>OY744478.1:11548457-11967334 GCA_963556175.1 Tipula confusa | reverse complement strand
CGACTATAAAATATCTATACATTTCAGCAAAAAAATTGTATAAAAAAAAATCAGCAAATTTGCTAAGGGGTTAGCCTTTGCAAATTTGCGAATTTCATTGTTTATTCGATACAACAAGTAATAGTGGCCCGATTGTAATGAATGATACCTTAATCAAAAGCTCTGATCATCAATATAAATACGACTATAAAATATGTATACATTTCAGCAAAAAAATTGTATAAAAAAAAATCAGCAAATTTGCTAAGGGGTTAGCCTTTGCAAATTTGCGAATTTCATTGTTTATTCGATACAACAAGTAATAGTGGCCCGATTGTAATGAATGATACCTTAATCAAAAGCTCTGATCATCAATATAAATACGACTATAAAATATGTATACATTTCAGCAAAAAAATTGTATAAAAAAAAATCAGCAAATTTGCTAAGGGGTTAGCCTTTGCAAATTTGCGAATTTCATTGTTTATTCGATACAACAAGTAATAGTGGCCCGATTGTAATGAATGATACCTTAATCAAAAGCTCTGATCATCAATATAAATACGACTATAAAATATAGTATACATTTCAGCAAAAAAATTGTATAAAAAAAATCAGCAAATTTGCTAAGGGGTTAGCCTTTGCAAATTTGCGAATTTCATTGTTTATTCGATACAACAAGTAATAGTGGCCCGATTGTAATGAATGATACCTTAATCAAAAGCTCTGATCATCAGTATAAATACGACTATAAAATATATATACATTTCAGCAAAAAAATTGTATAAAAAAAAATCAGCAAATTTGCTAAGGGGTTAGCCTTTGCAAATTTGCGAATTTCATTGTTTATTCGATACAACAAGTAATAGTGGCCCGATTGTAATGAATGATACCTTAATCAAAAGCTCTGATCATCAGTATAAATACGACTATAAAATATATATACATTTCAGCAAAAAAATTGTATAAAAAAAAATCAGCAAATTTGCTAAGGGGTTAGCCTTTGCAAATTTGCGAATTTCATTGTTTATTCGATACAACAAGTAATAGTGGCCCGATTGTAATGAATGATACCTTAATCAAAAGCTCTGATCATCAGTATAAATACGACTATAAAATATCTATACATTTCAGCAAAAAAATTGTATAAAAAAAAATCAGCAAATTTGCTAAGGGGTTAGCCTTTGCAAATTTGCGAATTTCATTGTTTATTCGATACAACAAGTAATAGTGGCCCGATTGTAATGAATGATACCTTAATCAAAAGCTCTGATCATCAGTATAATACGACTATAAAATATCTATACATTTCAGCAAAAAAATTGTATAAAAAAAATCAGCAAATTTGCTAAGGGGTTAGCCTTTGCAAATTTGCGAATTTCATTGTTTATTCGATACAACAAGTAATAGTGGCCCGATTGTAATGAATGATACCTTAATCAAAAGCTCTGATCATCAATATAAATACGACTATAAAATATGTATACATTTCAGCAAAAAAATTGTATAAAAAAAAATCAGCAAATTTGCTAAGGGGTTAGCCTTTGCAAATTTGCGAATTTCATTGTTTATTCGATACAACAAGTAATAGTGGCCCGATTGTAATGAATGATACCTTAATCAAAAGCTCTGATCATCAGTATAAATACGACTATAAAATATATATACATTTCAGCAAAAAAATTGTATAAAAAAAAATCAGCAAATTTGCTAAGGGGGTTAGCCTTTGCAAATTTGCGAATTTCATTGTTTATTCGATACAACAAGTAATAGTGGCCCGATTGTAATGAATGATACCTTAATCAAAAGCTCTGATCATCAGTATAAATACGACTATAAAATATGTATACATTTCAGCAAAAAAATTGTATAAAAAAAAATCAGCAAATTTGCTAAGGGGTTAGCCTTTGCAAATTTGCGAATTTCATTGTTTATTCGATACAACAAGTAATAGTGGCCCGATTGTAATGAATGATACCTTAATCAAAAGCTCTGATCATCAGTATAAATACGACTATAAAATATCTATACATTTCAGCAAAAAAATTGTATAAAAAAAATCAGCAAATTTGCTAAGGGGTTAGCCTTTGCAAATTTGCGAATTTCATTGTTTATTCGATACAACAAGTAATAGTGGCCCGATTGTAATGAATGATACCTTAATCAAAAGCTCTGATCATCAATATAAATACGACTATAAAATATGTATACATTTCAGCAAAAAAACTTTATAAAAAAAAATCAGCAAATTTGCTAAGGGGTTAGCCTTTGCAAATTTGCGAATTTCATTGTTTATTCGATACAACAAGTAATAGTGGCCCGATTGTAATGAATGATACCTTAATCAAAAGCTCTGATCATCAGTATAAATACGACTATAAAATATATATACATTTCAGCAAAAAATTGTATAAAAAAAAATCAGCAAATTTGCTAAGGGGTTAGCCTTTGCAAATTTGCGAATTTCATTGTTTATTCGATACAACAAGTAATAGTGGCCCGATTGTAATGAATGATACCTTAATCAAAAGCTCTGATCATCAGTATAAATACGACTATAAAATATCTATACATTTCAGCAAAAAAATTGTATAAAAAAAAATCAGCAAATTTGCTAAGGGGTTAGCCTTTGCAAATTTGCGAATTTCATTGTTTATTCGATACAACAAGTAATAGTGGCCCGATTGTAATGAATGATACCTTAATCAAAAGCTCTGATCATCAATATAAATACGACTATAAAATATGTATACATTTCAGCAAAAAAATTGTATAAAAAAAAATCAGCAAATTTGCTAAGGGGTTAGCCTTTGCAAATTTGCGAATTTCATTGTTTATTCGATACAACAAGTAATAGTGGCCCGATTGTAATGAATGATACCTTAATCAAAAGCTCTGATCATCAGTATAAATACGACTATAAAATATATATACATTTCAGCAAAAAAATTGTATAAAAAAAAATCAGCAAATTTGCTAAGGGGTTAGCCTTTGCAAATTTGCGAATTTCATTGTTTATTCGATACAACAAGTAATAGTGGCCCGATTGTAATGAATGATACCTTAATCAAAAGCTCTGATCATCAGTATAAATACGACTATAAAATATCTATACATTTCAGCAAAAAAATTGTATAAAAAAAAATCAGCAAATTTGCTAAGGGGTTAGCCTTTGCAAATTTGCGAATTTCATTGTTTATTCGATACAACAAGTAATAGTGGCCCGATTGTAATGAATGATACCTTAATCAAAAGCTCTGATCATCAGTATAAATACGACTATAAAATATATATACATTTCAGCAAAAAAATTTTATAAAAAAAAATCAGCAAATTTGCTAAGGGGTTAGCCTTTGCAAATTTGCGAATTTCATTGTTTATTCGATACAACAAGTAATAGTGGCCCGATTGTAATGAATGATACCTTAATCAAAAGCTCTGATCATCAATATAAATACGACTATAAAATATGTATACATTTCAGCAAAAAAATTGTATAAAAAAAAATCAGCAAATTTGCTAAGGGGTTAGCCTTTGCAAATTTGCGAATTTCATTGTTTATTCGATACAACAAGTAATAGTGGCCCGATTGTAATGAATGATACCTTAATCAAAAGCTCTGATCATCAGTATAAATACGACTATAAAATATATATACATTTCAGCAAAAAAATTGTATAAAAAAAAATCAGCAAATTTGCTAAGGGGTTAGCCTTTGCAAATTTGCGAATTTCATTGTTTATTCGATACAACAAGTAATAGTGGCCCGATTGTAATGAATGATACCTTAATCAAAAGCTCTGATCATCAGTATAAATACGACTATAAAATATGTATACATTTCAGCAAAAAAATTGTATAAAAAAAAATCAGCAAATTTGCTAAGGGGTTAGCCTTTGCAAATTTGCGAATTTCATTGTTTATTCGATACAACAAGTAATAGTGGCCCGATTGCAATGAATGATACCTTAATCAAAAGCTCTGATCATCAATATAAATACGACTATAAAATATGTATACATTTCAGCAAAAAAATTTTATAAAAAAAAATCAGCAAATTTGCTAAGGGGTTAGCCTTTGCAAATTTGCGAATTTCATTGTTTATTCGATACAACAAGTAATAGTGGCCCGATTGTAATGAATGATACCTTAATCAAAAGCTCTGATCATCAGTATAAATACGACTATAAAATATATATACATTTCAGCAAAAAAATTGTATAAAAAAAAATCAGCAAATTTGCTAAGGGGTTAGCCTTTGCAAATTTGCGAATTTCATTGTTTATTCGATACAACAAGTAATAGTGGCCCGATTGTAATGAATGATACCTTAATCAAAAGCTCTGATCATCAGTATAAATACGACTATAAAATATATATACATTTCAGCAAAAAAATTGTATAAAAAAAAATCAGCAAATTTGCTAAGGGGTTAGCCTTTGCAAATTTGCGAATTTCATTGTTTATTCGATACAACAAGTAATAGTGGCCCGATTGTAATGAATGATACCTTAATCAAAAGCTCTGATCATCAGTATAAATACGACTATAAAATATGTATACATTTCAGCAAAAAAATTGTATAAAAAAAAATCAGCAAATTTGCTAAGGGGTTAGCCTTTGCAAATTTGCGAATTTCATTGTTTATTCGATACAACAAGTAATAGTGGCCCGATTGTAATGAATGATACCTTAATCAAAAGCTCTGATCATCAGTATAAATACGACTATAAAATATATATACATTTCAGCAAAAAAATTTTATAAAAAAAAATCAGCAAATTTGCTAAGTCTTTGCAAATTTGCGAATTTCATTGTTTATTCGATACAACAAGTAATAGTGGCCCGATTGTAATGAATGATACCTTAATCAAAAGCTCTGATCATCAGTATAAATACGACTATAAAATATATATACATTTCAGCAAAAAAATTGTATAAAAAAAAATCAGCAAATTTGCTAAGGGGTTAGCCTTTGCAAATTTGCGAATTTCATTGTTTATTCGATACAACAAGTAATAGTGGCCCGATTGTAATGAATGATACCTTAATCAAAAGCTCTGATCATCAGTATAAATACGACTATAAAATATGTATACATTTCAGCAAAAAAATTGTATAAAAAAAAATCAGCAAATTTGCTAAGGGGTTAGCCTTTGCAAATTTGCGAATTTCATTGTTTATTCGATACAACAAGTAATAGTGGCCCGATTGTAATGAATGATACCTTAATCAAAAGCTCTGATCATCAGTATAAATACGACTATAAAATATATATACATTTCAGCAAAAAAATTTTATAAAAAAAAATCAGCAAATTTGCTAAGGGGTTAGCCTTTGCAAATTTGCGAATTTCATTGTTTATTCGATACAACAAGTAATAGTGGCCCGATTGTAATGAATGATACCTTAATCAAAAGCTCTGATCATCAGTATAAATACGACTATAAAATATATATACATTTCAGCAAAAAAATTGTATAAAAAAAAATCAGCAAATTTGCTAAGGGGTTAGCCTTTGCAAATTTGCGAATTTCATTGTTTATTCGATACAACAAGTAATAGTGGCCCGATTGTAATGAATGATACCTTAATCAAAAGCTCTGATCATCAGTATAAATACGACTATAAAATATGTATACATTTCAGCAAAAAAATTGTATAAAAAAAAATCAGCAAATTTGCTAAGGGGTTAGCCTTTGCAAATTTGCGAATTTCATTGTTTATTCGATACAACAAGTAATAGTGGCCCGATTGTAATGAATGATACCTTAATCAAAAGCTCTGATCATCAGTATAAATACGACTATAAAATATATATACATTTCAGCAAAAAAATTGTATAAAAAAAAATCAGCAAATTTGCTAAGGGGTTAGCCTTTGCAAATTTGCGAATTTCATTGTTTATTCGATACAACAAGTAATAGTGGCCCGATTGTAATGAATGATACCTTAATCAAAAGCTCTGATCATCAGTATAAATACGACTATAAAATATGTATACATTTCAGCAAAAAAATTGTATAAAAAAAAATCAGCAAATTTGCTAAGGGGTTAGCCTTTGCAAATTTGCGAATTTCATTGTTTATTCGATACAACAAGTAATAGTGGCCCGATTGCAATGAATGATACCTTAATCAAAAGCTCTGATCATCAATATAAATACGACTATAAAATATGTATACATTTCAGCAAAAAAATTTTATAAAAAAAAATCAGCAAATTTGCTAAGGGGTTAGCCTTTGCAAATTTGCGAATTTCATTGTTTATTCGATACAACAAGTAATAGTGGCCCGATTGTAATGAATGATACCTTAATCAAAAGCTCTGATCATCAGTATAAATACGACTATAAAATATATATACATTTCAGCAAAAAAATTGTATAAAAAAAAATCAGCAAATTTGCTAAGGGGTTAGCCTTTGCAAATTTGCGAATTTCATTGTTTATTCGATACAACAAGTAATAGTGGCCCGATTGTAATGAATGATACCTTAATCAAAAGCTCTGATCATCAGTATAAATACGACTATAAAATATATATACATTTCAGCAAAAAAATTGTATAAAAAAAAATCAGCAAATTTGCTAAGGGGTTAGCCTTTGCAAATTTGCGAATTTCATTGTTTATTCGATACAACAAGTAATAGTGGCCCGATTGTAATGAATGATACCTTAATCAAAAGCTCTGATCATCAGTATAAATACGACTATAAAATATGTATACATTTCAGCAAAAAAATTGTATAAAAAAAAATCAGCAAATTTGCTAAGGGGTTAGCCTTTGCAAATTTGCGAATTTCATTGTTTATTCGATACAACAAGTAATAGTGGCCCGATTGTAATGAATGATACCTTAATCAAAAGCTCTGATCATCAGTATAAATACGACTATAAAATATATATACATTTCAGCAAAAAAATTTTATAAAAAAAAATCAGCAAATTTGCTAAGGGGTTAGCCTTTGCAAATTTGCGAATTTCATTGTTTATTCGATACAACAAGTAATAGTGGCCCGATTGTAATGAATGATACCTTAATCAAAAGCTCTGATCATCAATATAAATACGACTATAAAATATGTATACATTTCAGCAAAAAAATTGTATAAAAAAAAATCAGCAAATTTGCTAAGGGGTTAGCCTTTGCAAATTTGCGAATTTCATTGTTTATTCGATACAACAAGTAATAGTGGCCCGATTGTAATGAATGATACCTTAATCAAAAGCTCTGATCATCAGTATAAATACGACTATAAAATATATATACATTTCAGCAAAAAAATTGTATAAAAAAAAATCAGCAAATTTGCTAAGGGGTTAGCCTTTGCAAATTTGCGAATTTCATTGTTTATTCGATACAACAAGTAATAGTGGCCCGATTGTAATGAATGATACCTTAATCAAAAGCTCTGATCATCAGTATAAATACGACTATAAAATATGTATACATTTCAGCAAAAAAATTGTATAAAAAAAAATCAGCAAATTTGCTAAGGGGTTAGCCTTTGCAAATTTGCGAATTTCATTGTTTATTCGATACAACAAGTAATAGTGGCCCGATTGCAATGAATGATACCTTAATCAAAAGCTCTGATCATCAATATAAATACGACTATAAAATATGTATACATTTCAGCAAAAAAATTTTATAAAAAAAAATCAGCAAATTTGCTAAGGGGTTAGCCTTTGCAAATTTGCGAATTTCATTGTTTATTCGATACAACAAGTAATAGTGGCCCGATTGTAATGAATGATACCTTAATCAAAAGCTCTGATCATCAGTATAAATACTAGTATAAAATATGTATATATTTCTGCAAAAAAATTGTATACAAAAAAATCAGCAAATTTGCAAAGGGGTTAGCCTTTGCAAATTTGCGAATTTCATTGTTTATTCGATACAACAAGTAATAGTGGCCCGATTGTAATGAATGATACCTTAATCAAAAGCTCTGATCATCAGTATAAATACTAGTATAAAATATGAATACATTTCAGCAAAAAAATTGTATAAAAAAAAATCAGCAAATTTTCAAAGGGGATAGCCTTTGCAAATTTGCGAATTTCATTGTTTATTCGATACAACAAGTATTAGTGGTCCGATTGTAATGAATGATACCTTAATCAAAAGCTCTGATCATCAGTATAAATACGACTATAAAATATGTATACATTTCAGCAAAAATATTGTATAAAAAAAAATCAGCAAATTTGCAAAGGGGTTAGCCTTTGCAAATTTGCGAATTTCATTGTTTATTCGATACAACAAGTAATAGTGGTCCGATTGTAATGAATGATACCTTAATCAAAAGCTCTGATCATCAGTATAAATACGACTATAAAATATGTATACATTTCAGCAAAAAAATTGAATACAATAAAATCAGCAAATTTGCAAAGGGGTTAGCCTTTGCAAATTTGCGAATTTCATTGTTTATTCAATACAACAAGTAATAGTGGCCCGATTGTAATGAATGATACCTTAATCAAAAGCTCTGATCATCAGTATAAATACTAGTATAAAATATGTATATATTTCTGCAAAAAAATTGTATACAAAAAAATCAGCAAATTTGCAAAGGGGTTAGCCTTTGCAAATTTGCGAATTTCATTGTTTATTCGATACAACAAGTAATAGTGGCCCGATTGTAATGAATGATACCTTAATCAAAAGCTCTGATCATCAGTATAAATACGACTATAAACTATGTATACATTTCAGCAAAAATATTGTATAAAAAAAAATCAGCAAATTTGCAAAGGGGTTAGCCTTTGCAAATTTGCGAATTTCATTGTTTATTCGATACAACAAGTAATAGTGGTCCGATTGTAATGAATGATACCTTAATCAAAAGCTCTGATCATCAGTATAAATACTAGTATAAAATATGAATACATTTCAGCAAAAAAATTGTATAAAAAAAAATCAGCAAATTTTCAAAGGGGATAGCCTTTGCAAATTTGCGAATTTCATTGTTTATTCGATACAACAAGTATTAGTGGTCCGATTGTAATGAATGATACCTTAATCAAAAGCTCTGATCATCAGTATAAATACGACTATAAAATATGTATACATTTCAGCAAAAATATTGTATAAAAAAAAATCAGCAAATTTGCAAAGGGGTTAGCCTTTGCAAATTTGCGAATTTCATTGTTTATTCGATACAACAAGTAATAGTGGTCCGATTGTAATGAATGATACCTTAATCAAAAGCTCTGATCATCAGTATAAATACGACTATAAAATATGTATACATTTCAGCAAAAAAATTGAATACAATAAAATCAGCAAATTTGCAAAGGGGTTAGCCTTTGCAAATTTGCGAATTTCATTGTTTATTCAATACAACAAGTAATAGTGGCCCGATTGTAATGAATGATACCTTAATCAAAAGCTCTGATCATCAGTATAAATACTAGTATAAAATATGTATATATTTCTGCAAAAAAATTGTATACAAAAAAATCAGCAAATTTGCAAAGGGGTTAGCCTTTGCAAATTTGCGAATTTCATTGTTTATTCGATACAACAAGTAATAGTGGCCCGATTGTAATGAATGATACCTTAATCAAAAGCTCTGATCATCAGTATAAATACTAGTATAAAATATGTATATATTTCTGCAAAAAAATTGTATACAAAAAAATCAGCAAATTTGCAAAGGGGTTAGCCTTTGCAAATTTGCGAATTTCATTGTTTATTCGATACAACAAGTAATAGTGGCCCGATTGTAATGAATGATACCTTAATCAAAAGCACTGATCATCAGTATAAATACGACTATAAAATATGTATACATTTCAGCAAAAAAATTGTATACAAAAAAATCAGCAAATTTGCAAAGGGGTTAGCCTTTGCAAATTTGCGAATTTCATTGTTTATTCGATACAACAAGTAATAGTGGCCCGATTGTAATGAATGATACCTTAATCAAAAGCTCTGATCATCAGTATAAATACTAGTATAAAATATGAATACATTTCAGCAAAAAAATTGTATAAAAAAAAATCAGCAAATTTTCAAAGGGGATAGCCTATGCAAATTTGCAAATTTCATTGTTTATTCGATACAACAAGTATTAGTGGCCCGATTGTAATGAATGATACCTTAATCAAAAGCTCTGATCATCAGTATAAATACTAGTATAAAATATGTATATATTTCTGCAAAAAAATTGTATACAAAAAAATCAGCAAATTTGCAAAGGGGTTAGCCTTTGCAAATTTGCGAATTTCATTGTTTATTCGATACAACAAGTAATAGTGGCCCGATTGTAATGAATGATACCTTAATCAAAAGCACTGATCATCAGTATAAATACGACTATAAAATATGTATACATTTCAGCAAAAAAACTGTATAAAAAAAAATCAGCAAATTTGCTAAGGGGTTAGCCTTTGCAAATTTGCGAATTTCATTGTTTATTCGATACAACAAGTAATAGTGGCCCGATTGTAATGAATGATACCTTAATCAAAAGCTCTGATCATCAGTATAAATACTAGTATAAAATATGTATATATTTCTGCAAAAAAATTGTATACAAAAAAATCAGCAAATTTGCAAAGGGGTTAGCCTTTGCAAATTTGCGAATTTCATTGTTTATTCGATACAACAAGTAATAGTGGCCCGATTGTAATGAATGATACCTTAATCAAAAGCACTGATCATCAGTATAAATACGACTATAAAATATGTATACATTTCAGCAAAAAAATTGTATACAAAAAAATCAGCAAATTTGCAAAGGGGTTAGCCTTTGCAAATTTGCGAATTTCATTGTTTATTCGATACAACAAGTAATAGTGGCCCGATTGTAATGAATGATACCTTAATCAAAAGCTCTGATCATCAGTATAAATACTAGTATAAAATATGAATACATTTCAGCAAAAAAATTGTATAAAAAAAAATCAGCAAATTTTCAAAGGGGATAGCCTATGCAAATTTGCAAATTTCATTGTTTATTCGATACAACAAGTATTAGTGGCCCGATTGTAATGAATGATACCTTAATCAAAAGCTCTGATCATCAGTATAAATACGACTATAAAATATGTATACATTTCAGCAAAAAAATTGAATACAATAAAATCAGCAAATTTACAAAGGGGTTAGCCTTTGCAAATTTGCGAATTTCATTGTTTATTCAATACAACAAGTAATAGTGGCCCGATTGTAATGAATGATACCTTAATCAAAAGCTCTGATCATCAGTATAAATACTAGTATAAAATATGTATATATTTCTGCAAAAAAATTGTATACAAAAAAATCAGCAAATTTGCAAAGGGGTTAGCCTTTGCAAATTTGCGAATTTCATTGTTTATTCGATACAACAAGTAATAGTGGCCCGATTGTAATGAATGATACCTTAATCAAAAGCTCTGATCATCAGTATAAATACTAGTATAAAATATGAATACATTTCAGCAAAAAAATTGTTTAAAAAAAAATCAGCAAATTTTCAAAGGGGATAGCCTATGCAAATTTGCAAATTTCATTGTTTATTCGATACAACAAGTATTAGTGGCCCGATTGTAATGAATGATACCTTAATCAAAAGCTCTGATCATCAGTATAAATACGACTATAAAATATGTATACATTTCAGCAAAAAAATTGAATACAATAAAATCAGCAAATTTGCAAAGGGGTTAGCCTTTGCAAATTTGCGAATTTCATTGTTTATTCAATACAACAAGTAATAGTGGCCCGATTGTAATGAATGATACCTTAATCAAAAGCTCTGATCATCAGTATAAATACTAGTATAAAATATGTATATATTTCTGCAAAAAAATTGTATACAAAAAAATCAGCAAATTTGCAAAGGGGTTAGCCTTTGCAAATTTGCGAATTTCATTGTTTATTCGATACAACAAGTAATAGTGGCCCGATTGTAATGAATGATACCTTAATCAAAAGCACTGATCATCAGTATAAATACGACTATAAAATATGTATACATTTCAGCAAAAAAACTGTATAAAAAAAAATCAGCAAATTTGCTAAGGGGTTAGCCTTTGCAAATTTGCGAATTTCATTGTTTATTCGATACAACAAGTAATAGTGGCCCGATTGTAATGAATGATACCTTAATCAAAAGCTCTGATCATCAGTATAAATACTAGTATAAAATATGTATATATTTCTGCAAAAAAATTGTATACAAAAAAATCAGCAAATTTGCAAAGGGGTTAGCCTTTGCAAATTTGCGAATTTCATTGTTTATTCGATACAACAAGTAATAGTGGCCCGATTGTAATGAATGATACCTTAATCAAAAGCACTGATCATCAGTATAAATACGACTATAAAATATGTATACATTTCAGCAAAAAAATTGTATACAAAAAAATCAGCAAATTTGCAAAGGGGTTAGCCTTTGCAAATTTGCGAATTTCATTGTTTATTCGATACAACAAGTAATAGTGGCCCGATTGTAATGAATGATACCTTAATCAAAAGCACTGATCATCAGTATAAATACGACTATAAAATATGTATACATTTCAGCAAAAAAATTGTATACAAAAAAATCAGCAAATTTGCAAAGGGGTTAGCCTTTGCAAATTTGCGAATTTCATTGTTTATTCGATACAACAAGTAATAGTGGCCCGATTGTAATGAATGATACCTTAATCAAAAGCTCTGATCATCAGTATAAATACTAGTATAAAATATGTATATATTTCTGCAAAAAAATTGTATACAAAAAAATCAGCAAATTTGCAAAGGGGTTAGCCTTTGCAAATTTGCGAATTTCATTGTTTATTCGATACAACAAGTAATAGTGGCCCGATTGTAATGAATGATACCTTAATCAAAAGCACTGATCATCAGTATAAATACGACTATAAAATATGTATACATTTCAGCAAAAAAATTGTATACAAAAAAATCAGCAAATTTGCAAAGGGGTTAGCCTTTGCAAATTTGCGAATTTCATTGTTTATTCGATACAACAAGTAATAGTGGCCCGATTGTAATGAATGATACCTTAATCAAAAGCACTGATCATCAGTATAAATACGACTATAAAATATGTATACATTTCAGCAAAAAAACTGTATAAAAAAAAATCAGCAAATTTGCTAAGGGGTTAGCCTTTGCAAATTTGCGAATTTCATTGTTTATTCGATACAACAAGTAATAGTGGCCCGATTGTAATGAATGATACCTTAATCAAAAGCTCTGATCATCAGTATAAATACTAGTATAAAATATGTATATATTTCTGCAAAAAAATTGTATACAAAAAAATCAGCAAATTTGCAAAGGGGTTAGCCTTTGCAAATTTGCGAATTTCATTGTTTATTCGATACAACAAGTAATAGTGGCCCGATTGTAATGAATGATACCTTAATCAAAAGCACTGATCATCAGTATAAATACGACTATAAAATATGTATACATTTCAGCAAAAAAATTGTATACAAAAAAATCAGCAAATTTGCAAAGGGGTTAGCCTTTGCAAATTTGCGAATTTCATTGTTTATTCGATACAACAAGTAATAGTGGCCCGATTGTAATGAATGATACCTTAATCAAAAGCACTGATCATCAGTATAAATACGACTATAAAATATGTATACATTTCAGCAAAAAAACTGTATAAAAAAAAATCAGCAAATTTGCTAAGGGGTTAGCCTTTGCAAATTTGCGAATTTCATTGTTTATTCGATACAACAAGTAATAGTGGCCCGATTGTAATGAATGATACCTTAATCAAAAGCTCTGATCATCAGTATAAATACTAGTATAAAATATGTATATATTTCTGCAAAAAAATTGTATACAAAAAAATCAGCAAATTTGCAAAGGGGTTAGCCTTTGCAAATTTGCGAATTTCATTGTTTATTCGATACAACAAGTAATAGTGGCCCGATTGTAATGAATGATACCTTAATCAAAAGCACTGATCATCAGTATAAATACGACTATAAAATATGTATACATTTCAGCAAAAAAATTGTATACAAAAAAATCAGCAAATTTGCAAAGGGGTTAGCCTTTGCAAATTTGCGAATTTCATTGTTTATTCGATACAACAAGTAATAGTGGCCCGATTGTAATGAATGATACCTTAATCAAAAGCACTGATCATCAGTATAAATACGACTATAAAATATGTATACATTTCAGCAAAAAAATTGAATACAATAAAATCAGCAAATTTGCAAAGGGGTTAGCCTTTGCAAATTTGCGAATTTCATTGTTTATTCAATACAACAAGTAATAGTGGCCCGATTGTAATGAATGATACCTTAATCAAAAGCTCTGATCATCAGTATAAATACTAGTATAAAATATGTATATATTTCTGCAAAAAAATTGTATACAAAAAAATCAGCAAATTTGCAAAGGGGTTAGCCTTTGCAAATTTGCGAATTTCATTGTTTATTCGATACAACAAGTAATAGTGGCCCGATTGTAATGAATGATACCTTAATCAAAAGCTCTGATCATCAGTATAAATACTAGTATAAAATATGTATATATTTCTGCAAAAAAATTGTATACAAAAAAATCAGCAAATTTGCAAAGGGGTTAGCCTTTGCAAATTTGCGAATTTCATTGTTTATTCGATACAACAAGTAATAGTGGCCCGATTGTAATGAATGATACCTTAATCAAAAGCACTGATCATCAGTATAAATACGACTATAAAATATGTATACATTTCAGCAAAAAAATTGTATACAAAAAAATCAGCAAATTTGCAAAGGGGTTAGCCTTTGCAAATTTGCGAATTTCATTGTTTATTCGATACAACAAGTAATAGTGGCCCGATTGTAATGAATGATACCTTAATCAAAAGCTCTGATCATCAGTATAAATACTAGTATAAAATATGAATACATTTCAGCAAAAAAATTGTATAAAAAAAAATCAGCAAATTTTCAAAGGGGATAGCCTATGCAAATTTGCAAATTTCATTGTTTATTCGATACAACAAGTATTAGTGGCCCGATTGTAATGAATGATACCTTAATCAAAAGCTCTGATCATCAGTATAAATACTAGTATAAAATATGTATATATTTCTGCAAAAAAATTGTATACAAAAAAATCAGCAAATTTGCAAAGGGGTTAGCCTTTGCAAATTTGCGAATTTCATTGTTTATTCGATACAACAAGTAATAGTGGCCCGATTGTAATGAATGATACCTTAATCAAAAGCACTGATCATCAGTATAAATACGACTATAAAATATGTATACATTTCAGCAAAAAAACTGTATAAAAAAAAATCAGCAAATTTGCTAAGGGGTTAGCCTTTGCAAATTTGCGAATTTCATTGTTTATTCGATACAACAAGTAATAGTGGCCCGATTGTAATGAATGATACCTTAATCAAAAGCTCTGATCATCAGTATAAATACTAGTATAAAATATGTATATATTTCTGCAAAAAAATTGTATACAAAAAAATCAGCAAATTTGCAAAGGGGTTAGCCTTTGCAAATTTGCGAATTTCATTGTTTATTCGATACAACAAGTAATAGTGGCCCGATTGTAATGAATGATACCTTAATCAAAAGCACTGATCATCAGTATAAATACTAGTATAAAATATGTATATATTTCTGCAAAAAAATTGTATACAAAAAAATCAGCAAATTTGCAAAGGGGTTAGCCTTTGCAAATTTGCGAATTTCATTGTTTATTCGATACAACAAGTAATAGTGGCCCGATTGTAATGAATGATACCTTAATCAAAAGCTCTGATCATCAGTATAAATACTAGTATAAAATATGTATATATTTCTGCAAAAAAATTGTATACAAAAAAATCAGCAAATTTGCAAAGGGGTTAGCCTTTGCAAATTTGCGAATTTCATTGTTTATTCGATACAACAAGTAATAGTGGCCCGATTGTAATGAATGATACCTTAATCAAAAGCTCTGATCATCAGTATAAATACTAGTATAAAATATGAATACATTTCAGCAAAAAAATTGTTTAAAAAAAAATCAGCAAATTTTCAAAGGGGATAGCCTATGCAAATTTGCAAATTTCATTGTTTATTCGATACAACAAGTATTAGTGGCCCGATTGTAATGAATGATACCTTAATCAAAAGCTCTGATCATCAGTATAAATACGACTATAAAATATGTATACATTTCAGCAAAAAAATTGAATACAATAAAATCAGCAAATTTGCAAAGGGGTTAGCCTTTGCAAATTTGCGAATTTCATTGTTTATTCAATACAACAAGTAATAGTGGCCCGATTGTAATGAATGATACCTTAATCAAAAGCTCTGATCATCAGTATAAATACTAGTATAAAATATGTATATATTTCTGCAAAAAAATTGTATACAAAAAAATCAGCAAATTTGCAAAGGGGTTAGCCTTTGCAAATTTGCGAATTTCATTGTTTATTCGATACAACAAGTAATAGTGGCCCGATTGTAATGAATGATACCTTAATCAAAAGCACTGATCATCAGTATAAATACGACTATAAAATATGTATACATTTCAGCAAAAAAACTGTATAAAAAAAAATCAGCAAATTTGCTAAGGGGTTAGCCTTTGCAAATTTGCGAATTTCATTGTTTATTCGATACAACAAGTAATAGTGGCCCGATTGTAATGAATGATACCTTAATCAAAAGCTCTGATCATCAGTATAAATACTAGTATAAAATATGTATATATTTCTGCAAAAAAATTGTATACAAAAAAATCAGCAAATTTGCAAAGGGGTTAGCCTTTGCAAATTTGCGAATTTCATTGTTTATTCGATACAACAAGTAATAGTGGCCCGATTGTAATGAATGATACCTTAATCAAAAGCACTGATCATCAGTATAAATACGACTATAAAATATGTATACATTTCAGCAAAAAAATTGTATACAAAAAAATCAGCAAATTTGCAAAGGGGTTAGCCTTTGCAAATTTGCGAATTTCATTGTTTATTCGATACAACAAGTAATAGTGGCCCGATTGTAATGAATGATACCTTAATCAAAAGCTCTGATCATCAGTATAAATACTAGTATAAAATATGTATATATTTCTGCAAAAAAATTGTATACAAAAAAATCAGCAAATTTGCAAAGGGGTTAGCCTTTGCAAATTTGCGAATTTCATTGTTTATTCGATACAACAAGTAATAGTGGCCCGATTGTAATGAATGATACCTTAATCAAAAGCACTGATCATCAGTATAAATACGACTATAAAATATGTATACATTTCAGCAAAAAAATTGTATACAAAAAAATCAGCAAATTTGCAAAGGGGTTAGCCTTTGCAAATTTGCGAATTTCATTGTTTATTCGATACAACAAGTAATAGTGGCCCGATTGTAATGAATGATACCTTAATCAAAAGCACTGATCATCAGTATAAATACGACTATAAAATATGTATACATTTCAGCAAAAAAACTGTATAAAAAAAAATCAGCAAATTTGCTAAGGGGTTAGCCTTTGCAAATTTGCGAATTTCATTGTTTATTCGATACAACAAGTAATAGTGGCCCGATTGTAATGAATGATACCTTAATCAAAAGCTCTGATCATCAGTATAAATACTAGTATAAAATATGTATATATTTCTGCAAAAAAATTGTATACAAAAAAATCAGCAAATTTGCAAAGGGGTTAGCCTTTGCAAATTTGCGAATTTCATTGTTTATTCGATACAACAAGTAATAGTGGCCCGATTGTAATGAATGATACCTTAATCAAAAGCACTGATCATCAGTATAAATACGACTATAAAATATGTATACATTTCAGCAAAAAAATTGTATACAAAAAAATCAGCAAATTTGCAAAGGGGTTAGCCTTTGCAAATTTGCGAATTTCATTGTTTATTCGATACAACAAGTAATAGTGGCCCGATTGTAATGAATGATACCTTAATCAAAAGCACTGATCATCAGTATAAATACGACTTTAAAATATGTATACATTTCAGCAAAAAAACTGTATAAAAAAAAATCAGCAAATTTGCTAAGGGGTTAGCCTTTGCAAATTTGCGAATTTCATTGTTTATTCGATACAACAAGTAATAGTGGCCCGATTGTAATGAATGATACCTTAATCAAAAGCTCTGATCATCAGTATAAATACTAGTATAAAATATGTATATATTTCTGCAAAAAAATTGTATACAAAAAAATCAGCAAATTTGCAAAGGGGTTAGCCTTTGCAAATTTGCGAATTTCATTGTTTATTCGATACAACAAGTAATAGTGGCCCGATTGTAATGAATGATACCTTAATCAAAAGCACTGATCATCAGTATAAATACGACTATAAAATATGTATACATTTCAGCAAAAAAATTGTATACAAAAAAATCAGCAAATTTGCAAAGGGGTTAGCCTTTGCAAATTTGCGAATTTCATTGTTTATTCGATACAACAAGTAATAGTGGCCCGATTGTAATGAATGATACCTTAATCAAAAGCACTGATCATCAGTATAAATACGACTATAAAATATGTATACATTTCAGCAAAAAAATTGAATACAATAAAATCAGCAAATTTGCAAAGGGGTTAGCCTTTGCAAATTTGCGAATTTCATTGTTTATTCAATACAACAAGTAATAGTGGCCCGATTGTAATGAATGATACCTTAATCAAAAGCTCTGATCATCAGTATAAATACTAGTATAAAATATGTATATATTTCTGCAAAAAAATTGTATACAAAAAAATCAGCAAATTTGCAAAGGGGTTAGCCTTTGCAAATTTGCGAATTTCATTGTTTATTCGATACAACAAGTAATAGTGGCCCGATTGTAATGAATGATACCTTAATCAAAAGCTCTGATCATCAGTATAAATACTAGTATAAAATATGTATATATTTCTGCAAAAAAATTGTATACAAAAAAATCAGCAAATTTGCAAAGGGGTTAGCCTTTGCAAATTTGCGAATTTCATTGTTTATTCGATACAACAAGTAATAGTGGCCCGATTGTAATGAATGATACCTTAATCAAAAGCACTGATCATCAGTATAAATACGACTATAAAATATGTATACATTTCAGCAAAAAAATTGTATACAAAAAAATCAGCAAATTTGCAAAGGGGTTAGCCTTTGCAAATTTGCGAATTTCATTGTTTATTCGATACAACAAGTAATAGTGGCCCGATTGTAATGAATGATACCTTAATCAAAAGCTCTGATCATCAGTATAAATACTAGTATAAAATATGTATATATTTCTGCAAAAAAATTGTATACAAAAAAATCAGCAAATTTGCAAAGGGGTTAGCCTTTGCAAATTTGCGAATTTCATTGTTTATTCGATACAACAAGTAATAGTGGCCCGATTGTAATGAATGATACCTTAATCAAAAGCACTGATCATCAGTATAAATACGACTATAAAATATGTATACATTTCAGCAAAAAAATTGTATACAAAAAAATCAGCAAATTTGCAAAGGGGTTAGCCTTTGCAAATTTGCGAATTTCATTGTTTATTCGATACAACAAGTAATAGTGGCCCGATTGTAATGAATGATACCTTAATCAAAAGCTCTGATCATCAGTATAAATACTAGTATAAAATATGAATACATTTCAGCAAAAAAATTGTATAAAAAAAAATCAGCAAATTTTCAAAGGGGATAGCCTATGCAAATTTGCAAATTTCATTGTTTATTCGATACAACAAGTATTAGTGGCCCGATTGTAATGAATGATACCTTAATCAAAAGCTCTGATCATCAGTATAAATACGACTATAAAATATGTATACATTTCAGCAAAAAAATTGAATACAATAAAATCAGCAAATTTACAAAGGGGTTAGCCTTTGCAAATTTGCGAATTTCATTGTTTATTCAATACAACAAGTAATAGTGGCCCGATTGTAATGAATGATACCTTAATCAAAAGCTCTGATCATCAGTATAAATACTAGTATAAAATATGTATATATTTCTGCAAAAAAATTGTATACAAAAAAATCAGCAAATTTGCAAAGGGGTTAGCCTTTGCAAATTTGCGAATTTCATTGTTTATTCGATACAACAAGTAATAGTGGCCCGATTGTAATGAATGATACCTTAATCAAAAGCTCTGATCATCAGTATAAATACTAGTATAAAATATGAATACATTTCAGCAAAAAAATTGTTTAAAAAAAAATCAGCAAATTTGCAAAGGGGTTAGCCTTTGCAAATTTGCGAATTTCATTGTTTATTCGATACAACAAGTAATAGTGGCCCGATTGTAATGAATGATACCTTAATCAAAAGCACTGATCATCAGTATAAATACGACTATAAAATATGTATACATTTCAGCAAAAAAATTGTATACAAAAAAATCAGCAAATTTGCAAAGGGGTTAGCCTTTGCAAATTTGCGAATTTCATTGTTTATTCGATACAACAAGTAATAGTGGCCCGATTGTAATGAATGATACCTTAATCAAAAGCACTGATCATCAGTATAAATACGACTATAAAATATGTATACATTTCAGCAAAAAAATTGTATACAAAAAAATCAGCAAATTTGCAAAGGGGTTAGCCTTTGCAAATTTGCGAATTTCATTGTTTATTCGATACAACAAGTAATAGTGGCCCGATTGTAATGAATGATACCTTAATCAAAAGCACTGATCATCAGTATAAATACGACTATAAAATATGTATACATTTCAGCAAAAAAATTGAATACAATAAAATCAGCAAATTTGCAAAGGGGTTAGCCTTTGCAAATTTGCGAATTTCATTGTTTATTCAATACAACAAGTAATAGTGGCCCGATTGTAATGAATGATACCTTAATCAAAAGCTCTGATCATCAGTATAAATACTAGTATAAAATATGTATATATTTCTGCAAAAAAATTGTATACAAAAAAATCAGCAAATTTGCAAAGGGGTTAGCCTTTGCAAATTTGCGAATTTCATTGTTTATTCGATACAACAAGTAATAGTGGCCCGATTGTAATGAATGATACCTTAATCAAAAGCTCTGATCATCAGTATAAATACTAGTATAAAATATGTATATATTTCTGCAAAAAAATTGTATACAAAAAAATCAGCAAATTTGCAAAGGGGTTAGCCTTTGCAAATTTGCGAATTTCATTGTTTATTCGATACAACAAGTAATAGTGGCCCGATTGTAATGAATGATACCTTAATCAAAAGCACTGATCATCAGTATAAATACGACTATAAAATATGTATACATTTCAGCAAAAAAACTGTATAAAAAAAAATCAGCAAATTTGCTAAGGGGTTAGCCTTTGCAAATTTGCGAATTTCATTGTTTATTCGATACAACAAGTAATAGTGGCCCGATTGTAATGAATGATACCTTAATCAAAAGCTCTGATCATCAGTATAAATACTAGTATAAAATATGTATATATTTCTGCAAAAAAATTGTATACAAAAAAATCAGCAAATTTGCAAAGGGGTTAGCCTTTGCAAATTTGCGAATTTCATTGTTTATTCGATACAACAAGTAATAGTGGCCCGATTGTAATGAATGATACCTTAATCAAAAGCACTGATCATCAGTATAAATACGACTATAAAATATGTATACATTTCAGCAAAAAAATTGTATACAAAAAAATCAGCAAATTTGCAAAGGGGTTAGCCTTTGCAAATTTGCGAATTTCATTGTTTATTCGATACAACAAGTAATAGTGGCCCGATTGTAATGAATGATACCTTAATCAAAAGCTCTGATCATCAGTATAAATACTAGTATAAAATATGAATACATTTCAGCAAAAAAATTGTATAAAAAAAAATCAGCAAATTTTCAAAGGGGATAGCCTATGCAAATTTGCAAATTTCATTGTTTATTCGATACAACAAGTATTAGTGGCCCGATTGTAATGAATGATACCTTAATCAAAAGCTCTGATCATCAGTATAAATACGACTATAAAATATGTATACATTTCAGCAAAAAAATTGAATACAATAAAATCAGCAAATTTACAAAGGGGTTAGCCTTTGCAAATTTGCGAATTTCATTGTTTATTCAATACAACAAGTAATAGTGGCCCGATTGTAATGAATGATACCTTAATCAAAAGCTCTGATCATCAGTATAAATACTAGTATAAAATATGTATATATTTCTGCAAAAAAATTGTATACAAAAAAATCAGCAAATTTGCAAAGGGGTTAGCCTTTGCAAATTTGCGAATTTCATTGTTTATTCGATACAACAAGTAATAGTGGCCCGATTGTAATGAATGATACCTTAATCAAAAGCTCTGATCATCAGTATAAATACTAGTATAAAATATGAATACATTTCAGCAAAAAAATTGTTTAAAAAAAAATCAGCAAATTTTCAAAGGGGATAGCCTATGCAAATTTGCAAATTTCATTGTTTATTCGATACAACAAGTATTAGTGGCCCGATTGTAATGAATGATACCTTAATCAAAAGCTCTGATCATCAGTATAAATACGACTATAAAATATGTATACATTTCAGCAAAAAAATTGAATACAATAAAATCAGCAAATTTGCAAAGGGGTTAGCCTTTGCAAATTTGCGAATTTCATTGTTTATTCAATACAACAAGTAATAGTGGCCCGATTGTAATGAATGATACCTTAATCAAAAGCTCTGATCATCAGTATAAATACTAGTATAAAATATGTATATATTTCTGCAAAAAAATTGTATACAAAAAAATCAGCAAATTTGCAAAGGGGTTAGCCTTTGCAAATTTGCGAATTTCATTGTTTATTCGATACAACAAGTAATAGTGGCCCGATTGTAATGAATGATACCTTAATCAAAAGCACTGATCATCAGTATAAATACGACTATAAAATATGTATACATTTCAGCAAAAAAACTGTATAAAAAAAAATCAGCAAATTTGCTAAGGGGTTAGCCTTTGCAAATTTGCGAATTTCATTGTTTATTCGATACAACAAGTAATAGTGGCCCGATTGTAATGAATGATACCTTAATCAAAAGCTCTGATCATCAGTATAAATACTAGTATAAAATATGTATATATTTCTGCAAAAAAATTGTATACAAAAAAATCAGCAAATTTGCAAAGGGGTTAGCCTTTGCAAATTTGCGAATTTCATTGTTTATTCGATACAACAAGTAATAGTGGCCCGATTGTAATGAATGATACCTTAATCAAAAGCACTGATCATCAGTATAAATACGACTATAAAATATGTATACATTTCAGCAAAAAAATTGTATACAAAAAAATCAGCAAATTTGCAAAGGGGTTAGCCTTTGCAAATTTGCGAATTTCATTGTTTATTCGATACAACAAGTAATAGTGGCCCGATTGTAATGAATGATACCTTAATCAAAAGCTCTGATCATCAGTATAAATACTAGTATAAAATATGAATACATTTCAGCAAAAAAATTGTATAAAAAAAAATCAGCAAATTTTCAAAGGGGATAGCCTATGCAAATTTGCAAATTTCATTGTTTATTCGATACAACAAGTATTAGTGGCCCGATTGTAATGAATGATACCTTAATCAAAAGCTCTGATCATCAGTATAAATACGACTATAAAATATGTATACATTTCAGCAAAAAAATTGAATACAATAAAATCAGCAAATTTACAAAGGGGTTAGCCTTTGCAAATTTGCGAATTTCATTGTTTATTCAATACAACAAGTAATAGTGGCCCGATTGTAATGAATGATACCTTAATCAAAAGCTCTGATCATCAGTATAAATACTAGTATAAAATATGTATATATTTCTGCAAAAAAATTGTATACAAAAAAATCAGCAAATTTGCAAAGGGGTTAGCCTTTGCAAATTTGCGAATTTCATTGTTTATTCGATACAACAAGTAATAGTGGCCCGATTGTAATGAATGATACCTTAATCAAAAGCTCTGATCATCAGTATAAATACTAGTATAAAATATGAATACATTTCAGCAAAAAAATTGTTTAAAAAAAAATCAGCAAATTTTCAAAGGGGATAGCCTATGCAAATTTGCAAATTTCATTGTTTATTCGATACAACAAGTATTAGTGGCCCGATTGTAATGAATGATACCTTAATCAAAAGCTCTGATCATCAGTATAAATACGACTATAAAATATGTATACATTTCAGCAAAAAAATTGAATACAATAAAATCAGCAAATTTGCAAAGGGGTTAGCCTTTGCAAATTTGCGAATTTCATTGTTTATTCAATACAACAAGTAATAGTGGCCCGATTGTAATGAATGATACCTTAATCAAAAGCTCTGATCATCAGTATAAATACTAGTATAAAATATGTATATATTTCTGCAAAAAAATTGTATACAAAAAAATCAGCAAATTTGCAAAGGGGTTAGCCTTTGCAAATTTGCGAATTTCATTGTTTATTCGATACAACAAGTAATAGTGGCCCGATTGTAATGAATGATACCTTAATCAAAAGCACTGATCATCAGTATAAATACGACTATAAAATATGTATACATTTCAGCAAAAAAACTGTATAAAAAAAAATCAGCAAATTTGCTAAGGGGTTAGCCTTTGCAAATTTGCGAATTTCATTGTTTATTCGATACAACAAGTAATAGTGGCCCGATTGTAATGAATGATACCTTAATCAAAAGCTCTGATCATCAGTATAAATACTAGTATAAAATATGTATATATTTCTGCAAAAAAATTGTATACAAAAAAATCAGCAAATTTGCAAAGGGGTTAGCCTTTGCAAATTTGCGAATTTCATTGTTTATTCGATACAACAAGTAATAGTGGCCCGATTGTAATGAATGATACCTTAATCAAAAGCACTGATCATCAGTATAAATACGACTATAAAATATGTATACATTTCAGCAAAAAAATTGTATACAAAAAAATCAGCAAATTTGCAAAGGGGTTAGCCTTTGCAAATTTGCGAATTTCATTGTTTATTCGATACAACAAGTAATAGTGGCCCGATTGTAATGAATGATACCTTAATCAAAAGCACTGATCATCAGTATAAATACGACTATAAAATATGTATACATTTCAGCAAAAAAATTGTATACAAAAAAATCAGCAAATTTGCAAAGGGGTTAGCCTTTGCAAATTTGCGAATTTCATTGTTTATTCGATACAACAAGTAATAGTGGCCCGATTGTAATGAATGATACCTTAATCAAAAGCTCTGATCATCAGTATAAATACTAGTATAAAATATGAATACATTTCAGCAAAAAAATTGTATAAAAAAAAATCAGCAAATTTTCAAAGGGGATAGCCTATGCAAATTTGCAAATTTCATTGTTTATTCGATACAACAAGTATTAGTGGCCCGATTGTAATGAATGATACCTTAATCAAAAGCTCTGATCATCAGTATAAATACGACTATAAAATATGTATACATTTCAGCAAAAAAATTGAATACAATAAAATCAGCAAATTTGCAAAGGGGTTAGCCTTTGCAAATTTGCGAATTTCATTGTTTATTCAATACAACAAGTAATAGTGGCCCGATTGTAATGAATGATACCTTAATCAAAAGCTCTGATCATCAGTATAAATACTAGTATAAAATATGTATATATTTCTGCAAAAAAATTGTATACAAAAAAATCAGCAAATTTGCAAAGGGGTTAGCCTTTGCAAATTTGCGAATTTCATTGTTTATTCGATACAACAAGTAATAGTGGCCCGATTGTAATGAATGATACCTTAATCAAAAGCACTGATCATCAGTATAAATACGACTATAAAATATGTATACATTTCAGCAAAAAAACTGTATAAAAAAAAATCAGCAAATTTGCTAAGGGGTTAGCCTTTGCAAATTTGCGAATTTCATTGTTTATTCGATACAACAAGTAATAGTGGCCCGATTGTAATGAATGATACCTTAATCAAAAGCTCTGATCATCAGTATAAATACTAGTATAAAATATGTATATATTTCTGCAAAAAAATTGTATACAAAAAAATCAGCAAATTTGCAAAGGGGTTAGCCTTTGCAAATTTGCGAATTTCATTGTTTATTCGATACAACAAGTAATAGTGGCCCGATTGTAATGAATGATACCTTAATCAAAAGCACTGATCATCAGTATAAATACGACTATAAAATATGTATACATTTCAGCAAAAAAATTGTATACAAAAAAATCAGCAAATTTGCAAAGGGGTTAGCCTTTGCAAATTTGCGAATTTCATTGTTTATTCGATACAACAAGTAATAGTGGCCCGATTGTAATGAATGATACCTTAATCAAAAGCTCTGATCATCAGTATAAATACTAGTATAAAATATGAATACATTTCAGCAAAAAAATTGTATAAAAAAAAATCAGCAAATTTTCAAAGGGGATAGCCTATGCAAATTTGCAAATTTCATTGTTTATTCGATACAACAAGTATTAGTGGCCCGATTGTAATGAATGATACCTTAATCAAAAGCTCTGATCATCAGTATAAATACGACTATAAAATATGTATACATTTCAGCAAAAAAATTGAATACAATAAAATCAGCAAATTTACAAAGGGGTTAGCCTTTGCAAATTTGCGAATTTCATTGTTTATTCAATACAACAAGTAATAGTGGCCCGATTGTAATGAATGATACCTTAATCAAAAGCTCTGATCATCAGTATAAATACTAGTATAAAATATGTATATATTTCTGCAAAAAAATTGTATACAAAAAAATCAGCAAATTTGCAAAGGGGTTAGCCTTTGCAAATTTGCGAATTTCATTGTTTATTCGATACAACAAGTAATAGTGGCCCGATTGTAATGAATGATACCTTAATCAAAAGCTCTGATCATCAGTAAAAATACTAGTATAAAATATGAATACATTTCAGCAAAAAAATTGTTTAAAAAAAAATCAGCAAATTTTCAAAGGGGATAGCCTATGCAAATTTGCAAATTTCATTGTTTATTCGATACAACAAGTATTAGTGGCCCGATTGTAATGAATGATACCTTAATCAAAAGCTCTGATCATCAGTATAAATACGACTATAAAATATGTATACATTTCAGCAAAAAAATTTAATACAATAAAATCAGCAAATTTGCAAAGGGGTTAGCCTTTGCAAATTTGCGAATTTCATTGTTTATTCAATACAACAAGTAATAGTGGCCCGATTGTAATGAATGATACCTTAATCAAAAGCTCTGATCATCAGTATAAATACTAGTATAAAATATGTATATATTTCTGCAAAAAAATTGTATACAAAAAAATCAGCAAATTTGCAAAGGGGTTAGCCTTTGCAAATTTGCGAATTTCATTGTTTATTCGATACAACAAGTAATAGTGGCCCGATTGTAATGAATGATACCTTAATCAAAAGCACTGATCATCAGTATAAATACGACTATAAAATATGTATACATTTCAGCAAAAAAACTGTATAAAAAAAATCAGCAAATTTGCTAAGGGGTTAGCCTTTGCAAATTTGCGAATTTCATTGTTTATTCGATACAACAAGTAATAGTGGCCCGATTGTAATGAATGATACCTTAATCAAAAGCTCTGATCATCAGTATAAATACTAGTATAAAATATGTATATATTTCTGCAAAAAAATTGTATACAAAAAAATCAGCAAATTTGCAAAGGGGTTAGCCTTTGCAAATTTGCGAATTTCATTGTTTATTCGATACAACAAGTAATAGTGGCCCGATTGTAATGAATGATACCTTAATCAAAAGCACTGATCATCAGTATAAATACGACTATAAAATATGTATACATTTCAGCAAAAAAATTGTATACAAAAAAATCAGCAAATTTGCAAAGGGGTTAGCCTTTGCAAATTTGCGAATTTCATTGTTTATTCGATACAACAAGTAATAGTGGCCCGATTGTAATGAATGATACCTTAATCAAAAGCTCTGATCATCAGTATAAATACTAGTATAAAATATGAATACATTTCAGCAAAAAAATTGTATAAAAAAAAATCAGCAAATTTTCAAAGGGGATAGCCTTTGCAAATTTGCGAATTTCATTGTTTATTCGATACAACAAGTATTAGTGGTCCAATTGTAATGAATGATACCTTAATCAAAAGCTCTGATCATCAGTATAAATACGACTATAAAATATGTATACATTTCAGCAAAAATATTGTATAAAAAAAAAATCAGCAAATTTGCAAAGGGGTTAGCCTTTGCAAATTTGCGAATTTCATTGTTTATTCGATACAACAAGTAATAGTGGTCCGATTGTAATGAATGATACCTTAATCAAAAGCTCTGATCATCAGTATAAATACTAGTATAAAATATGAATACATTTCAGCAAAAAAATTGTATAAAAAAAAATCAGCAAATTTTCAAAGGGGATAGCCTTTGCAAATTTGCGAATTTCATTGTTTATTCGATACAACAAGTATTAGTGGTCCGATTGTAATGAATGATACCTTAATCAAAAGCTCTGATCATCAGTATAAATACGACTATAAAATATGTATACATTTCAGCAAAAATATTGTTTAAAAAAAAATCAGCAAATTTTCAAAGGGGATAGCCTATGCAAATTTGCAAATTTCATTGTTTATTCGATACAACAAGTATTAGTGGCCCGATTGTAATGAATGATACCTTAATCAAAAGCTCTGATCATCAGTATAAATACGACTATAAAATATGTATACATTTCAGCAAAAAAATTTAATACAATAAAATCAGCAAATTTGCAAAGGGGTTAGCCTTTGCAAATTTGCGAATTTCATTGTTTATTCAATACAACAAGTAATAGTGGCCCGATTGTAATGAATGATACCTTAATCAAAAGCTCTGATCATCAGTATAAATACTAGTATAAAATATGTATATATTTCTGCAAAAAAATTGTATACAAAAAAATCAGCAAATTTGCAAAGGGGTTAGCCTTTGCAAATTTGCGAATTTCATTGTTTATTCGATACAACAAGTAATAGTGGCCCGATTGTAATGAATGATACCTTAATCAAAAGCACTGATCATCAGTATAAATACGACTATAAAATATGTATACATTTCAGCAAAAAAACTGTATAAAAAAAAATCAGCAAATTTGCTAAGGGGTTAGCCTTTGCAAATTTGCGAATTTCATTGTTTATTCGATACAACAAGTAATAGTGGCCCGATTGTAATGAATGATACCTTAATCAAAAGCTCTGATCATCAGTATAAATACTAGTATAAAATATGTATATATTTCTGCAAAAAAAAAGTATACAAAAAAATCAGCAAATTTGCAAAGGGGTTAGCCTTTGCAAATTTGCGAATTTCATTGTTTATTCGATACAACAAGTAATAGTGGCCCGATTGTAATGAATGATACCTTAATCAAAAGCACTGATCATCAGTATAAATACGACTATAAAATATGTATACATTTCAGCAAAAAAATTGTATACAAAAAAATCAGCAAATTTGCAAAGGGGTTAGCCTTTGCAAATTTGCGAATTTCATTGTTTATTCGATACAACAAGTAATAGTGGCCCGATTGTAATGAATGATACCTTAATCAAAAGCTCTGATCATCAGTATAAATACTAGTATAAAATATGAATACATTTCAGCAAAAAAATTGTATAAAAAAAAATCAGCAAATTTGCAAAGGGGTTAGCCTATGCAAATTTGCAAATTTCATTGTTTATTCGATACAACAAGTATTAGTGGCCCGATTGTAATGAATAATACCTTAATCAAAAGCTCTGATCATCAGTATAAATACTACTATAAAATATGTATACATTTCAGCAAAAAAATTGTATACAAAAAAATCAGCAAATTTGCAAAGGGGTTAGCCTTTGCAAATTTGCGAATTTCATTGTTTATTCGATACAACAAGTAATAGTGGCCCGATTGTAATGAATGATACCTTAATCAAAAGCTCTGATCATCAGTATAAATACGACTATAAAATATGTATACATTTCAGCAAAAAAATTGTATACAAAAAAATCAGCAAATTTGCAAAGGGGTTAGCCTTTGCAAATTTGCGAATTTCATTGTTTATTCGATACAACAAGTAATAGTGGCCCGATTGTAATGAATGATACCTTAATCAAAAGCACTGATCATCAGTATAAATACGATTATAAAATATGTATACATTTCAGCAAAAAAATTGTATACAAAAAAATCAGCAAATTTGCAAAGGGGTTAGCCTTTGCAAATTTGCGAATTTCATTGTTTATTCGATACAACAAGTAATAGTGGCCCGATTGTAATGAATGATACCTTAATCAAAAGCTCTGATCATCAGTATAAATACTAGTATAAAATATGAATACATTTCAGCAAAAAAATTGTATAAAAAAAAATCAGCAAATTTTCAAAGAGGATAGCCTTTGCAAATTTGCGAATTTCATTGTTTATTCGATACAACAAGTATTAGTGGTCCGATTGTAATGAATGATACCTTAATCAAAAGCTCTGATCATCAGTATAAATACGACTATAAAATATGTATACATTTCAGCAAAAATATTGTATAAAAAAAAATCAGCAAATTTGCAAAGGGGTTAGCCTTTGCAAATTTGCGAATTTCATTGTTTATTCGATACAACAAGTAATAGTGGCCCGATTGTAATGAATGATACCTTAATCAAAAGCACTGATCATCAGTATAAATACGACTATAAAATATGTATACATTTCAGCAAAAAAATTGTATACAAAAAAATCAGCAAATTTGCAAAGGGGTTAGCCTTTGCAAATTTGCGAATTTCATTGTTTATTCGATACAACAAGTAATAGTGGCCCGATTGTAATGAATGATACCTTAATCAAAAGCTCTGATCATCAGTATAAATACTAGTATAAAATATGAATACATTTCAGCAAAAAAATTGTATAAAAAAAAATCAGCAAATTTTCAAAGGGGATAGCCTTTGCAAATTTGCGAATTTCATTGTTTATTCGATACAACAAGTAATAGTGGCCCGATTGTAATGAATGATACCTTAATCAAAAGCTCTGATCATCAGTATAAATACTAGTATAAAATATGTATACATTTCAGCAAAAAAATTGTATACAAAAAAATCAGCAAATTTGCAAAGGGGTTAGCCTATGCAAATTTGCAAATTTCATTGTTTATTCGATACAACAAGTATTAGTGGCCCGATTGTAATGAATAATACCTTAATCAAAAGCTCTGATCATCAGTATAAATACTACTATAAAATATGTATACATTTCAGCAAAAAAATTGTATACAAAAAAATCAGCAAATTTGCAAAGGGGTTAGCCTTTGCAAATTTGTGAATTTCATTGTTTATTCGATACAACAAGTAATAGTGGCCCGATTGTAATGAATGATACCTTAATCAAAAGCTCTGATCATCAGTATAAATATGACTATAAAATATGTATACATTTCAGCAAAAAAATTGAATACAAAAAAATAAGCAAAATTGCAAAAGGGTTAGCCTTTGCAAATTTGCGAATTTAATTGTTTATTCGATCCAACAAGTAATAGTGGCCCGATTGTAATGAATGATACCTTAATCAAAAGCTCTGATCATCAGTATAAATACTAGTATAAAATATGTATATATTTCTGCAAAAAAATTGTATACAAAAAAATCAGCAAATTTGCAAAGGGGTTAGCCTTTGCAAATTTGCGAATTTCATTGTTTATTCGATACAACAAGTAATAGTGGCCCGATTGTAATGAATGATACCTTAATCAAAAGCACTGATCATCAGTATAAATACGACTATAAAATATGTATACATTTCAGCAAAAAAATTGTATACAAAAAAATCAGCAAATTTGCAAAGGGGTTAGCCTTTGCAAATTTGCGAATTTCATTGTTTATTCGATACAACAAGTAATAGTGGCCCGATTGTAATGAATGATACCTTAATCAAAAGCACTGATCATCAGTATAAATACGACTATAAAATATGTATACATTTCAGCAAAAAAATTGTATACAAAAAAATCAGCAAATTTGCAAAGGGGTTAGCCTTTGCAAATTTGCGAATTTCATTGTTTATTCGATACAACAAGTAATAGTGGCCCGATTGTAATGAATGATACCTTAATCAAAAGCTCTGATCATCAGTATAAATACTAGTATAAAATATGTATACATTTCAGCAAAAAAATTGTATAAAAAAAAATCAGCAAATTTTCAAAGGGGATAGCCTTTGCAAATTTGCGAATTTCATTGTTTATTCGATACAACAAGTATTAGTGGTCCGATTGTAATGAATGATACCTTAATCAAAAGCTCTGATCATCAGTATAAATACGACTATAAAATATGTATACATTTCAGCAAAAATATTGTATAAAAAAAAATCAGCAAATTTGCAAAGGGGTTAGCCTTTGCAAATTTGCGAATTTCATTGTTTATTCGATACAACAAGTAATAGTGGTCCGATTGTAATGAATGATACCTTAATCAAAAGCTCTGATCATCAGTATAAATACGACTATAAAATATGTATACATTTCAGCAAAAAAATTGTATACAAAAAAATCAGCAAATTTGCAAAGGGGTTAGCCTTTGCAAATTTGCGAATTTCATTGTTTATTCGATACAACAAGTAATAGTGGCCCGATTGTAATGAATGATACCTTAATCAAAAGCTCTGATCATCAGTATAAATACTAGTATAAAATATGTATACATTTCAGCAAAAAAATTGTATACAAAAAAATCAGCAAATTTGCAAAGGGGTTAGCCTATGCAAATTTGCAAATTTCATTGTTTATTCGATACAACAAGTATTAGTGGCCCGATTGTAATGAATAATACCTTAATCAAAAGCTCTGATCATCAGTATAAATACTACTATAAAATATGTATACATTTCAGCAAAAAAATTGTATACAAAAAAATCAGCAAATTTGCAAAGGGGTTAGCCTTTGCAAATTTGCGAATTTCATTGTTTATTCGATACAACAAGTAATAGTGGCCCGATTGTAATGAATGATACCTTAATCAAAAGCTCTGATCATCAGTATAAATATGACTATAAAATATGTATACATTTCAGCAAAAAAATTGAATACAAAAAAATAAGCAAAATTGCAAAAGGGTTAGCCTTTGCAAATTTGCGAATTTAATTGTTTATTCGATCCAACAAGTAATAGTGGCCCGATTGTAATGAATGATACCTTAATCAAAAGCTCTGATCATCAGTATAAATACTTGTATAAAATATGTATATATTTCTGCAAAAAAATTGTATACAAAAAAATCAGCAAATTTGCAAAGGGGTTAGCCTTTGCAAATTTGCGAATTTCATTGTTTATTCGATACAACAAGTAATAGTGGCCCGATTGTAATGAATGATACCTTAATCAAAAGCACTGATCATCAGTATAAATACTAGTATAAAATATGTATACATTTCAGCAAAAAAATTGTATAAAAAAAAATCAGCAAATTTGCAAAGGGGTTAGCCTTTGCAAATTTGCGAATTTCATTGTTTATTCGATACAACAAGTAATAGTGGCCCGATTGTAATGAATGATACCTTAATCAAAAGCACTGATCATCAGTATAAATACGACTATAAAATATGTATACATTTCAGCAAAAAAATTGTATACAAAAAAATCAGCAAATTTGCAAAGGGGTTAGCCTTTGCAAATTTGCGAATTTAATTGTTTATTCGATACAACAAGTAATAGTGGCCCGATTGTAATGAATGATACCTTAATCAAAAGCTCTGATCATCAGTATAAATACTAGTATAAAATATGAATACATTTCAGCAAAAAAATTGTATAAAAAAAAATCAGCAAATTTTCAAAGGGGATAGCCTTTGCAAATTTGCGAATTTCATTGTTTATTCGATACAACAAGTATTAGTGGTCCGATTGTAATGAATGATACCTTAATCAAAAGCTCTGATCATCAGTATAAATACGACTATAAAATATGTATACATTTCAGCAAAAATATTGTCTAAAAAAAAATCAGCAAATTTGCAAAGGGGTTAGCCTTTGCAAATTTGCGAATTTCATTGTTTATTCGATACAACAAGTAATAGTGGCCCGATTGTAATGAATGATACCTTAATCAAAAGCTCTGATCATCAGTATAAATACTAGTATAAAATATGTATATATTTCTGCAAAAAAATTGTATACAAAAAAATCAGCAAATTTGCAAAGGGGTTAGCCTTTGCAAATTTGCGAATTTCATTGTTTATTCGATACAACAAGTAATAGTGGCCCGATTGTAATGAATGATACCTTAATCAAAAGCACTGATCATCAGTATAAATACGACTATAAAATATGTATACATTTCAGCAAAAATATTGTATAAAAAAAAATCAGCAAATTTGCAAAGGGGTTAGCCTTTGCAAATTTGCGAATTTCATTGTTTATTCGATACAACAAGTAATAGTGGCCCGATTGTAATGAATGATACCTTAATCAAAAGCTCTGATCATCAGTATAAATACGACTATAAAATATGTATACATTTCAGTAAAAATATTGTATACAAAAAAATCAGCAAATTTGCAAAGGGGTTAGCCTTTGCAAATTTGCGAATTTCATTGTTTATTCGATACAACAAGTAATAGTGGCCCGATTGTAATGAATGATACCTTAATCAAAAGCTCTGATCATCAGTATAAATACTAGTATAAAATATGAATACATTTCAGCAAAAAAATTGTATAAAAAAAAATCAGCAAATTTTCAAAGGGGATAGCCTTTGCAAATTTGCGAATTTCATTGTTTATTCGATACAACAAGTATTAGTGGTCCGATTGTAATGAATGATACCTTAATCAAAAGCTCTGATCATCAGTATAAATACGACTATAAAATATGTATACATTTCAGCAAAAATATTGTATAAAAAAAAATCAGCAAATTTGCAAAGGGGGTAGCCTTTGCAAATTTGCGAATTTCATTGTTTATTCGATACAACAAGTAATAGTGGCCCGATTGTAATGAATGATACCTTAATCAAAAGCTCTGATCATCAGTATAAATATGACTATAAAATATGTATACATTTCAGCAAAAAAATTGTATAAAAAAAATCAGCAAATTTGCTAAGGGGTTAGCCTTTGCAAATTTGCAAATTTCATTGTTTATTCGATACAACAAGTAATAGTGGCCCGATTGTAATGAATGATACCTTAATCAAAAGCTCTGATCATCAGTATAAATATGACTATAAAATATGTATACATTTCAGCAAAAAAATTGAATACAAAAAAATAAGCAAAATTGCAAAAGGGTTAGCCTTTGCAAATTTGCGAATTTCATTGTTTATTCGATCCAACAAGTAATAGTGGCCCGATTGTAATGAATGATACCTTAATCAAAAGCTCTGATCATCAGTATAAATACTAGTATAAAATATGTATATATTTCTGCAAAAAAATTGTATACAAAAAAATCAGCAAATTTGCAAAGGGGTTACCTTTGCAAATTTGCGAATTTCATTGTTTATTCGAAACAACAAGTAAAAGTGGCCCGATTGTAATGAATGATACCTTAATCAAAAGCTCTGATCATCAGTATAAATACGACTATAAAATATGTATACATTTCAGCAAAAAAATTGTATACAAAAAAATCAGCAAATTTGCAAAGTGGTGTTAGCCTTTGCAAATTTGCGAATTTCATTGTTTATTCGATACAACAAGTATTAGTGGCCCGATTGTAATGAATGATACCTTAATCAAAAGCTCTGATCATCAGTATAAATATGACTATAAAATATGTATACATTTCAGCAAAAAAATTGAATTTAAAAAAATAAGCAAAATTGCAAAAGGGTTAGCCTTTGCAAATTTGCGAATTTCATTGTTTATTCGATCCAACAAGTAATAGTGGCCCGATTGTAATGAATGATACCTTAATCAAAAGCTCTGATCATCAGTATAAATACTAGTATAAAATATGTATATATTTCTGCAAAAAAATTGTATACAAAAAAATCAGCAAATTTTCAAAGGGGATAGCCTTTGCAAATTTGCGAATTTCATTGTTTATTCGATACAACAAGTATTAGTGGCCCGATTGTAATGAATAATACCTTAATCAAAAGCTCTGATCATCAGTATAAATACTAGTATAAAATATGTATATATTTCTGCAAAAAAATTGTATACAAAAAAATCAGCAAATTTGCAAAGGGGCTAGCCTTTGCAAATTTGCGAATTTCATTGTTTATTCGATACAACAAGTATTAGTGGCCCGATTGTAATGAATAATACCTTAATCAAAAGCTCTGATCATCAGTATAAATACTACTATAAAATATGTATACATTTCAGCAAAAAAATTGTATACAAAAAAATCAGCAAAATTGCAAAAGGGTTAGCCTTTGCAAATTTGCGAATTTCATTGTTTATTCGATCCAACAAGTATTAGTGGCCCGATTGTAATGAATGATACCTTAATCAAAAGCTCTGATCATCAGTATAAATACTAGTATAAAATATGTATATATTTCTGCAAAAAAATTGTATACAAAAAAATCAGCAAATTTTCAAAGGGGATAGCCTTTGCAAATTTGCGAATTTCATTGTTTATTCGATACAACAAGTATTAGTGGCCCGATTGTAATGAATAATACCTTAATCAAAAGCTCTGATCATCAGTATAAATACTAGTATAAAATATGTATATATTTCTGCAAAAAAATTGTATACAAAAAAATCAGCAAATTTGCAAAGGGGTTAGCCTTTGCAAATTTGCGAATTTCATTGTTTATTCGATACAACAAGTATTAGTGGCCCGATTGTAATGAATAATACCTTAATCAAAAGCTCTGATCATCAGTATATATACTACTATAAAATATGTATACATTTCAGCAAAAAAATTGTATACAAAAAAATCAGCAAATTTGCGAATTTCATTGTTTATTCGATACAACAAGTATTAGTGGCCCGATTGTAATGAATAATACCTTAATCAAAAGCTCTGATCATCAGTATAAATACTACTATAAAATATGTATACATTTCAGCAAAAAAATTGTATACAAAAAAATCAGCAAATTTTCAAAGGGGATAGCCTTTGCAAATTTGCGAATTTCATTGTTTATTCGATACAACAAGTAATAGTGGCCCGATTGTAATGAATGATACCTTAATCAAAAGCTCTGATCATCAGTATAAATACTAGTATAAAATATGTATATATTTCTGCAAAAAAATTGTATACAAAAAAATCAGCAAATTTGCAAAGGGGTTAGCCTATGCAAATTTGCGAATTTCATTGTTTATTCGATACAACAAGTATTAGTGGCCCGATTGTAATGAATAATACCTTAATCAAAAGCTCTGATCATCAGTATATATACTACTATAAAATATGTATACATTTCAGCAAAAAAATTGTAGACAAAAAAATCAGCAAATTTGCGAATTTCATTGTTTATTCGATACAACAAGTATTAGTGGCCCGATTTTAATGAATAATACCTTAATCAAAAGCTCTGATCATCAGTATAAATACTACTATAAAATATGTATACATTTCAGCAAAAAAATTGTATACAAAAAAATCAGCAAATTTGCGAATTTCATTGTTTATTCGATACAACAAGTATTAGTGGCCCGATTGTAATGAATAATACCTTAATCAAAAGCTCTGATCATCAGTATAAATACTACTATAAAATATGTATACATTTCAGCAAAAAAATTGTATACAAAAAAATCAGCAAAATTGCAAAAGGGTTAGCCTTTGCAAATTTGCGAATTTCATTGTTTATTCGATCCAACAAGTAATAGTGGCCCGATTGTAATGAATGATACCTTAATCAAAAGCTCTGATCATCAGTATAAATACTAGTATAAAATATGTATATATTTCTGCAAAAAAATTGTATACAAAAAAATCAGCAAATTTTCAAAGGGGATAGCCTTTGCAAATTTGCGAATTTCATTGTTTATTCGATACAACAAGTATTAGTGGCCCGATTGTAATGAATAATACCTTAATCAAAAGCTCTGATCATCAGTATAAATACTAGTATAAAATATGTATATATTTCTGCAAAAAAATTGTATACAAAAAAATCAGCAAATTTGCAAAGGGGTTAGCCTTTGCAAATTTGCGAATTTCATTGTTTATTCGATACAACAAGTATTAGTGGCCCGATTGTAATGAATAATACCTTAATCAAAAGCTCTGATCATCAGTATATATACTACTATAAAATATGTATACATTTCAGCAAAAAAATTGTATACAAAAAAATCAGCAAATTTGCGAATTTCATTGTTTATTCGATACAACAAGTATTAGTGGCCCGATTGTAATGAATAATACCTTAATCAAAAGCTCTGATCATCAGTATAAATACTACTATAAAATATGTATACATTTCAGCAAAAAAATTGTATACAAAAAAATCAGCAAATTTTCAAAGGGGATAGCCTTTGCAAATTTGCGAATTTCATTGTTTATTCGATACAACAAGTAATAGTGGCCCGATTGTAATGAATGATACCTTAATCAAAAGCTCTGATCATCAGTATAAATACTAGTATAAAATATGTATATATTTCTGCAAAAAAATTGTATACAAAAAAATCAGCAAATTTGCAAAGGGGTTAGCCTTTGCAAATTTGCGAATTTCATTGTTTATTCGATACAACAAGTATTAGTGGCCCGATTGTAATGAATAATACCTTAATCAAAAGCTCTGATCATCAGTATATATACTACTATAAAATATGTATACATTTCAGCAAAAAAATTGTATACAAAAAAATCAGCAAATTTGCGAATTTCATTGTTTATTCGATACAACAAGTATTAGTGGCCCGATTGTAATGAATAATACCTTAATCAAAAGCTCTGATCATCAGTATAAATACTACTATAAAATATGTATACATTTCAGCAAAAAAATTGTATACAAAAAAATCAGCAAATTTGCAAAGGGGCTAGCCTTTGCAAATTTGCGAATTTCATTGTTTATTCGATACAACAAGTAATAGTGGCCCGATTGTAATGAATGATACCTTAATCAAAAGCTCTGATCATCAGTATAAATACTAGTATAAATTATGTATATATTTCTGCAAAAAAATTGTATACAAAAAAATCAGCAAATTTGCAAAGGGGTTAGCCTTTGCAAATTTGCGAATTTCATTGTTTATTCGATACAACAAGTATTAGTGGCCCGATTGTAATGAATAATACCTTAATCAAAAGCTCTGATCATCAGTATATATACTACTATAAAATATGTATACATTTCAGCAAAAAAATTGTATACAAAAAAATCAGCAAATTTGCGAATTTCATTGTTTATTCGATACAACAAGTATTAGTGGCCCGATTCAAATGAATAATACCTTAATCAAAAGCTCTGATCATCAGTATAAATACTACTATAAAATATGTATACATTTCAGCAAAAAAATTGTATACAAAAAAATCAGCAAATTTGCAAAGGGGCTAGCCTTTGCAAATTTGCGAATTTCATTGTTTATTCGATACAACAAGTAATAGTGGCCCGATTGTAATGAATGATACCTTAATCAAAAGCTCTGATCATCAGTATAAATATGACTATAGAATATGTATACATTTCAGCAAAAAAATTGTATACAAAAAAATCAGCAAATTTGCAAAGGGGCTAGCCTTTGCAAATTTGCGAATTTCATTGTTTATTCGATACAACAAGTAATAGTGGCCCGATTGTAATGAATGATACCTTAATCAAAAGCTCTGATCATCAGTATAAATATGACTTTAAAATATGTATACATTTCAGCAAAAAAATTGTATACAAAAAAATCAGCAAATTTGCGAATTTCATTGTTTATTCGATACAATAAGTAATAGTGGCCCGATTGTAATGAATGATACCTTAATCAAAAGCTCTGATCATCAGTATAAATACGACTATAAAATATGTATACATTTCAGCACAAAAATTGTATAAAAAAAATCAGCAAATTTGCTAAGGGGTTAGCCTTTGCAAATTTGCAAATTTCATTGTTTATTCGATACAACAAGTAATAGTGGCCCGATTGTAATGAATGATACCTTAATCAAAAGCTCTGATCATCAGTATAAATATGACTATAAAATATGTATACATTTCAGCAAAAAAATTGAATTTAAAAAAATAAGCAAAATTGCAAAAGGGTTAGCCTTTGCAAATTTGCGAATTTCATTGTTTATTCGATCCAACAAGTAATAGTGGCCCGATTGTAATGAATGATACCTTAATCAAAAGCTCTGATCATCAGTATAAATACTAGTATAAAATATGTATATATTTCTGCAAAAAAATTGTATACAAAAAAATCAGCAAATTTTCAAAGGGGATAGCCTTTGCAAATTTGCGAATTTCATTGTTTATTCGATACAACAAGTATTAGTGGCCCGATTGTAATGAATAATACCTTAATCAAAAGCTCTGATCATCAGTATAAATACTAGTATAAAATATGTATATATTTCTGCAAAAAAATTGTATACAAAAAAATCAGCAAATTTGCAAAGGGGCTAGCCTTTGCAAATTTGCGAATTTCATTGTTTATTCGATACAACAAGTATTAGTGGCCCGATTGTAATGAATAATACCTTAATCAAAAGCTCTGATCATCAGTATAAATACTACTATAAAATATGTATACATTTCAGCAAAAAAATTGTATACCAAAAAATCAGCAAATTTGCAAAGGGGCTAGCCTTTGCAAATTTGCGAATTTCATTGTTTATTCGATACAACAAGTAATAGTGGCCCGATTGTAATGAATGATACCTTAATCAAAAGCTCTGATCATCAGTATAAATACTAGTATAAAATATGTATATATTTCTGCAAAAAAATTGTATACAAAAAAATCAGCAAATTTGCAAAGGGGTTAGCCTTTGCAAATTTGCGAATTTCATTGTTTATTCGATACAACAAGTATTAGTGGCCCGATTGTAATGAATAATACCTTAATCAAAAGCTCTGATCATCAGTATATATACTACTATAAAATATGTATACATTTCAGCAAAAAAATTGTATACAAAAAAATCAGCAAATTTGCGAATTTCATTGTTTATTCGATACAACAAGTATTAGTGGCCCGATTGTAATGAATAATACCTTAATCAAAAGCTCTGATCATCAGTATAAATACTACTATAAAATATGTATACATTTCAGCAAAAAAATTGTATACAAAAAAATCAGCAAATTTGCGAATTTCATTGTTTATTCGATACAACAAGTATTAGTGGCCCGATTGTAATGAATAATACCTTAATCAAAAGCTCTGATCATCAGTATAAATACTACTATAAAATATGTATACATTTCAGCAAAAAAATTGTATACAAAAAAATCAGCAAAATTGCAAAAGGGTTAGCCTTTGCAAATTTGCGAATTTCATTGTTTATTCGATCCAACAAGTAATAGTAGCCCGATTGTAATGAATGATACCTTAATCAAAAGCTCTGATCATCAGTATAAATACTAGTATAAAATATTAATATATTTCTGCAAAAAAATTGTATACAAAAAAATCAGCAAATTTTCAAAGGGGATAGCCTTTGCAAATTTGCGAATTTCATTGTTTATTCGATACAACAAGTATTAGTGGCCCGATTGTAATGAATAATACCTTAATCAAAAGCTCTGATCATCAGTATAAATACTAGTATAAAATATGTATATATTTCTGCAAAAAAATTGTATACAAAAAAATCAGCAAATTTGCAAAGGGGTTAGCCTTTGCAAATTTGCGAATTTCATTGTTTATTCGATACAACAAGTATTAGTGGCCCGATTGTAATGAATAATACCTTAATCAAAAGCTCTGATCATCAGTATATATACTACTATAAAATATGTATACATTTCAGCAAAAAAATTGTATACAAAAAAATCAGCAAATTTGCGAATTTCATTGTTTATTCGATACAACAAGTATTAGTGGCCCGATTGTAATGAATAATACCTTAATCAAAAGCTCTGATCATCAGTATAAATACTACTATAAAATATGTATACATTTCAGCAAAAAAATTGTATACAAAAAAATCAGCAAATTTTCAAAGGGGATAGCCTTTGCAAATTTGCGAATTTCATTGTTTATTCGATACAACAAGTAATAGTGGCCCGATTGTAATGAATGATACCTTAATCAAAAGCTCTGATCATCAGTATAAATACTAGTATAAAATATGTATATATTTCTGCAAAAAAATTGTATACAAAAAAATCAGCAAATTTGCAAAGGGGTTAGCCTTTGCAAATTTGCGAATTTCATTGTTTATTCGATACAACAAGTATTAGTGGCCCGATTGTAATGAATAATACCTTAATCAAAAGCTCTGATCATCAGTATATATACTACTATAAAATATGTATACATTTCAGCAAAAAAATTGTATACAAAAAAATCAGCAAAATTGCAAAAGGGTTAGCCTTTGCAAATTTGCGAATTTCATTGTTTATTCGATCCAACAAGTAATAGTGGCCCGATTGTAATGAATGATACCTTAATCAAAAGCTCTGATCATCAGTATAAATACTAGTATAAAATATGTATATATTTCTGCAAAAAAATTGTATACAAAAAAATCAGCAAATTTTCAAAGGGGATAGCCTTTGCAAATTTGCGAATTTCATTGTTTATTCGATACAACAAGTATTAGTGGCCCGATTGTAATGAATAATACCTTAATCAAAAGCTCTGATCATCAGTATAAATACTAGTATAAAATATGTATATATTTCTGCAAAAAAATTGTATACAAAAAAATCAGCAAATTTGCAAAGGGGTTAGCCTTTGCAAATTTGCGAATTTCATTGTTTATTCGATACAACAAGTATTAGTGGCCCGATTGTAATGAATAATACCTTAATCAAAAGCTCTGATCATCAGTATATATACTACTATAAAATATGTATACATTTCAGCAAAAAAATTGTATACAAAAAAATCAGCAAATTTGCGAATTTCATTGTTTATTCGATACAACAAGTATTAGTGGCCCGATTGTAATGAATAATACCTTAATCAAAAGCTCTGATCATCAGTATAAATACTACTATAAAATATGTATACATTTCAGCAAAAAAATTGTATACAAAAAAATCAGCAAATTTTCAAAGGGGATAGCCTTTGCAAATTTGCGAATTTCATTGTTTATTCGATACAACAAGTAATAGTGGCCCGATTGTAATGAATGATACCTTAATCAAAAGCTCTGATCATCAGTATAAATACTAGTATAAAATATGTATATATTTCTGCAAAAAAATTGTATACAAAAAAATCAGCAAATTTGCAAAGAGGTTAGCCTTTGCAAATTTGCGAATTTCATTGTTTATTCGATACAACAAGTATTAGTGGCCCGATTGTAATGAATAATACCTTAATCAAAAGCTCTGATCATCAGTATATATACTACTATAAAATATGTATACATTTCAGCAAAAAAATTGTATACAAAAAAATCAGCAAATTTGCGAATTTCATTGTTTATTCGATACAACAAGTATTAGTGGCCCGATTGTAATGAATAATACCTTAATCAAAAGCTCTGATCATCAGTATAAATACTACTATAAAATATGTATACATTTCAGCAAAAAAATTGTATACAAAAAAATCAGCAAATTTGCGAATTTCATTGTTTATTCGATACAACAAGTATTAGTGGCCCGATTGTAATGAATAATACCTTAATCAAAAGCTCTGATCATCAGTATAAATACTACTATAAAATATGTATACATTTCAGCAAAAAAATTGTATACAAAAAAATCAGCAAAATTGCAAAAGGGTTAGCCTTTGCAAATTTGCGAATTTCATTGTTTATTCGATCCAACAAGTAATAGTGGCCCGATTGTAATGAATGATACCTTAATCAAAAGCTCTGATCATCAGTATAAATACTAGTATAAAATATGTATATATTTCTGCAAAAAAATTGTATACAAAAAAATCAGCAAATTTTCAAAGGGGATAGCCTTTGCAAATTTGCGAATTTCATTGTTTATTCGATACAACAAGTATTAGTGGCCCGATTGTAATGAATAATACCTTAATCAAAAGCTCTGATCATCAGTATAAATACTAGTATAAAATATGTATATATTTCTGCAAAAAAATTGTATACAAAAAAATCAGCAAATTTGCAAAGGGGTTAGCCTTTGCAAATTTGCGAATTTCATTGTTTATTCGATACAACAAGTATTAGTGGCCCGATTGTAATGAATAATACCTTAATCAAAAGCTCTGATCATCAGTATATATACTACTATAAAATATGTATACATTTCAGCAAAAAAATTGTATACAAAAAAATCAGCAAATTTGCGAATTTCATTGTTTATTCGATACAACAAGTATTAGTGGCCCGATTGTAATGAATAATACCTTAATCAAAAGCTCTGATCATCAGTATAAATACTACTATAAAATATGTATACATTTCAGCAAAAAAATTGTATACAAAAAAATCAGCAAATTTTCAAAGGGGATAGCCTTTGCAAATTTGCGAATTTCATTGTTTATTCGATACAACAAGTAATAGTGGCCCGATTGTAATGAATGATACCTTAATCAAAAGCTCTGATCATCAGTATAAATACTAGTATAAAATATGTATATATTTCTGCAAAAAAATTGTATACAAAAAAATCAGCAAATTTGCAAAGGGGTTAGCCTTTGCAAATTTGCGAATTTCATTGTTTATTCGATACAACAAGTATTAGTGGCCCGATTGTAATGAATAATACCTTAATCAAAAGCTCTGATCATCAGTATATATACTATTATAAAATATGTATACATTTCAGCAAAAAAATTGTATACAAAAAAATCAGCAAATTTGCGAATTTCATTGTTTATTCGATACAACAAGTATTAGTGGCCCGATTGTAATGAATAATACCTTAATCAAAAGCTCTGATCATCAGTATAAATACTACTATAAAATATGTATACATTTCAGCAAAAAAATTGTATACAAAAAAATCAGCAAATTTGCGAATTTCATTGTTTATTCGATACAACAAGTATTAGTGGCCCGATTGTAATGAATAATACCTTAATCAAAAGCTCTGATCATCAGTATAAATACTACTATAAAATATGTATACATTTCAGCAAAAAAATTGTATACAAAAAAATCAGCAAAATTGCAAAAGGGTTAGCCTTTGCAAATTTGCGAATTTCATTGTTTATTCGATCCAACAAGTAATAGTGGCCCGATTGTAATGAATGATACCTTAATCAAAAGCTCTGATCATCAGTATAAATACTAGTATAAAATATGTATATATTTCTGCAAAAAAATTGTATACAAAAAAATCAGCAAATTTTCAAAGGGGATAGCCTTTGCAAATTTGCGAATTTCATTGTTTATTCGATACAACAAGTATTAGTGGCCCGATTGTAATGAATAATACCTTAATCAAAAGCTCTGATCATCAGTATAAATACTAGTATAAAATATGTATATATTTCTGCAAAAAAATTGTATACAAAAAAATCTGCAAATTTGCAAAGGGGTTAGCCTTTGCAAATTTGCGAATTTCATTGTTTATTCGATACAACAAGTATTAGTGGCCCGATTGTAATGAATAATACCTTAATCAAAAGCTCTGATCATCAGTATATATACTACTATAAAATATGTATACATTTCAGCAAAAAAATTGTATACAAAAAAATCAGCAAATTTGCGAATTTCATTGTTTATTCGATACAACAAGTATTAGTGGCCCGATTGTAATGAATAATACCTTAATCAAAAGCTCTGATCATCAGTATAAATACTACTATAAAATATGTATACATTTCAGCAAAAAAATTGTATACAAAAAAATCAGCAAATTTTCAAAGGGGATAGCCTTTGCAAATTTGCGAATTTCATTGTTTATTCGATACAACAAGTAATAGTGGCCCGATTGTAATGAATGATACCTTAATCAAAAGCTCTGATCATCAGTATAAATACTAGTATAAAATATGTATATATTTCTGCAAAAAAATTGTATACAAAAAAATCAGCAAATTTGCAAAGGGGTTAGCCTTTGCAAATTTGCGAATTTCATTGTTTATTCGATACAACAAGTATTAGTGGCCCGATTGTAATGAATAATACCTTAATCAAAAGCTCTGATCATCAGTATATATACTACTATAAAATATGTATACATTTCAGCAAAAAAATTGTATACAAAAAAATCAGCAAATTTGCGAATTTCATTGTTTATTCGATACAACAAGTATTAGTGGCCCGATTGTAATGAATAATACCTTAATCAAAAGCTCTGATCATCAGTATAAATACTACTATAAAATATGTATACATTTCAGCAAAAAAATTGTATACAAAAAAATCAGCAAATTTGCAAAGGGGCTAGCCTTTGCAAATTTGCGAATTTCATTGTTTATTCGATACAACAAGTAATAGTGGCCCGATTGTAATGAATGATACCTTAATCAAAAGCTCTGATCATCAGTATAAATACTAGTATAAAATATGTATATATTTCTGCAAAAAAATTGTATACAAAAAAATCAGCAAATTTGCAAAGGGGTTAGCCTTTGCAAATTTGCGAATTTCATTGTTTATTCGATACAACAAGTATTAGTGGCCCGATTGTAATGAATAATACCTTAATCAAAAGCTCTGATCATCAGTATATATACTACTATAAAATATGTATACATTTCAGCAAAAAAATTGTATACAAAAAAATCAGCAAATTTGCGAATTTCATTGTTTATTCGATACAACAATTATTAGTGGCCCGATTGTAATGAATAATACCTTAATCAAAAGCTCTGATCATCAGTATAAATACTACTATAAAATATGTATACATTTCAGCAAAAAAATTGTATACACAAAAATCAGCAAAATTGCAAAAGGGTTAGCCTTTGCAAATTTGCGAATTTCATTGTTTATTCGATCCAACAAGTAATAGTGGCCCGATTGTAATGAATGATACCTTAATCAAAAGCTCTGATCATCAGTATAAATACTAGTATAAAATATGTATATATTTCTGCAAAAAAATTGTATACAAAAAAATCAGCAAATTTTCAAAGGGGATAGCCTTTGCAAATTTGCGAATTTCATTGTTTATTCGATACAACAAGTATTAGTGGCCCGATTGTAATGAATAATACCTTAATCAAAAGCTCTGATCATCAGTATAAATACTAGTATAAAATATGTATATATTTCTGCAAAAAAATTGTATACAAAAAAATCAGCAAATTTTCAAAGGGGATAGCCTTTGCAAATTTGCGAATTTCATTGTTTATTCGATACAACAAGTAATAGTGGCCCGATTGTAATGAATGATACCTTAATCAAAAGCTCTGATCATCAGTATAAATACTAGTATAAAATATGTATATATTTCTGCAAAAAAATTGTATACAAAAAAATCAGCAAATTTGCAAAGGGGTTAGCCTTTGCAAATTTGCGAATTTCATTGTTTATTCGATACAACAAGTATTAGTGGCCCGATTGTAATGAATAATACCTTAATCAAAAGCTCTGATCATCAGTATATATACTACTATAAAATATGTATACATTTCAGCAAAAAAATTGTATACAAAAAAATCAGCAAAATTGCAAAAGGGTTAGCCTTTGCAAATTTGCGAATTTCATTGTTTATTCGATCCAACAAGTAATAGTGGCCCGATTGTAATGAATGATACCTTAATCAAAAGCTCTGATCATCAGTATAAATACTAGTATAAAATATGTATATATTTCTGCAAAAAAATTGTATACAAAAAAATCAGCAAATTTTCAAAGGGGATAGCCTTTGCAAATTTGCGAATTTCATTGTTTATTCGATACAACAAGTATTAGTGGCCCGATTGTAATGAATAATACCTTAATCAAAAGCTCTGATCATCAGTATAAATACTAGTATAAAATATGTATATATTTCTGCAAAAAAATTGTATACAAAAAAATCAGCAAATTTGCAAAGGGGTTAGCCTTTGCAAATTTGCGAATTTCATTGTTTATTCGATACAACAAGTATTAGTGGCCCGATTGTAATGAATAATACCTTAATCAAAAGCTCTGATCATCAGTATATATACTACTATAAAATATGTATACATTTCAGCAAAAAAATTGTATACAAAAAAATCAGCAAATTTGCGAATTTCATTGTTTATTCGATACAACAAGTATTAGTGGCCCGATTGTAATGAATAATACCTTAATCAAAAGCTCTGATCATCAGTATAAATACTACTATAAAATATGTATACATTTCAGCAAAAAAATTGTATACAAAAAAATCAGCAAATTTTCAAAGGGGATAGCCTTTGCAAATTTGCGAATTTCATTGTTTATTCGATACAACAAGTAATAGTGGCCCGATTGTAATGAATGATACCTTAATCAAAAGCTCTGATCATCAGTATAAATACTAGTATAAAATATGTATATATTTCTGCAAAAAAATTGTATACAAAAAAATCAGCAAATTTGCAAAGGGGTTAGCCTTTGCAAATTTGCGAATTTCATTGTTTATTCGATACAACAAGTATTAGTGGCCCGATTGTAATGAATAATACCTTAATCAAAAGCTCTGATCATCAGTATATATACTACTATAAAATATGTATACATTTCAGCAAAAAAATTGTATACAAAAAAATCAGCAAATTTGCGAATTTCATTGTTTATTCGATACAACAAGTATTAGTGGCCCGATTGTAATGAATAATACCTTAATCAAAAGCTCTGATCATCAGTATAAATACTACTATAAAATATGTATACATTTCAGCAAAAAAATTGTATACAAAAAAATCAGCAAATTTGCGAATTTCATTGTTTATTCGATACAACAAGTATTAGTGGCCCGATTGTAATGAATAATACCTTAATCAAAAGCTCTGATCATCAGTATAAATACTACTATAAAATATGTATACATTTCAGCAAAAAAATTGTATACAAAAAAATCAGCAAAATTGCAAAAGGGTTAGCCTTTGCAAATTTGCGAATTTCATTGTTTATTCGATCCAACAAGTAATAGTGGCCCGATTGTAATGAATGATACCTTAATCAAAAGCTCTGATCATCAGTATAAATACTAGTATAAAATATGTATATATTTCTGCAAAAAAATTGTATACATAAAAATCAGCAAATTTTCAAAAGGGATAGCCTTTGCAAATTTGCGAATTTCATTGTTTATTCGATTCAACAAGTATTAGTGGCCCGATTGTAATGAATAATACCTTAATCAAAAGCTCTGATCATCAGTATATATACTACTATAAAATATGTATACATTTCAGCAAAAAAATTGTATACAAAAAAATCAGCAAATTTGCGAATTTCATTGTTTATTCGATACAACAAGTATTAGTGGCCCGATTGTAATGAATGATACCTTAATCAAAAGCTCTGATCATCAGTATAAATACTACTATAAAATATGTATACATTTCAGCAAAAAAATTGTATACAAAAAAATCAGCAAATTTTCAAAGGGGATAGCCTTTGCAAATTTGCGAATTTCATTGTTTATTCGATACAACAAGTAATAGTGGCCCGATTGTAATGAATGATACCTTAATCAAAAGCTCTGATCATCAGTATAAATACTAGTATAAAATATGTATATATTTCTGCAAAAAAATTGTATACAAAAAAATCAGCAAATTTGCAAAGGGGTTAGCCTTTGCAAATTTGCGAATTTCATTGTTTATTCGATACAACAAGTATTAGTGGCCCGATTGTAATGAATAATACCTTAATCAAAAGCTCTGATCATCAGTATATATACTACTATAAAATATGTATACATTTCAGCAAAAAAATTGTATACAAAAAAATCAGCAAAATTGCAAAAGGGTTAGCCTTTGCAAATTTGCGAATTTCATTGTTGATTCGATCCAACAAGTAATAGTGGCCCGATTGTAATGAATGATACCTTAATCAAAAGCTCTGATCATCAGTATAAATACTAGTATAAAATATGTATATATTTCTGCAAAAAAATTGTATACAAAAAAATCAGCAAATTTTCAAAGGGGATAGCCTTTGCAAATTTGCGAATTTCATTGTTTATTCGATACAACAAGTATTAGTGGCCCGATTGTAATGAATAATACCTTAATCAAAAGCTCTGATCATCAGTATAAATACTAGTATAAAATATGTATATATTTCTGCAAAAAAATTGTATACAAAAAAATCAGCAAATTTGCAAAGGGGTTAGCCTTAGCAAATTTGCGAATTTCATTGTTTATTCGATACAACAAGTATTAGTGGCCCGATTGTAATGAATAATACCTTAATCAAAAGCTCTGATCATCAGTATAAATACTACTATAAAATATGTATACATTTCAGCAAAAAAATTGTATACAAAAAAATCAGCAAATTTTCAAAGGGGATAGCCTTTGCAAATTTGCGAATTTCATTGTTTATTCGATACAACAAGTAATAGTGGCCCGATTGTAATGAATGATACCTTAATCAAAAGCTCTGATCATCAGTATAAATACTAGTATAAAATATGTATATATTTCTGCAAAAAAATTGTATACAAAAAAATCAGCAAATTTGCAAAGGGGTTAGCCTTTGCAAATTTGCGAATTTCATTGTTTATTCGATACAACAAGTATTAGTGGCCCGATTGTAATGAATAATACCTTAATCAAAAGCTCTGATCATCAGTATATATACTACTATAAAATATGTATACATTTCAGCAAAAAAATTGTATACAAAAAAATCAGCAAATTTGCGAATTTCATTGTTTATTCGATACAACAAGTATTAGTGGCCCGATTGTAATGAATAATACCTTAATCAAAAGCTCTGATCATCAGTATAAATACTACTATAAAATATGTATACATTTCAGCAAAAAAATTGTATACAAAAAAATCAGCAAATTTGCGAATTTCATTGTTTATTCGATACAACAAGTATTAGTGGCCCGATTGTAATGAATGATACCTTAATCAAAAGCTCTGATCATCAGTATAAATACTACTATAAAATATGTATACATTTCAGCAAAAAAATTGTATACAAAAAAATCAGCAAATTTTCAAAGGGGATAGCCTTTGCAAATTTGCGAATTTCATTGTTTATTCGATACAACAAGTAATAGTGGCCCGATTGTAATGAATGATACCTTAATCAAAAGCTCTGATCATCAGTATAAATACTAGTATAAAATATGTATATATTTCTGCAAAAAAATTGTATACAAAAAAATCAGCAAATTTGCAAAGGGGTTAGCCTTTGCAAATTTGCGAATTTCATTGTTTATTCGATACAACAAGTATTAGTGGCCCGATTGTAATGAATAATACCTTAATCAAAAGCTCTGATCATCAGTATATATACTACTATAAAATATGTATACATTTCAGCAAAAAAATTGTATACAAAAAAATCAGCAAATTTGCGAATTTCATTGTTTATTCGATACAACAAGTATTAGTGGCCCGATTGTAATGAATAATACCTTAATCAAAAGCTCTGATCATCAGTATAAATACTACTATAAAATATGTATACATTTCAGCAAAAAAATTGTATACAAAAAAATCAGCAAATTTTCAAAGGGGATAGCCTTTGCAAATTTGCGAATTTCATTGTTTATTCGATACAACAAGTAATAGTGGCCCGATTGTAATGAATGATACCTTAATCAAAAGCTCTGATCATCAGTATAAATACTAGTATAAAATATGTATATATTTCTGCAAAAAAATTGTATACAAAAAAATCAGCAAATTTGCAAAGGGGTTAGCCTTTGCAAATTTGCGAATTTCATTGTTTATTCGATACAACAAGTATTAGTGGCCCGATTGTAATGAATAATACCTTAATCAAAAGCTCTGATCATCAGTATAAATACTACTATAAAATATGTATACATTTCAGCAAAAAAATTGTATACAAAAAAATCAGCAAAATTGCAAAAGGGTTAGCCTTTGCAAATTTGCGAATTTCATTGTTTATTCGATCCAACAAGTAATAGTGGCCCGATTGTAATGAATGATACCTTAATCAAAAGCTCTGATCATCAGTATAAATACTAGTATAAAATATGTATATATTTCTGCAAAAAAATTGTATACAAAAAAATCAGCAAATTTTCAAAGGGGATAGCCTTTGCAAATTTGCGAATTTCATTGTTTATTCGATACAACAAGTATTAGTGGCCCGATTGTAATGAATAATACCTTAATCAAAAGCTCTGATCATCAGTATAAATACTAGTATAAAATATGTATATATTTCTGCAAAAAAATTGTATACAAAAAAATCAGCAAATTTGCAAAGGGGTTAGCCTTAGCAAATTTGCGAATTTCATTGTTTATTCGATACAACAAGTATTAGTGGCCCGATTGTAATGAATAATACCTTAATCAAAAGCTCTGATCATCAGTATAAATACTACTATAAAATATGTATACATTTCAGCAAAAAAATTGTATACAAAAAAATCAGCAAATTTTCAAAGGGGATAGCCTTTGCAAATTTGCGAATTTCATTGTTTATTCGATACAACAAGTAATAGTGGCCCGATTGTAATGAATGATACCTTAATCAAAAGCTCTGATCATCAGTATAAATACTAGTATAAAATATGTATATATTTCTGCAAAAAAATTGTATACAAAAAAATCAGCAAATTTGCAAAGGGGTTAGCCTTTGCAAATTTGCGAATTTCATTGTTTATTCGATACAACAAGTATTAGTGGCCCGATTGTAATGAATAATACCTTAATCAAAAGCTCTGATCATCAGTATATATACTACTATAAAATATGTATACATTTCAGCAAAAAAATTTTATACAAAAAAATCAGCAAATTTGCGAATTTCATTGTTTATTCGATACAACAAGTATTAGTGGCCCGATTGTAATGAATAATACCTTAATCAAAAGCTCTGATCATCAGTATAAATACTACTATAAAATATGTATACATTTCAGCAAAAAAATTGTATACAAAAAAATCAGCAAATTTGCGAATTTCATTGTTTATTCGATACAACAAGTATTAGTGGCCCGATTGTAATGAATAATACCTTAATCAAAAGCTCTGATCATCAGTATAAATACTACTATAAAATATGTATACATTTCAGCAAAAAAATTGTATACAAAAAAATCAGCAAAATTGCAAAAGGGTTAGCCTTTGCAAATTTGCGAATTTCATTGTTTATTCGATCCAACAAGTAATAGTGGCCCGATTGTAATGAATGATACCTTAATCAAAAGCTCTGATCATCAGTATAAATACTAGTATAAAATATGTATATATTTCTGCAAAAAAATTGTATACAAAAAAATCAGCAAATTTTCAAAGGGGATAGCCTTTGCAAATTTGCGAATTTCATTGTTTATTCGATACAACAAGTATTAGTGGCCCGATTGTAATGAATAATACCTTAATCAAAAGCTCTGATCATCAGTATAAATACTAGTATAAAATATGTATATATTTCTGCAAAAAAATTGTATACAAAAAAATCAGCAAATTTGCAAAGGGGTTAGCCTTTGCAAATTTGCGAATTTCATTGTTTATTCGATACAACAAGTATTAGTGGCCCGATTGTAATGAATAATACCTTAATCAAAAGCTCTGATCATCAGTATATATACTACTATAAAATATGTATACATTTCAGCAAAAAAATTGTATACAAAAAAATCAGCAAATTTGCGAATTTCATTGTTTATTCGATACAACAAGTATTAGTGGCCCGATTGTAATGAATAATACCTTAATCAAAAGCTCTGATCATCAGTATAAATACTAGTATAAAATATGTATATATTTCTGCAAAAAAATTGTATACAAAAAAATCAGCAAATTTTCAAAGGGGATAGCCTTTGCAAATTTGCGAATTTCATTGTTTATTCGATACAACAAGTAATAGTGGCCCGATTGTAATGAATGATACCTTAATCAAAAGCTCTGATCATCAGTATAAATACTAGTATAAAATATGTATATATTTCTGCAAAAAAATTGTATACAAAAAAATCAGCAAATTTGCAAAGGGGTTAGCCTTTGCAAATTTGCGAATTTCATTGTTTATTCGATACAACAAGTATTAGTGGCCCGATTGTAATGAATAATACCTTAATCAAAAGCTCTGATCATCAGTATATATACTACTATAAAATATGTATACATTTCAGCAAAAAAATTGTATACAAAAAAATCAGCAAAACTGCAAAAGGGTTAGCCTTTGCAAATTTGCGAATTTCATTGTTTATTCGATCCAACAAGTAATAGTGGCCCGATTGTAATGAATGATACCTTAATCAAAAGCTCTGATCATCAGTATAAATACTAGTATAAAATATGTATATATTTCTGCAAAAAAATTGTATACAAAAAAATCAGCAAATTTTCAAAGGGGATAGCCTTTGCAAATTTGCGAATTTCATTGTTTATTCGATACAACAAGTATTAGTGGCCCGATTGTAATGAATAATACCTTAATCAAAAGCTCTGATCATCAGTATAAATACTAGTATAAAATATGTATATATTTCTGCAAAAAAATTGTATACAAAAAAATCAGCAAATTTGCAAAGGGGTTAGCCTTTGCAAATTTGCGAATTTCATTGTTTATTCGATACAACAAGTATTAGTGGCCCGATTGTAATGAATAATACCTTAATCAAAAGCTCTGATCATCAGTATATATACTACTATAAAATATGTATACATTTCAGCAAAAAAATTTATACAAAAAAATCAGCAAATTTGCGAATTTCATTGTTTATTCGATACAACAAGTATTAGTGGCCCGATTGTAATGAATAATACCTTAATCAAAAGCTCTGATCATCAGTATAAATACTACTATAAAATATGTATACATTTCAGCAAAAAAATTGTATACAAAAATATCAGCAAATTTTCAAAGGGGATAGCCTTTGCAAATTTGCGAATTTCATTGTTTATTCGATACAACAAGTAATAGTGGCCCGATTGTAATGAATGATACCTTAATCAAAAGCTCTGATCATCAGTATAAATACTAGTATAAAATATGTATATATTTCTGCAAAAAAATTGTATACAAAAAAATCAGCAAATTTGCAAAGGGGTTAGCCTTTGCAAATTTGCGAATTTCATTGTTTATTCGATACAACAAGTATTAGTGGCCCGATTGTAATGAATAATACCTTAATCAAAAGCTCTGATCATCAGTATATATACTACTATAAAATATGTATACATTTCAGCAAAAAAATTGTATACAAAAAAATCAGCAAATTTGCGAATTTCATTGTTTATTCGATACAACAAGTATTAGTGGCCCGATTGTAATGAATAATACCTTAATCAAAAGCTCTGATCATCAGTATAAATACTACTATAAAATATGTATACATTTCAGCAAAAAAATTGTATACAAAAAAATCAGCAAATTTGCGAATTTCATTGTTTATTCGATACAACAAGTATTAGTGGCCCGATTGTAATGAATAATACCTTAATCAAAAGCTCTGATCATCAGTATAAATACTACTATAAAATATGTATACATTTCAGCAAAAAAATTGTATACAAAAAAATCAGCAAAATTGCAAAAGGGTTAGCCTTTGCAAATTTGCGAATTTCATTGTTTATTCGATCCAACAAGTAATAGTGGCCCGATTGTAATGAATGATACCTTAATCAAAAGCTCTGATCATCAGTATAAATACTAGTATAAAATATGTATATATTTCTGCAAAAAAATTGTATACAAAAAAATCAGCAAATTTTCAAAGGGGATAGCCTTTGCAAATTTGCGAATTTCATTGTTTATTCGATACAACAAGTAATAGTGGCCCGATTGTAATGAATGATACCTTAATCAAAAGCTCTGATCATCAGTATAAATACTAGTATAAAATATGTATATATTTCTGCAAAAAAATTGTATACAAAAAAATCAGCAAATTTGCAAAGGGGTTAGCCTTTGCAAATTTGCGAATTTCATTGTTTATTCGATACAACAAGTATTAGTGGCCCGATTGTAATGAATAATACCTTAATCAAAAGCTCTGATCATCAGTATATATACTACTATAAAATATGTATACATTTCAGCAAAAAAATTGTATACAAAAAAATCAGCAAATTTGCGAATTTCATTGTTTATTCGATACAACAAGTATTAGTGGCCCGATTGTAATGAATAATACCTTAATCAAAAGCTCTGATCATCAGTATAAATACTACTATAAAATATGTATACATTTCAGCAAAAAAATTGTATACAAAAAAATCAGCAAATTTGCGAATTTCATTGTTTATTCGATACAACAAGTATTAGTGGCCCGATTGTAATGAATAATACCTTAATCAAAAGCTCTGATCATCAGTATAAATACTACTATAAAATATGTATACATTTCAGCAAAAAAATTGTATACAAAAAAATCAGCAAAATTGCAAAAGGGTTAGCCTTTGCAAATTTGCGAATTTCATTGTTTATTCGATCCAACAAGTAATAGTGGCCCGATTGTAATGAATGATACCTTAATCAAAAGCTCTGATCATCAGTATAAATACTAGTATAAAATATGTATATATTTCTGCAAAAAAATTGTATACAAAAAAATCAGCAAATTTTCAAAGGGGATAGCCTTTGCAAATTTGCGAATTTCATTGTTTATTCGATACAACAAGTATTAGTGGCCCGATTGTAATGAATAATACCTTAATCAAAAGCTCTGATCATCAGTATAAATACTAGTATAAAATATGTATATATTTCTGCAAAAAAATTGTATACAAAAAAATCAGCAAATTTGCAAAGGGGTTAGCCTTTGCAAATTTGCGAATTTCATTGTTTATTCGATACAACAAGTATTAGTGGCCCGATTGTAATGAATAATACCTTAATCAAAAGCTCTGATCATCAGTATATATACTACTATAAAATATGTATACATTTCAGCAAAAAAATTGTATACAAAAAAATCAGCAAAATTGCAAAAGGGTTAGCCTTTGCAAATTTGCGAATTTCATTGTTTATTCGATCCAACAAGTAATAGTGGCCCGATTGTAATGAATGATACCTTAATCAAAAGCTCTGATCATCAGTATAAATACTAGTATAAAATATGTATATATTTCTGCAAAAAAATTGTATACAAAAAAATCAGCAAATTTTCAAAGGGGATAGCCTTTGCAAATTTGCGAATTTCATTGTTTATTCGATACAACAAGTATTAGTGGCCCGATTGTAATGAATAATACCTTAATCAAAAGCTCTGATCATCAGTATAAATACTAGTATAAAATATGTATATATTTCTGCAAAAAAATTGTATACAAAAAAATCAGCAAATTTGCAAAGGGGTTAGCCTTTGCAAATTTGCGAATTTCATTGTTTATTCGATACAACAAGTATTAGTGGCCCGATTGTAATGAATAATACCTTAATCAAAAGCTCTGATCATCAGTATAAATACTACTATAAAATATGTATACATTTCAGCAAAAAAATTGTATACAAAAAAATCAGCAAATTTTCAAAGGGGATAGCCTTTGCAAATTTGCGAATTTCATTGTTTATTCGATACAACAAGTAATAGTGGCCCGATTGTAATGAATGATACCTTAATCAAAAGCTCTGATCATCAGTATAAATACTAGTATAAAATATGTATATATTTCTGCAAAAAAATTGTATACAAAAAAATCAGCAAATTTTCAAAGGGGATAGCCTTTGCAAATTTGCGAATTTCATTGTTTATTCGATACAACAAGTAATAGTGGCCCGATTGTAATGAATGATACCTTAATCAAAAGCTCTGATCATCAGTATAAATACTAGTATAAAATATGTATATATTTCTGCAAAAAAATTGTATACAAAAAAATCAGCAAATTTGCAAAGGGGTTAGCCTTTGCAAATTTGCGAATTTCATTGTTTATTCGATACAACAAGTATTAGTGGCCCGATTGTAATGAATAATACCTTAATCAAAAGCTCTGATCATCAGTATATATACTACTATAAAATATGTATACATTTCAGCAAAAAAATTGTATACAAAAAAATCAGCAAAATTGCAAAAGGGTTAGCCTTTGCAAATTTGCGAATTTCATTGTTTATTCGATCCAACAAGTAATAGTGGCCCGATTGTAATGAATGATACCTTAATCAAAAGCTCTGATCATCAGTATAAATACTAGTATAAAATATGTATATATTTCTGCAAAAAAATTGTATACAAAAAAATCAGCAAATTTTCAAAGGGGATAGCCTTTGCAAATTTGCGAATTTCATTGTTTATTCGATACAACAAGTATTAGTGGCCCGATTGTAATGAATAATACCTTAATCAAAAGCTCTGATCATCAGTATAAATACTAGTATAAAATATGTATATATTTCTGCAAAAAAATTGTATACAAAAAAATCAGCAAATTTGCAAAGGGGTTAGCCTTTGCAAATTTGCGAATTTCATTGTTTATTCGATACAACAAGTATTAGTGGCCCGATTGTAATGAATAATACCTTAATCAAAAGCTCTGATCATCAGTATATATACTACTATAAAATATGTATACATTTCAGCAAAAAAATTGTATACAAAAAAATCAGCAAATTTGCGAATTTCATTGTTTATTCGATACAACAAGTATTAGTGGCCCGATTGTAATGAATAATACCTTAATCAAAAGCTCTGATCATCAGTATAAATACTACTATAAAATATGTATACATTTCAGCAAAAAAATTGTATACAAAAAAATCAGCAAATTTTCAAAGGGGATAGCCTTTGCAAATTTGCGAATTTCATTGTTTATTCGATACAACAAGTAATAGTGGCCCGATTGTAATGAATGATACCTTAATCAAAAGCTCTGATCATCAGTATAAATACTAGTATAAAATATGTATATATTTCTGCAAAAAAATTGTATACAAAAAAATCAGCAAATTTGCAAAGGGGTTAGCCTTTGCAAATTTGCGAATTTCATTGTTTATTCGATACAACAAGTATTAGTGGCCCGATTGTAATGAATAATACCTTAATCAAAAGCTCTGATCATCAGTATATATACTACTATAAAATATGTATACATTTCAGCAAAAAAATTGTATACAAAAAAATCAGCAAATTTGCGAATTTCATTGTTTATTCGATACAACAAGTATTAGTGGCCCGATTGTAATGAATAATACCTTAATCAAAAGCTCTGATCATCAGTATAAATACTACTATAAAATATGTATACATTTCAGCAAAAAAATTGTATACAAAAAAATCAGCAAATTTGCGAATTTCATTGTTTATTCGATACAACAAGTATTAGTGGCCCGATTGTAATGAATAATACCTTAATCAAAAGCTCTGATCATCAGTATAAATACTACTATAAAATATGTATACATTTCAGCAAAAAAATTGTATACAAAAAAATCAGCAAAATTGCAAAAGGGTTAGCCTTTGCAAATTTGCGAATTTCATTGTTTATTCGATCCAACAAGTAATAGTGGCCCGATTGTAATGAATGATACCTTGATCAAAAGCTCTGATTATCAGTATAAATACTAGTATAAAATATGTATATATTTCTGCAAAAAAATTGTATACAAAAAAATCAGCAAATTTTCAAAGGGGATAGCCTTTGCAAATTTGCGAATTTCATTGTTTATTCGATACAACAAGTATTAGTGGCCCGATTGTAATGAATAATACCTTAATCAAAAGCTCTGATCATCAGTATAAATACTAGTATAAAATATGTATATATTTCTGCAAAAAAATTGTATACAAAAAAATCAGCAAATTTGCAAAGGGGTTAGCCTTTGCAAATTTGCGAATTTCATTGTTTATTCGATACAACAAGTATTAGTGGCCCGATTGTAATGAATAATACCTTAATCAAAAGCTCTGATCATCAGTATATATACTACTATAAAATATGTATACATTTCAGCAAAAAAATTGTATACAAAAAAATCAGCAAATTTGCGAATTTCATTGTTTATTCGATACAACAAGTATTAGTGGCCCGATTGTAATGAATAATACCTTAATCAAAAGCTCTGATCATCAGTATAAATACTACTATAAAATATGTATACATTTCAGCAAAAAAATTGTATACAAAAAAATCAGCAAACTTTCAAAGGGGATAGCCTTTGCAAATTTGCGAATTTCATTGTTTATTCGATACAACAAGTAATAGTGGCCCGATTGTAATGAATGATACCTTAATCAAAAGCTCTGATCATCAGTATAAATACTAGTATAATATATGTATATATTTCTGCAAAAAAATTGTATACGAAAAGCTCTGATCATCAGTATATATACTACTATAAAATATGTATACATTTCAGCAAAAAAATTGTATACAAAAAAATCAGCAAAATTGCAAAAGGGTTAGCCTTTGCAAATTTGCGAATTTCATTGTTTATTCGATCCAACAAGTAATAGTGGCCCGATTGTAATGAATGATACCTTAATCAAAAGCTCTGATCATCAGTATAAATACTAGTATAAAATATGTATATATTTCTGCAAAAAAATTGTATACAAAAAAATCAGCAAATTTTCAAAGGGGATAGCCTTTGCAAATTTGCGAATTTCATTGTTTATTCGATACAACAAGTATTAGTGGCCCGATTGTAATGAATAATACCTTAATCAAAAGCTCTGATCATCAGTATAAATACTAGTATAAAATATGTATATATTTCTGCAAAAAAATTGTATACAAAAAAATCAGCAAATTTGCAAAGGGGTTAGCCTTTGCAAATTTGCGAATTTCATTGTTTATTCGATACAACAAGTATTAGTGGCCCGATTGTAATGAATAATACCTTAATCAAAAGCTCTGATCATCAGTATATATACTACTATAAAATATGTATACATTTCAGCAAAAAAATTGTATACAAAAAAATCAGCAAATTTGCGAATTTCATTGTTTATTCGATACAACAAGTATTAGTGGCCCGATTGTAATGAATAATACCTTAATCAAAAGCTCTGATCATCAGTATAAATACTACTATAAAATATGTATACATTTCAGCAAAAAAATTGTATACAAAAAAATCAGCAAATTTGCGAATTTCATTGTTTATTCGATACAACAAGTATTAGTGGCCCGATTGTAATGAATAATACCTTAATCAAAAGCTCTGATCATCAGTATAAATACTAGTATAAAATATGTATACATTTCAGCAAAAAAATTGTATACAAAAAAATCAGCAAAATTGCAAAAGGGTTAGCCTTTGCAAATTTGCGAATTTCATTGTTTATTCGATCCAACAAGTAATAGTGGCCCGATTGTAATGAATGATACCTTAATCAAAAGCTCTGATCATCAGTATAAATACTAGTATAAAATATGTATATATTTCTGCAAAAAAATTGTATACAAAAAAATCAGCAAATTTTCAAAGGGGATAGCCTTTGCAAATTTGCGAATTTCATTGTTTATTCGATACAACAAGTATTAGTGGCCCGATTGTAATGAATAATACCTTAATCAAAAGCTCTGATCATCAGTATAAATACTAGTATAAAATATGTATATATTTCTGCAAAAAAATTGTATACAAAAAAATCAGCAAATTTGCAAAGGGGTTAGCCTTTGCAAATTTGCGAATTTCATTGTTTATTCGATACAACAAGTATTAGTGGCCCGATTGTAATGAATAATACCTTAATCAAAAGCTCTGATCATCAGTATATATACTACTATAAAATATGTATACATTTCAGCAAAAAAATTGTATACAAAAAAATCAGCAAATTTGCGAATTTCATTGTTTATTCGATACAACAAGTATTAGTGGCCCGATTGTAATGAATGATACCTTAATCAAAAGCTCTGATCATCAGTATAAATACTACTATAAAATATGTATACATTTCAGCAAAAAAATTGTATACAAAAAAATCAGCAAATTTTCAAAGGGGATAGCCTTTGCAAATTTGCGAATTTCATTGTTTATTCGATACAACAAGTAATAGTGGCCCGATTGTAATGAATGATACCTTAATCAAAAGCTCTGATCATCAGTATAAATACTAGTATAAAATATGTATATATTTCTGCAAAAAAATTGTATACAAAAAAATCAGCAAATTTGCAAAGGGGTTAGCCTTTGCAAATTTGCGAATTTCATTGTTTATTCGATACAACAAGTATTAGTGGCCCGATTGTAATGAATAATACCTTAATCAAAAGCTCTGATCATCAGTATATATACTACTATAAAATATGTATACATTTCAGCAAAAAAATTGTATACAAAAAAATCAGCAAAATTGCAAAAGGGTTAGCCTTTGCAAATTTGCGAATTTCATTGTTTATTCGATCCAACAAGTAATAGTGGCCCGATTGTAATGAATGATACCTTAATCAAAAGCTCTGATCATCAGTATAAATACTAGTATAAAATATGTATATATTTCTGCAAAAAAATTGTATACAAAAAAATCAGCAAATTTTCAAAGGGGATAGCCTTTGCAAATTTGCGAATTTCATTGTTTATTCGATACAACAAGTATTAGTGGCCCGATTGTAATGAATAATACCTTAATCAAAAGCTCTGATCATCATTATAAATACTAGTATAAAATATGTATATATTTCTGCAAAAAAATTGTATACAAAAAAATCAGCAAATTTGCAAAGGGGTTAGCCTTTGCAAATTTGCGAATTTCATTGTTTATTCGATACAACAAGTATTAGTGGCCCGATTGTAATGAATAATACCTTAATCAAAAGCTCTGATCATCAGTATATATACTACTATAAAATATGTATACATTTCAGCAAAAAAATTGTATACAAAAAAATCAGCAAATTTGCGAATTTCATTGTTTATTCGATACAACAAGTATTAGTGGCCCGATTGTAATGAATAATACCTTAATCAAAAGCTCTGATCATCAGTATAAATACTACTATAAAATATGTATACATTTCAGCAAAAAAATTGTATACAAAAAAATCAGCAAATTTTCAAAGGGGATAGCCTTTGCAAATTTGCGAATTTCATTGTTTATTCGATACAACAAGTAATAGTGGCCCGATTGTAATGAATGATACCTTAATCAAAAGCTCTGATCATCAGTATAAATACTAGTATAAAATATGTATATATTTCTGCAAAAAAATTGTATACAAAAAAATCAGCAAATTTGCAAAGGGGTTAGCCTTTGCAAATTTGCGAATTTCATTGTTTATTCGATACAACAAGTATTAGTGGCCCGATTGTAATGAATAATACCTTAATCAAAAGCTCTGATCATCAGTATATATACTACTATAAAATATGTATACATTTCAGCAAAAAAATTGTATACAAAAAAATCAGCAAATTTGCGAATTTCATTGTTTATTCGATACAACAAGTATTAGTGGCCCGATTGTAATGAATAATACCTTAATCAAAAGCTCTGATCATCAGTATAAATACTACTATAAAATATGTATACATTTCAGCAAAAAAATTGTATACAAAAAAATCAGCAAATTTGCGAATTTCATTGTTTATTCGATACAACAAGTATTAGTGGCCCGATTGTAATGAATAATACCTTAATCAAAAGCTCTGATCATCAGTATAAATACTACTATAAAATATGTATACATTTCAGCAAAAAAATTGTATACAAAAAAATCAGCAAAATTGCAAAAGGGTTAGCCTTTGCAAATTTGCGAATTTCATTGTTTATTCGATCCAACAAGTAATAGTGGCCCGATTGTAATGAATGATACCTTAATCAAAAGCTCTGATCATCAGTATAAATACTAGTATAAAATATGTATATATTTCTGCAAAAAAATTGTATACAAAAAAATCAGCAAATTTTCAAAGGGGATAGCCTTTGCAAATTTGCGAATTTCATTGTTTATTCGATACAACAAGTAATAGTGGCCCGATTGTAATGAATGATACCTTAATCAAAAGCTCTGATCATCAGTATAAATACTAGTATAAAATATGTATATATTTCTGCAAAAAAATTGTATACAAAAAAATCAGCAAATTTGCAAAGGGGTTAGCCTTTGCAAATTTGCGAATTTCATTGTTTATTCGATACAACAAGTATTAGTGGCCCGATTGTAATGAATAATACCTTAATCAAAAGCTCTGATCATCAGTATATATACTACTATAAAATATGTATACATTTCAGCAAAAAAATTGTATACAAAAAAATCAGCAAATTTGCGAATTTCATTGTTTATTCGATACAACAAGTATTAGTGGCCCGATTGTAATGAATAATACCTTAATCAAAAGCTCTGATCATCAGTATAAATACTACTATAAAATATGTATACATTTCAGCAAAAAAATTGTATACAAAAAAATCAGCAAATTTGCAAAGGGGCTAGCCTTTGCAAATTTGCGAATTTCATTGTTTATTCGATACAACAAGTAATAGTGGCCCGATTGTAATGAATAATACCTTAATCAAAAGCTCTGATCATCAGTATAAGTACTACTATAAAATATGTATACATTTCAGCAAAAAAATTGTATACAAAAAAATCAGCAAATTTGCAAAGGGGCTAGCCTTTGCAAATTTGCGAATTTCATTGTTTATTCGATACAACAAGTAATAGTGGCCCGATTGTAATGAATGATACCTTAATCAAAAGCTCTGATCATCACTATAAATACTAGTATAAAATATGTATATATTTCTGCAAAAAAATTGTATACAAAAAAATCAGCAAATTTGCAAAGGGGTTAGCCTTTGCAAATTTGCGAATTTCATTGTTTATTCGATACAACAAGTATTAGTGGCCCGATTGTAATGAATAATACCTTAATCAAAAGCTCTGATCATCAGTATATATACTACTATAAAATATGTATACATTTCAGCAAAAAAATTGTATACAAAAAAATCAGCAAATTTGCGAATTTCATTGTTTATTCGATACAACAAGTATTAGTGGCCCGATTGTAATGAATAATACCTTAATCAAAAGCTCTGATCATCAGTATAAATACTACTATAAAATATGTATACATTTCAGCAAAAAAATTGTATACAAAAAAATCAGCAAATTTGCAAAGGGGCTAGCCTTTGCAAATTTGCGAATTTCATTGTTTATTCGATACAACAAGTAATAGTGGCCCGATTGTAATGAATGATACCTTAATCAAAAGCTCTGATCATCAGTATAAATACTAGTATAAAATATGTATATATTTCTGCAAAAAAATTGTATACAAAAAAATCAGCAAATTTGCAAAGGGGTTAGCCTTTGCAAATTTGCGAATTTCATTGTTTATTCGATACAACAAGTATTAGTGGCCCGATTGTAATGAATAATACCTTAATCAAAAGCTCTGATCATCAGTATATATACTACTATAAAATATGTATACATTTCAGCAAAAAAATTGTATACAAAAAAATCAGCAAATTTGCAAAGGGGCTAGCCTTTGCAAATTTGCGAATTTCATTGTTTATTCGATACAACAAGTAATAGTGGCCCGATTGTAATGAATGATACCTTAATCAAAAGCTCTGATCATCAGTATAAATACTAGTATAAAATATGTATATATTTCTGCAAAAAAATTGTATACAAAAAAATCAGCAAATTTGCAAAGGGGCTAGCCTTTGCAAATTTGCGAATTTCATTGTTTATTCGATACAACAAGTAATAGTGGCCCGATTGTAATGAATGATACCTTAATCAAAAGCTCTGATCATCAGTATAAATACTAGTATAAAATATGTATATATTTCTGCAAAAAAATTGTATACAAAAAAATCAGCAAATTTGCAAAGGGGTTAGCCTTTGCAAATTTGCGAATTTCATTGTTTATTCGATACAACAAGTATTAGTGGCCCGATTGTAATGAATAATACCTTAATCAAAAGCTCTGATCATCAGTATATATACTACTATAAAATATGTATACATTTCAGCAAAAAAATTGTATACAAAAAAATCAGCAAATTTGCGAATTTCATTGTTTATTCGATACAACAAGTATTAGTGGCCCGATTGTAATGAATAATACCTTAATCAAAAGCTCTGATCATCAGTATATATACTACTATAAAATATGTATACATTTCAGCAAAAAAATTGTATACAAAAAAATCAGCAAATTTGCGAATTTCATTGTTTATTCGATACAACAAGTATTAGTGGCCCGATTGTAATGAATGATACCTTAATCAAAAGCTCTGATCATCAGTATAAATACTAGTATAAAATATGTATATATTTCTGCAAAAAAATTGTATACAAAAAAATCAGCAAATTTGCAAAGGGGTTAGCCTTTGCAAATTTGCGAATTTCATTGTTTATTCGATACAACAAGTATTAGTGGCCCGATTGTAATGAATAATACCTTAATCAAAAGCTCTGATCATCAGTATATATACTACTATAAAATATGTATACATTTCAGCAAAAAAATTGTATACAAAAAAATCAGCAAATTTGCGAATTTCATTGTTTATTCGATACAACAAGTATTAGTGGCCCGATTGTAATGAATAATACCTTAATCAAAAGCTCTGATCATCAGTATATATACTACTATAAAATATGTATACATTTCAGCAAAAAAATTGTATACAAAAAAATCAGCAAATTTGCGAATTTCATTGTTTATTCGATACAACAAGTATTAGTGGCCCGATTGTAATGAATAATACCTTAATCAAAAGCTCTGATCATCAGTATAAATACTACTATAAAATATGTATACATTTCAGCAAAAAAATTGTATACAAAAAAATCAGCAAATTTGCAAAGGGGCTAGCCTTTGCAAATTTGCGAATTTCATTGTTTATTCGATACAACAAGTAATAGTGGCCCGATTGTAATGAATGATACCTTAATCAAAAGCTCTGATCATCAGTATAAATACTAGTATAAAATATGTATATATTTCTGCAAAAAAATTGTATACAAAAAAATCAGCAAATTTGCAAAGGGGTTAGCCTTTGCAAATTTGCGAATTTCATTGTTTATTCGATACAACAAGTATTAGTGGCCCGATTGTAATGAATAATACCTTAATCAAAAGCTCTGATCATCAGTATATATACTACTATAAAATATGTATACATTTCAGCAAAAAAATTGTATACAAAAAAATCAGCAAATTTGCGAATTTCATTGTTTATTCGATACAACAAGTATTAGTGGCCCGATTGTAATGAATAATACCTTAATCAAAAGCTCTGATCATCAGTATAAATACTAGTATAAAATATGTATACATTTCAGCAAAAAAATTGTATACAAAAAAATCAGCAAATTTGCAAAGGGGCTAGCCTTTGCAAATTTGCGAATTTCATTGTTTATTCGATACAACAAGTAATAGTGGCCCGATTGTAATGAATGATACCTTAATCAAAAGCTCTGATCATCAGTATAAATACTAGTATAAAATATGTATATATTTCTGCAAAAAAATTGTATACAAAAAAATCAGCAAATTTGCAAAGGGGTTAGCCTTTGCAAATTTGCGAATTTCATTGTTTATTCGATACAACAAGTATTAGTGGCCCGATTGTAATGAATAATACCTTAATCAAAAGCTCTGATCATCAGTATATATACTACTATAAAATATGTATACATTTCAGCAAAAAAATTGTATACAAAAAAATCAGCAAATTTGCGAATTTCATTGTTTATTCGATACAACAAGTATTAGTGGCCCGATTGTAATGAATAATACCTTAATCAAAAGCTCTGATCATCAGTATATATACTACTATAAAATATGTATACATTTCAGCAAAAAAATTGTATACAAAAAAATCAGCAAATTTGCGAATTTCATTGTTTATTCGATACAACAAGTATTAGTGGCCCGATTGTAATGAATAATACCTTAATCAAAAGCTCTGATCATCAGTATAAATACTACTATAAAATATGTATACATTTCAGCAAAAAAATTGTATACAAAAAAATCAGCAAATTTGCAAAGGGGCTAGCCTTTGCAAATTTGCGAATTTCATTGTTTATTCGATACAACAAGTAATAGTGGCCCGATTGTAATGAATGATACCTTAATCAAAAGCTCTGATCATCAGTATAAATACTAGTATAAAATATGTATATATTTCTGCAAAAAAATTGTATACAAAAAAATCAGCAAATTTGCAAAGGGGTTAGCCTTTGCAAATTTGCGAATTTCATTGTTTATTCGATACAACAAGTATTAGTGGCCCGATTGTAATGAATGATACCTTAATCAAAAGCTCTGATCATCAGTATATATACTACTATAAAATATGTATACATTTCAGCAAAAAAATTGTATACAAAAAAATCAGCAAATTTGCGAATTTCATTGTTTATTCGATACAACAAGTATTAGTGGCCCGATTGTAATGAATAATACCTTAATCAAAAGCTCTGATCATCAGTATAAATACTACTATAAAATATGTATACATTTCAGCAAAAAAATTGTATACAAAAAAATCAGCAAATTTGCAAAGTGGTGTTAGCCTTTGCAAATTTGCGAATTTCATTGTTTATTCGATACAACAAGTATTAGTGGCCCGATTGTAATGAATGATACCTTAATCAAAAGCTCTGATCATCAGTATAAATACTAGTATAAAATATGTATATATTTCTGCAAAAAAATTGTATACAAAAAAATCAGCAAATTTGCAAAGGGGTTAGCCTTTGCAAATTTGCGAATTTCATTGTTTATTCGATACAACAAGTATTAGTGGCCCGATTGTAATGAATAATACCTTAATCAAAAGCTCTGATCATCAGTATATATACTACTATAAAATATGTATACATTTCAGCAAAAAAATTGTATACAAAAAAATCAGCAAATTTGCGAATTTCATTGTTTATTCGATACAACAAGTATTAGTGGCCCGATTGTAATGAATAATACCTTAATCAAAAGCTCTGATCATCAGTATAAATACTACTATAAAATATGTATACATTTCAGCAAAAAAATTGTATACAAAAAAATCAGCAAATTTGCAACGGGGCTAGCCTTTGCAAATTTGCGAATTTCATTGTTTATTCGATACAACAAGTAATAGTGGCCCGATTGTAATGAATGATACCTTAATCAAAAGCTCTGATCATCAGTATAAATATGACTATAAAATATGTATACATTTCAGCAAAAAAATTGAATACAAAAAAATAAGCAAAATTGCAAAAGGGTTAGCCTTTGCAAATTTGCGAATTTCATTGTTTATTCGATCCAACAAGTAATAGTGGCCCGATTGTAATGAATGATACCTTAATCAAAAGCTCTGATCATCAGTATAAATACGAGTATAAAATATGTATATATTTCTGCAAAAAAATTGTATACAAAAAAATCAGCAAATTTGCAAAGGGGTTACCTTTGCAAATTTGCGAATTTCATTGTTTATTCGAAACAACAAGTAAAAGTGGCCCGATTGTAATTAATGATACCTTAATCAAAAGCTCTGATCATAAGTATAAATACGACTATAAAATATGTATACATTTCAGCAAAAAAATTGTATAAAAAAAAATCAGCAAATTTTCAAAGGGGATAGCCTTTGCAAATTTGCGAATTTCATTGTTTATTCGATACAACAAGTAATAGTGGTCCGATTGTAATGAATGATACCTTAATCAAAAGCTCTGATCATCAGTATAAATACGACTATAAAATATGTATACATTTCAGCAAAAAAATTGTATACAAAAAAATCAGCAAATTTGCAAAGTGGTGTAAGCCTTTGCAAATTTGCGAATTTCATTGTTTATTCGATACAACAAGTATTAGTGGCCCGATTGTAATGAATGATACCTTAATCAAAAGCTCTGATCATCAGTATAAATACTAGTATAAAATATGTATATATTTCTGCAAAAAAATTGTATACAAAAAAATCAGCAAATTTGCAAAGGGGTTAGCCTTTGCAAATTTGCGAATTTCATTGTTTATTCGATACAACAAGTAATAGTGGCCCGATTGTAATGAATGATACCTTAATCAAAAGCTCTGATCATCAGTATAAATATGACTATAAAATATGTATACATTTCAGCAAAAAAATTGTATACAAAAAAATCAGCAAATTTGCGAATTTCATTGTTTATTCGATACAACAAGTAATAGTGGCCCGATTGTAATGAATGATACCTTAATCAAAAGCTCTGATCATCAGTATAAATACGACTATAAAATATGTATACATTTCAGCACAAAAATTGTATAAAAAAAATCAGCAAATTTGCTAAGGGGTTAGCCTTTGCAAATTTGCAAATTTCATTGTTTATTCGATACAACAAGTAATAGTGGCCCGATTGTAATGAATGATACCTTAATCAAAAGCTCTGATCATCAGTATAAATATGACTATAAAATATGTATACATTTCAGCAAAAAAATTGAATACAAAAAAATAAGCAAAATTGCAAAAGGGTTAGCCTTTGCAAATTTGCGAATTTCATTGTTTATTCGATCCAACAAGTAATAGTGGCCCGATTGTAATGAATGATACCTTAATCAAAAGCTCTGATCATCAGTATAAATACAAGTTTAAAATATGTATATATTTCTGCAAAAAAATTGTATACAAAAAAATCAGCAAATTTGCAAAGGGGTTACCTTTGCAAATTTGCGAATTTCATTGTTTATTCGAAACAACAAGTAAAAGTGGCCCGATTGTAATGAATGATACCTTAATCAAAAGCTCTGATCATCAGTATAAATACGACTATAAAATATGTATACATTTCAGCAAAAAAATTGTATAAAAAAAAATCAGCAAATTTTCAAAGGGGATAGCCTTTGCAAATTTGCGAATTTCATTGTTTATTCGATACAACAAGTAATAGTGGTCCGATTGTAATGAATGATACCTTAATCAAAAGCTCTGATCATCAGTATAAATACGACTATAAAATATGTATACATTTCAGCAAAAAAATTGTATACAAAAAAATCAGCAAATTTGCGAATTTCATTGTTTATTCGATACAACAAGTAATAGTGGCCCGATTGTAATGAATGATACCTTAATCAAAAGCTCTGATCATCAGTATAAATACGACTATAAAATATGTATACATTTCAGCAAAAAAATTGTATACAAAAAAATCAGCAAATTTGCAAAGTGGTGTTAGCCTTTGCAAATTTGCGAATTTCATTGTTTATTCGATACAACAAGTATTAGTGGCCCGATTGTAATGAATAATACCTTAATCAAAAGCTCTGATCATCAGTATAAATATGACTATAAAATATGTATACATTTCAGCAAAAAAATTGTATACAAAAAAATCAGCAAATTTGCAAAGGGGTTAGCCTTTGCAAATTTGCGAATTTCATTGTTTATTCGATACAACAAGTATTAGTGGCCCGATTGTAATGAATAATACCTTAATCAAAAGCTCTGATCATCAGTATAAATACTACTATAAAATATGTATACATTTCAGCAAAAAAATTGTATACAAAAAAATCAGCAAATTTTCAAAGGGGATAGCCTTTGCAAATTTGCGAATTTCATTGTTTATTCGATACAACAAGTAATAGTGGTCCGATTGCAATGAATGATACCTTAATCAAAAGCTCTGATCATCAGTATAAATACGACTATAAAATATGTATACATTTCAGCAAAAAAATTGTATAAAAAAAAATCAGCAAATTTGCAAAGTGGTGTTAGCCTTTGCAAATTTGCGAATTTCATTGTTTATTCGATACAACAAGTATTAGTGGCCCGATTGTAATGAATGATACCTTAATCAAAAGCTCTGATCATCAGTATAAATACTAGTATAAAATATGTATATATTTCTGCAAAAAAATTGTATACAAAAAAATCAGCAAATTTGCAAAGGGGTTAGCCTTTGCAAATTTGCGAATTTCATTGTTTATTCGATACAACAAGTATTAGTGGCCCGATTGTAATGAATAATACCTTAATCAAAAGCTCTGATCATCAGTATATATACTACTATAAAATATGTATACATTTCAGCAAAAAAATTGTATACAAAAAAATCAGCAAATTTGCGAATTTCATTGTTTATTCGATACAACAAGTATTAGTGGCCCGATTGTAATGAATAATACCTTAATCAAAAGCTCTGATCATCAGTATAAATACTAGTATAAAATATGTATACATTTCAGCAAAAAAATTGTATACAAAAAAATCAGCAAATTTGCAAAGGGGCTAGCCTTTGCAAATTTGCGAATTTCATTGTTTATTCGATACAACAAGTAATAGTGGCCCGATTGTAATGAATGATACCTTAATCAAAAGCTCTGATCATCAGTATAAATACGACTATAAAATATGTATACATTTCAGCAAAAAAATTGTATACAAAAAAATCAGCAAATTTGCGAATTTTATTGTTTATTCGATACAATAAGTAATAGTGGCCCGATTGTAATGAATGATACCTTAATCAAAAGCTCTGATCATCAGTATAAATACGACTATAAAATATGTATACATTTCAGCACAAAAATTGTATAAAAAAAATCAGCAAATTTGCTAAGGGGTTAGCCTTTGCAAATTTGCAAATTTCATTGTTTATTCGATACAACAAGTAATAGTGGCCCGATTGTAATGAATGATACCTTAATCAAAAGCTCTGATCATCAGTATAAATATGACTATAAAATATGTATACATTTCAGCAAAAAAATTGAATACAAAAAAATAAGCAAAATTGCAAAAGGGTTAGCCTTTGCAAATTTGCGAATTTCATTGTTTATTCGATCCAACAAGTAATAGTGGCCCGATTGTAATGAATGATACCTTAATCAAAAGCTCTGATCATCAGTATAAATACTAGTATAAAATATGTATATATTTCTGCAAAAAAATTGTATACAAAAAAATCAGCAAATTTGCAAAGGGGTTACCTTTGCAAATTTGCGAATTTCATTGTTTATTCGAAACAACAAGTAAAAGTGGCCCGATTGTAATGAATGATACCTTAATCAAAAGCTCTGATCATCAGTATAAATACGACTATAAAATATGTATACATTTCAGCAAAAAAATTGTATAAAAAAAAATCAGCAAATTTTCAAAGGGGATAGCCTTTGCAAATTTGCGAATTTCATTGTTTATTCGATACAACAAGTAATAGTGGTCCGATTGTAATGAATGATACCTTAATCAAAAGCTCTGATCATCAGTATAAATACGACTATAAAATATGTATACATTTCAGCAAAAAAATTGTATACAAAAAAATCAGCAAATTTGCAAAGTGGTGTTAGCCTTTGCAAATTTGCGAATTTCATTGTTTATTCGATACAACAAGTATTAGTGGCCCGATTGTAATGAATGATACCTTAATCAAAAGCTCTGATCATCAGTATAAATACTAGTATAAAATATGTATATATTTCTGCAAAAAAATTGTATACAAAAAAATCAGCAAATTTGCAAAGGGGTTACCTTTGCAAATTTGCGAATTTCATTGTTTATTCGAAACAACAAGTAAAAGTGGCCCGATTGTAATGAATGATACCTTAATCAAAAGCTCTGATCATCAGTATAAATACGACTATAAAATATGTATACATTTCAGCAAAAAAATTGTATAAAAAAAAATCAGCAAATTTTCAAAGGGGATAGCCTTTGCAAATTTGCGAATTTCATTGTTTATTCGATACAACAAGTAATAGTGGTCCGATTGTAATGAATGATACCTTAATCAAAAGCTCTGATCATCAGTATAAATACGACTATAAAATATGTATACATTTCAGCAAAAAAATTGTATACAAAAAAATCAGCAAATTTGCAAAGTGGTGTTAGCCTTTGCAAATTTGCGAATTTCATTGTTTATTCGATACAACAAGTATTAGTGGCCCGATTGTAATGAATGATACCTTAATCAAAAGCTCTGATCATCAGTATAAATACTAGTATAAAATATGTATATATTTCTGCAAAAAAATTGTATACAAAAAAATCAGCAAATTTGCAAAGGGGTTAGCCTTTGCAAATTTGCGAATTTCATTGTTTATTCGATACAACAAGTATTAGTGGCCCGATTGTAATGAATAATACCTTAATCAAAAGCTCTGATCATCAGTATATATACTACTATAAAATATGTATACATTTCAGCAAAAAAATTGTATACAAAAAAATCAGCAAATTTGCAAAGGGGCTAGCCTTTGCAAATTTGCGAATTTCATTGTTTATTCGATACAACAAGTATTAGTGGCCCGATTGTAATGAATAATACCTTAATCAAAAGCTCTGATCATCAGTATAAATATGACTATAAAATATGTATACATTTCAGCAAAAAAATTGTATACAAAAAAATCAGCAAATTTGCAAAGGGGTTAGCCTTTGCAAATTTGCGAATTTCATTGTTTATTCGATACAACAAGTATTAGTGGCCCGATTGTAATGAATAATACCTTAATCAAAAGCTCTGATCATCAGTATAAATACTACTATAAAATATGTATACATTTCAGCAAAAAAATTGTATACAAAAAAATCAGCAAATTTGCAAAGGGGTGTTAGCCTTTGCAAATTTGCGAATTTCATTGTTTATTCGATACAACAAGTATTAGTGGCCCGATTGTAATGAATGATACCTTAATCAAAAGCTCTGATCATCAGTATAAATACTAGTATAGAATATGTATATATTTCTGCAAAAAAATTGTATACAAAAAAATCAGCAAATTTGGAAAGGGGTTAGCCTTTGCAAATTTGCGAATTTCATTGTTTATTCGATACAACAAGTAATAGTGGCCCGATTGTAATGAATGATACCTTAATCAAAAGCTCTGATCATCAGTATAAATACAAGTAATAGTGGCCCGATTGTAATGAATGATACCTTAATCAAAAGCTCTGATCATCAGTATAAATACGACTATAAAATATGTATACATTTCAGCAAAAAAATTGTATACAAAAAAATCAGCAAATTTGCAAAGGGGTTAGCGTTTGCAAATTTGCGAATTTCATTGTTTATTCGATACAACAAGTAATAGTGGCCCGATTGTAATGAATGATACCTTAATCAAAAGCTCTGATCATCAGTATAAATACTAGTATAAAATATGTATACATTTCAGCAAAAAAATTGTATAAAAAAAAATCAGCAAATTTTCAAAGGGGATAGCCTTTGCAAATTTGCGAATTTCATTGTTTATTCGATACAACAAGTATTAGTGGTCCGATTGTAATGAATGATACCTTAATCAAAAGCTCTGATCATCAGTATAAATACGACTATAAAATATGTATACATTTCAGCAAAAAAATTGTATAAAAAAAAATCAGCAAATTTTCAAAGGGGATAGCCTTTGCAAATTTGCGAATTTCATTGTTTATTCGATACAACAAGTAATAGTGGTCCGATTGTAATGAATGATACCTTAATCAAAAGCTCTGATCATCAGTATAAATACGACTATAAAATATGTATACATTTCAGCAAAAAAATTGTATACAAAAAAATCAGCAAATTTGCAAAGTGGTGTTAGCCTTTGCAAATTTGCGAATTTCATTGTTTATTCGATACAACAAGTAATAGTGGCCCGATTGTAATGAATGATACCTTAATCAAAAGCTCTGATCATCAGTATAAATACTAGTATAAAATATGTATATATTTCTGCGAAAAAATTGTATACAAAAAAATCAGCAAATTTGCAAAGGGGCTAGCCTTTGCAAATTTGCGAATTTCATTGTTTATTCGATACAACAAGTATTAGTGGCCCGATTGTAATGAATAATACCTTAATCAAAAGCTCTGATCATCAGTATAAATATGACTATAAAATATGTATACATTTCAGCAAAAAAATTGTATACAAAAAAATCAGCAAATTTGCAAAGGGGTTAGCCTTTGCAAATTTGCGAATTTCATTGTTTATTCGATACAACAAGTATTAGTGGCCCGATTGTAATGAATAATACCTTAATCAAAAGCTCTGATCATCAGTATAAATATGACTATAAAATATGTATACATTTCAGCAAAAAAATTGTATACAAAAAAATCAGCAAATTTGCAAAGGGGATAGCCTTTGCAAATTTGCGAATTTCATTGTTTATTCGATACAACAAGTAATAGTGGTCCGATTGCAATGAATGATACCTTAATCAAAAGCTCTGATCATCAGTATAAATACGACTATAAAATATGTATACATTTCAGCAAAAAAATTGTATACAAAAAAATCAGCAAATTTGCAAAGTGGTGTTAGCCTTTGCAAATTTGCGAATTTCATTGTTTATTCGATACAACAAGTATTAGTGGCCCGATTGTAATGAATGATACCTTAATCAAAAGCTCTGATCATCAGTATAAATACTAGTATAAAATATGTATATATTTCTGCAAAAAAATTGTATACAAAAAAATCAGCAAATTTGCAAAGGGGTTAGCCTTTGCAAATTTGCGAATTTCATTGTTTATTCGATACAACAAGTATTAGTGGCCCGATTGTAATGAATAATACCTTAATCAAAAGCTCTGATCATCAGTATATATACTACTATAAAATATGTATACATTTCAGCAAAAAAATTGTATACAAAAAAATCAGCAAATTTGCGAATTTCATTGTTTATTCGATACAACAAGTAATAGTGGCCCGATTGTAATGAATGATACCTTAATCAAAAGCTCTGATCATCAGTATAAATATGACTATAAAATATGTATACATTTCAGCAAAAAAATTGTATACAAAAAAATCAGCAAATTTTCAAAGGGGATAGCCTTTGCAAATTTGCGAATTTCATTGTTTATTCGATACAACCCGTAATAGTGGCCCGATTGTAATGAATGATACCTTAATCAAAAGCTCTGATCATCAGTATAAATACGACTATAAAATATGTATACATTTCAGCAAAAAATTGTATACAAAAAAATCAGCAAATTTGCAAAGGGGTTAGCCTTTGCAAATTTGCGAATTTCATTGTTTATTCGATACAACAAGTAATAGTGGCCCGATTGTGATGAATGATACCTTAATCAAAAGCTCTGATCATCAGTATAAATACTACTATAAAATATGTATACATTTCAGCAAAAAAATTGTATACAAAAAAATCAGCAAATTTGCAAAGGGGTTAGCCTTTGCAAATTTGCGAATTTCATTGTTTATTCGATACAACAAGTAATAGTGGCCCGATTGTGATGAATGATACCTTAATCAAAAGCTCTGATCATCAGTATAAATACGACTATAAAATATGTATACATTTCAGCAAAAAAATTGTATACAAAAAAATCAGCAAATTTGCAAAGGGATTAGCCTTTGCAAATTTGCGAATTTCATTGTTTATTCGATACAACAAGTAATAGTGGCCCGATTGTAATGAATGATACCTTAATCAAAAGCTCTGATCATCAGTATAAATACTAGTATAAAATATGTATACATTTCAGCAAAAAAATTGTATACAAAAAAATCAGCAAATTTGCAAAGGGGTTAGCCTTTGCAAATTTGCGAATTTCATTGTTTATTCGATATAACACGTAATAGGGGCCCGATTGTAATGAATGATACCTTAATCAAAAGCTCTGATCATCAGTATAAATACAAGTATAAAATATGTATACATTTTAATAAAAAATTGGCCTTGATTGATTGATTAGTATGTATGGCCAAGGATAGGAATTCTCGTTATGCCGGGCTCCACCGAACACCCGTTATACTTATAACATAAAGTTTATTTTTATGTTGCAGATCAGTTATATGAAAGAGCAACGAACCAGAAAACGGGATTCACGTTCACGTCGCAAGAAAGTCAACGAATTTAAGTTACGTAAAGGCAATGGAAAAGGTAAAAGTATTTCCTATAATTTTATAAATCTTAAAATTAAATCATAAATATTATGTAGAATTTTAATGTATGTTTTTATTTCGACAGAACTAAACATCGTCGTTTTAACTACTAAAAAGGTCAAATGGACTATTGAGGTTGAATTAATTCGTAATTCTAATCAACTAAACCCCAAAGATTTCGTCCTTAACATAAGTTTTTTAAAGAAAACTATTTCAAGCAATTAAATTCGTAAATATTTTTAGATTTAGTTAATTTAAAATTTTAACAATAATTTTATATATGTAAATAGTGTGAAAAGCTTATCAATATATACATATTATATAACTTCGACTTTAAAGCTCCCAACTATGTTCTATCTTATTTTTTTGCTAGTTGTTTGATCGATTTAAATAACTAGTTCTGAAATTACAAGCAACCTCTAGTGAAAGTATTTTTTTTTCTGGAACTTTAGAATTTTCAAATAAAAAATTTTCGTAATATTAAAAAATTTTTTAAACATAACCTAAGATTATATATCATAAATACCTGGCCAACAATGTGCGTTTCATCTGTATTTGGTGAATTTCTTGTATGTAGGATATCCAGAATTTGCCCTAGGATTCGTGCTTGTGGTAACCCTGCTGATATTATCGTTAAAGGAGAGCATTCATAAAGGCTTGTGCTACATTCAAAAATTAATGACATTTAAAGGCAAACTGAACCACAACCATCCAGTACTCAATTAATATCTTTGGATTCGATGTGCACTTACCTGTATGGATTTATTCACTAAAGGTTGGTTTCTTGTATTTATTTAAAGTTTTTTAAATTGCATCTTATATCGGAAAGTTTTTTTCCGGTGTATATATAAATAAGCTTTTTACATGGTATTCATATAGCTAAATTAATTGTAAAATTGTTAAATTATAGAAAAATGATTTTTGTATTTTAAAAATTGTAAAATGATTCACAACTATCACTGCAATATCGATATATAAACTTAACTCAATAGTTTGCTAAAAACTACACATATTTTCGAAACATACATGCTGAATTTATAAAATTGCATTACCTTCATCCCAAACATAAAAAATTTAAAACCATAACCAAAACAGTGAGGAAATATACCGAGAAGTGAATATAGATGGGACGATAAGATCGTAATTCCGAGTACTATATACGATCAAAGCACGAACGTAAAAATTGTGTTAAGTGTATCGAATCCCCCAAATATCACAGTTTGAATCATTTAATAAAAAATTATTGTAATAGAAAAATGGCGGCGAATTATTTATAATTTGTAAAAATCTTGAGAAAGAATGCATAGATTCTGGTAAGTAAAAGAATTTTGGTAAAGTAACAAATTTTATTTTATTTATTTATTTTATTTATTACACACTTTTATTTAACTCACACTGTTTGTTGTTGTATGTTGTCTGCGTCAAATTTTGTAATAAATTTTTCGACTACTTCTACAAGTCCAATTGACCTGAAACTTGCCAAACATATTCATTCCCGATGACAATGCACTCTTTTAATACTTTTAGATCATAAAAATGCTTAACAAAATGACAATTAACAATATTTTCTTTTATATGGACCGAATAAATTGAAATAAATAGCAACACTTGCTCATTTGGCTATAGGAACAATTCCAAATTTATCAACCCCAGCAACTATCCAAAACATAAACAAATTTTTCATAACATTGTCAAAATTGAGTTTTAAAATTTTCAAACTAAAAAACGAAAACCGTAAATTTATATATTATGTAGTGATGAAAGTAAAATACAGCGGAATTAAATCATATGTCGAAGGTGATCGAGCCATATTTGAAAAGGAAACGAAATAATTAGTTTGTAACGAGCGACTTGTTGTGCTCGTTCCCTGTGTTGAATTTATTTATGTGTCCACCCCCGAATTTTATTTTGTTTAAATTATTTTAAAATTTATTTTTTTTATGTTGTATACCTGCTCATTGCCCTTACTTTGTTTTTTTACAAAATAAGTAACGGGTAATGAGTGGATATATAAAAGCCGATTGAATTTTTTTTTGGATTGAATAAAAAAATGTGTTAGTTGAGGGGAGATGTTCGAGTAAATTTGTTGTGCAATATGTTATGTTTTAGTTTTTTTTTTTTGAATAAAATCAAATAAAAAAAAGTTATTTTGATTTAAAGTAAAATATTTGTGTTACAAAAATTATTAATAAAATAAAAAAAAACGTGTACAATTTTTTGTCATTTTACCATAAATGATTAAAAAAATCAGACGATAATTTTATTATTTTGTGTCTACGGGGAATATATTTATATAAGAGTAATCTAGAAGAACACGAAATAATTCAAAGCGATGCAAATAATTATGTAAATTATTTGTTAGAAGTAGCAGCTATCAAAATAGCATCCATCAAAATACTAGTGAGGTTTGGGTACACTGGTTTTCATGTTGTTTTCATCAACCACAGAGTCCTGCACGACGACGCGGTCATCAAAGACTAAGAATAGATCGTTCTATGATCGAAGTTTCTACAAATTTTCAACATACCGGTCATATTGATTCGTCATGCCGCTATCGAACTACCTCAGGGCACCTGGCACACCCTGTTGTATAAGCGCCTTGTCCTTCAATGGGGCCCTAGGAGGATGGACCATTATTTGCCGACATACTCGTGGGACTAAAATATGTATTCTCCAAAACCTTTAAAACCAACCAAGAAAACAACGAAGACGGAAACTGCTACACAACGGAACAGACGACTAGAAAAAGCTAAACAAAAGTACAAGAAAAATCGTGCTATGGAAGATGACGTATCTAAGCGTGCTAGATTAGACAAGCAAAGAAAGCAAAGACAAAAAAAAAGAAATAGAGATTGATTGTAAACGTCATTTGCAAGCTAGAGCTGCTGAAACACCTGTCCAGCATGAACATAGACTACAAGTATTGAGAGAAGATAGAACTTGAGCATCGACAAATACGACTAAATTCACTCCGAGTACACAACTCAAAAATAATAGCTGCGGAGGCACCCGACCAACATGGACAAAGACTGAGAAATATACGAGATGTGAGAGCTGCAGAGGCACCTGAGCAACATGAACAGAGACTAAGAAGTCTAAGAGAAGCAAGAGCTGGAGAGACACCTTAACAACATCAAGCGCGAATAACACAGGTCAGACAGAATCTCTCACAATTGCGAGAGCGTATGCGATCTGATATGGGAACATTCGAAGCGCAGCAATCAACACCTTTTGCCATCATATATGTGAAGTATGCACCAAAAGATGCTATCCAAATCAAATAGTGTCATGTAATCCAAGTGCACAAGCTATGGAATAGCTTTTTGCCTGATGAAGTGAGACGATCACCACTACGAGTATGTCACAGATGCAAGACTCATATTACCATCGAAGGCATACTGGAATAACTTAAATCCCAGCAATATTCCTGATGTGATCCTTCAGTTGAAACAAGCCGAACAACGACTACTGACCAGAGTAATTGCATATGTGAAGATCATTCATCTACCAGGTCGCTTTGGACAGCACGGATTTTGTGGACAGACAGTGCTTTTTGCTCAGGACATCTTCGAAGTCACCGAGAAGCTTTCAAACATGCTACCACCATACCCACACTTGTAAGAAGAATGATCCATATTATGCGATCGCTTATTACATTGCCAAGTATATGGCAAAGTCAGAGACTAACACAATAGATAGAGGTGTAGCACAAGCAGTACAGCAAATACGGCGTGAAGAGACTAACATTTCTCGAAAACTCTTCAAGATATGCATGCGAATTCTGAGAGAACGACAAATATCAGCATGTGAAGCTATTTTCCGACTGGCCCATTTGAATATAAAGGAAAGGTCAAGAAAGAGTGTATCCATAAACACTCGCAAACCTGAGCAACGGTATAATGTTCTGCAATTCGATCAGAGTGGTCATGCATCAGGATATTACAACAACATCTTCAAGAGATACGAGAACAGACCACACACTCATCCAAAATTCGACTTCGAGAACATGAGCCTAATCGAATTTGCCATGCTGTTTGAACCCTTCTATAAGAAGCAGGAAGTAGTTAGTGAAGAAAGCGTTGATAATGATCCCAATAAAGACAATTCTAGAACAAGAACGTACATCTCTCTTAAAGTCAATACCAAAATGGTAGTGAGAACTAGACCAGCGGTGGTACAAGTACCATTCTTCATGGCAGCAACTGATCTTGAGAATTATTACTACAGCTTCCTCCTTCAGTATATGCCATATCGTCAGGAAAGGGAACTTATCAAAGACTACGATGCGGAAGAAAATTAGTAGGTACATGGAGACCTTTAGAGAGCTGCAAAATGCCTTCAATCAGGTGCATGCGTTTAAGATTCTGGAGCAAGCTGCACCTATTGCAGAAGATAATTAGTGTGAGGAGGAAATGCCAGAAGTTGCAATGACTGATGAGCAATTTACATCAGCACAAGGAGCAATAAATGTGGGTCTACGAGAACTATATGTCCACATAACACGCAACATACAGGATCAGATAATGAATGGTAGTATAAATCGTGCGAGGCTATTCATAACTGGAGGCGCTGGCAATGGAAAAACCTTTGTGTTCAATCTACTGAACTATCAGGTGAACAGATGTTATAGAAAGGTAGTGACAAAAGTGGCAGCATTAACGGAAGAAGCAGCACGATTAGTTGGCGGGATAACTCTACATAGTCTACTGAAGCTTCTAGTACAGAAAGATGGAAGAATTCCAGCATTGCCAATCCTAACTGGTAGCTTCCTCCGTACTATGCGTATGCAATGGAAAGATATAGAGTTTCTGTTCATAGACGAAATATCTATGGTCGCATACGAAGTACTATGTATGATCGATATTCACGCCTAAAGCAACTCAAGAATATTCGTAGACATCTTGAACGCATTAAGAATTGGCGAATTACAGCCTCACCATATGGATGTACTAATTGTCAAAGTTGGAAATTAATTCAGTGGTGAATTCTCCATAGAAAAGGTACTTCGCATATATCCAGTCAAATCGCATCTCAGGATTCGCTGGTAGATGCGACAAGAGACGAAGCAAATGTCAACATGGATAGAGCTATACCAAAGGACATATACCAGAGAATATTATGGAAAGACGATCCCGCTAAACCTATGGCTATCTACAGATTGAATACGGTTATCTATGGGACTACAGCACCCAGGTTCCTGGCATTATGAACCTTGTTGCAACTGGCACAAGATGGTAGCAGCACTGATCCAACAGCATCCAAGGTCCATGCCATGACATGCTAACTGGATGTGATACTCTAGAGGAAGTATTTTCAACTATAAAAGAATTAAGAGAACTCGCGGAGAAAGCTGGTTTGAACCTGAAAAAATGGATTTCCAACTCTGAGAAAATTTTGGGGCATATCCCAAGCGAATTACACCATAAGGGCAACGTACAAAGCAAAGACAACGTAAAAACTTTAGGGATCGTGTATCATCCCTCTACAGATGCGTTTGAGTTCGATGTTTCAAGATTGCAACTATCACATGGTCAACCAACCAAGCGGTCATTGTTGTCGGATTCATCCAAATTATTCGACCCCATAGAGTGGCTGTCACCCATAACCATCACAGCCAAGCTAATGATGCAAAAAGCATCGACACTTGGAATAGGATGGAATGATTGGCTACCAGCTAAGCTAAACGCTAGATGGATGAACTACAAGGAGGAAATGTCCATAATGAAGCAGTTAATGATTTCTCGGTGGATTGAAACAACTACAGAACCAGCAGAACGCTAGATGGATGAACTACAAGGAGGAAATGTCCATAATGAAGCAGTTAATGATTTCTCGGTGGATTGAAACAACTACAGAACCAGCAATTGAGCTGCATGGATTTTCCAACGCATCCGGATCTGCATATGCTGCGGTGGTATACTGTCGAACAACTGACAATATGGGCCACATTGCAACACACCTACTCACAGCAAAAACACGAGGTGCTCCTATAAAGACCAAATTATCAATCCCATGCCTGGAGCTTAACGCAGCCTTGCTACTAGCGAAGCTTTTAAGCCATACTCAATGTGCCCTGAAACTCAATGACATCAAGACTTTCGCCTGGACTGACTCAACTATTGCATTGTGCTGGATCAGAGGGGAACCAAACCGTTTCAAAACATTTGTGGCCAATAAGATTTCTGCAATAAAAGATATGCTACCAACAACTGCATGGCATCATGTAAGGTCATTAGAAAATCCCGCAGACATAGCGTCGCGTGGAACAACCTCTTTAGCTCTCGCTATTTTAGTAACTTATGGTGGAGGGGTCCACATTTTCTTTATGAGGAATTACGGTTGGATCTTTATGTTCTTACACTAAACAACATTCCTATTGACTTACATCTGGAGGAATTAAAACTCAATAGTTAATCTGGTCGCGTATTGCAGACGATTTATCTCCCACAAAGCGCTCACAGGCAACAAGGCAGGTGTACCATCGACTAAAGAACTTCAAGATGCAGAAATTACAATTCTTAAAATCATCCAGGAGCAAGACTTCCATAGAGAAATTGCACAGTGGCGTTCAATAAACTTTGTCACATTTAAGGAACAAATTTTGGATTATTGATGGCAAGCGGGCGGTGCGAAGCGTGATTCAAAAATGTATAAAATGTTCTCGCCACAAGCAACATTTGTCAGAACAACTAATGGGAACTTTGTCAGCTGCCAGATTGCAACCAGCGGGAGAGCATTTGCCAAAACAGGAATCGATTATGCAGGTTCCATCCAATTGAGAACAACAAAAGGAAGGGGCTACAAGACCCACAAGGGATACATTCCGTTCTTCATATGTATGGCAATCCATATCGAAATAGTAAGCTGTCTTACAACGGAATCCTTCATTGCTGCCTATACAAGCGTTTTGTTTCTAGGAGAGGATTGGGTACCGATATTTTCTCCGACAATGAAACCTACTTTGTCGGAGCAAACGCTGTATTATAAAATAACTATCGCACGGCCATGACAACATTACCGAGTGACATTTCAGCTATGTTAGCTATTGATGGAACCAATTGGCACTTCATTCCGCACCGCGCACCCCATTTCGGAGGTATCTTGGAGGCTGGTAAAAAATCAGTAAAATTTTTTTTGAAGAGGGTTATTGGTGAAGCAACATTAACGTTCGAAGAACTGTACACGGTAACAACTCAAATTGAAGCGTGTCTTAACTCTCGACCTTTAACACCACTCGAACAATTATTACAACATTTCCGGAAACGATGGTCTTCTGAATGTATTCACCAACTTCTGCAGCGAACCAAGTGGACAAAGACTCAGCCGAACTTGTTGGAAAATGACTTGGCACTAATAAATGATGATCAACTACCTACTACCCGATGGAAGTTAGGACGGGTTCTTGAAACTCACACTGGGAAGGATGGCTTGGTTCGAGTCGCCACAGTGAAATGTCAGGATGCAACATATAAAAGGCCAATTACAAAATTATGCAAGCTACCGATCGAAGATCTACCGATCGAGGCAACAACCACATAAACGAGCAAAACAAGTAGGGAGAACAAATCAAATGGCTCTAGCAATACTCTCTATATGCTGCATTTTTGAACTGACACAAGCCACCATCCAAATAAATACGTTTAGTGAGTCTACCGGGATACACTTTGAGAAATTAGGCAAGCTTGAAATAGTTGCGACGAAATGAACATTTGGCCCACACTGAAGCTGTCTGGTTTAAAATGCGACATAATTCTTCAGCAACTCTTATGGCAATACAATTAATCGATAGCCGACAACGAGCTATTATTCGAAAGCAATAAAGACCGTAAACGAGCTAAACGAGGTTTCGGTGACTCGGTGGGTCTTGTATTAGCGAAAATGTTTGAGGTTCTCACCCAACGAGAAGCTTAAAAGTATGATTCCCACTTCGAAAAAATTAACGATGATAGTCATTATATTTTGGCACTCATCAAAAATCAAACAACTATAATCGATAGCACCATCAATCTATTAAAACAAAACTCAAACTTCACTGTAGTATCGATAAATAACTTGATCAAGGACCAACATCGCTTGCAACATGAAATGCTGCAATTACAAGAATATAGAACACACGAAGACAGAGTGCGATCAACGTTAACAAGCATTTTTGAAATGATGCTAGTATTAAAGAGCCTTCAGGATACGCAACAAGGCTTACTCAACGTACTATATCATGCTCATCAAGACGTGTTACATCCATCCATACTTACACCAAGCCAATTGGAAGAAGAGTTACAATTTATTCGTCAACACGTGCCTGTAACCATTACTCTACCAGGTCACAATTTATATGATCTCCATCACGTGTATGAGTCCATACAAATACGCAGCCGAGTAACCCAGAAAAACGTAATAATCGAAATTACCTTGCCACTTTCGTTCGTATGGGACTATACACTATTATCCATAGTTCCAGTTCCAATTATCAACCATGGAAGCACTCAATCACAAATTATTAGTTCCACCGATTACATAGAAATGGACAAGCGGCGTGAACACTTCGCATTATTAACCAGACAAGATTTGCAACAATGTCAGGTTTTCAAGCCCGTTAACTTCTTATGCGAGGTATCACAAATTATCACACTCCCATCAAGCAAACGCAATGCGAGGTAGCGATTATACAACGAAAGGATGGACTAGAAACCGTATGCAGCACAACCACAATAAACTATACTAATAACTGGATCAAACTACACGCCACCGACCAATGGATTTATGTGATACCCAACGAACTTGTCGTCGATGTCATATGTGGGTCAACAAGCCAATCTTATACGATTGTAGGCACCGGTATAGTAGAACTCGTGGCCGGCTGCATGCTGCAAGATTCTGATGTGCAAATATTTGCTGTAGATACAACTAAACACAACGTCAACACATTTTCTCGACCTACCAGCCAGCTAGTGCATGGTGCCAACAATTTACGAACCTTTAGTACGTTTGTCAGGAATAAAACAAGGGGAGATGACGAATTGAAGTTATTAACCATGTCAGAAATAACAGGTTTAGACAAACAGTTAGAGGCATTGAAAGATGATAAGGATGTTACCTTTCATCTCCAGAACTTTCACCACATTCACCATTACACGATGATTCACATTTTATTTTGAAGCGTCGTAGTAATAGGAGTCATTTGGGTTGTGAACAAATTAAGGGAAAAATACATCGCCACCCACAGTCCTCCGTCTCCATTAGCGCGACCAGAAGGAACCAGCGTTTAGCGAATGTGAGACGTCATTAAAACCCGGGAATATGTCGAAGCAAGTTCAACATGGTACCTCATAGAGGGTTAACCGCACATGTTTCCACAGAGGGTTAACATATGGACACATTTAACTAATCTTACAATAGTTTTAAATAGATTAGTAAAGGTGTTAAGTTTTTTATAATTTAAGCATTTTTTTGTTCTTCGGAAATGTTTGCGATATCAGCAGTATAGCACTGTTATTGTATTAAAGGCTTGATTTTACACCACCTCTATATAAACAAGCTTCTAGTTTCCCTCCGGTTCTTAGTAAAGCGTGGATCTGCCTTTTGAAGAAAGCCTATGCCATTTGAGTAGTCATTGGCAAAGCCCTTCTGAAGCCGAGTTGCAGATGGCAACTCCCTGTGGATACGAGGCTCTCTTGATATTGTCTACATTATTTGTAACCAAATATTCAAATGAGACTAACCTCTATTACTGATATTGGTGCTGCCCCACACCGTATGGTGTGCGTTTGCGTCACATTCCATTAGATGATTTAGCCCTTTTCCACAGTGGACTATGAGCCTCCTTACTTCCGGTGAGGGGGTTGCTTCTGAATCTCCAGGAAAGTGGGCCGAGGCCACTATAGTCTATTATTTGCTTCTTTCTCCCAGCACGTCCACTATTACGCACCAAGTCTCTCAACTCTGAAATGGGAATAACATTTATTTGAGAGCTAGCCAGAATAGCAGAACTCTGACTTCCAAAATCATAAGTTAACTTACCCATTTGTTTCGGTAATCCTTTAACATGATTACCCAAGGTTCATGGTTCCTAAATCAAGGTTAGACCTATGTTTTAACAGACAAACGTGCGGTTTAGAACATCAAATGTTGCCTTAGCATGATGCAGATTTATCTGTAATATTTTTGTTTTTGAGTGTGGGCGGTGCTAATTTCTCTTTCTCATCCTTTGCTAGTACCAGTTTTGCAAATATCGAACCACAAATAAGCGACTTTATGTTAGCGGTGCTACCTGGTCCGTTATAGTATTTTTATATTGTATATGCTGTACCAACCGCATGGTTTCGACATTCGGTTCTTGTTTCAGTAAAGTGAGTAATGAAGTCAGGGATGCGCACCATGAATTCATATATTGCGTAAAAAATGTCCGAAGTGTTACTACACGGACGATCCCATCTTTACCCGGATGAACATTGATTATGCGTTCTAACGCCCACTGTCCTGGTGGAATATTGTCATCCTTTATAATAACCAAGTCGCCAACCTTTATATTGTTGTGTTTCAACTGCCATTTTGACAAGCGATTCAAGGCCGTGAGATATTCCACTTGCCATCTTCTAGCGAAATGCTGGAACATTTGCAACGTCGGTTGGTTCCGGTAATGTTGTTATTGGTTGTCCTATAATAAAATGGTCTGGTGTTATTGCTTGAACGTGTGACTCACATAAAGGCCAGGAATTCAATAGACCCTCAATCTGGATTAAAAAGGTATTTAGTTCTTCATAACGCAGTATAGTTTGGCCAAGCACGCACCTAAGGTAGAACTTAACCGACTTAACAGCGGCTTCGCAAAGTCCGTTGAAGTGTGGTGATGCCGGTGGTACAAAATGCCACTTTGTATTGTTAGATGCGGCCCAGTTGATGATTTGGTTCTTCTCTTTGGACATTATTTCATGAAAATATTTTAATTCAATGGCGGCGCCTACGAAATTCGTCCCATCACCACTGTAGACGTCAGTGCAAATTCCTCGGCGGCTCTGGAACCGTTTGAATGCTCCAATGAAAGTATCCGTTGTCATGTCGGATGGCAATTCGAGGTGAATGCCGTAATCTATGTTTGACTGCAGAAACGCGCGAATTAGATTGACCCGCGGTTGAGGTAATTATCCCATGAGCTGCTCCTGGGTTAACTTCTTATGTTGACACAGTCAACATAAGAACATTTGACACAGTGGTATATTACTCGTCAAACCAGGTCTTTGCACGCCGGATTATAGTATACCACTGGATTATAGTATGCCGGATTATAGGGCTGCAGAGTCTGTTATGTATCTATATGTATTATATTGTGCAATTATAGTTAAAGGTCGAATCCATGTTCTTATTAAAATCAAAAAATTAATATGTACTGTTATTATTTGTATTTGTTTATGTTATATAATTATTATTATATTGTACTAGTAAATAATATACGTAATAAAATAAAATCGACCATCCGTTAGACTAAACGGGTTTTTTTAGCATTACCATCTCAAACAGCAGATTTATTTTCAATATGTGTCTTGCAATAGATGACATTAAATTTGCATGTGGATTGACTAAAATTAATAGTTTGTGTTTAAATATAATCAATAATTCTAGAAACATACTAAAATATCCTAATTTAAAATATTAATAGCTTTATTTACTTATTTACAAAAAAAAAAAAAAAATCAATCAATCATAATCGCTGTATTGACCATTTTCTCCTAAATGTTCCTTATTATTAAGAGCAAAATAAATATGGATCAATTTCTTAGATCTTTGAAATGTTAGGCGATTTCTGACTAAGATATGTATTTGTCCCCAGTAAGAAAAGATCCGCTCTATCTGAGCAGATGATGCAGGAAGGCTTAACATTTTAGAAAGTTCCGGATATTCCATTCCGCCGTACTCCAAAATATGTTAGGTTTTTTAATACCTTTATTGTAAAGAACCTCAAACAACCCAAGCCTATTTTTAAAAAAATGCCATTCCTCTATTCCATCATTTGATAGGTATTTTAGGAGGAAATGGTTTACTCTGTCTAGGTAGCTCCCTACAAAAAACATAAATGTATATTTCAAGATAAAGTTATTTGAATATATCTAAATGTAAATGTAATTTTAAATAACTTCCTGTAGGTAATGCTTTGTCGTAAAATGGATGTAGGTAGTACTCAACCAACGCATAATCATTCAACGCCATATCACATCGTCGTTTGTAATGATGTTGCATTTTTGGTTTGTATTATTCGCTCATATTAAATGAAAGCCACATATAGGCTGCATCGACAAGTGAAGAATCTGATTTTTGGCAAAAATTTCTAAATATAAATAGCTAGTTTAGTTGCCGTCTCGGACTCACTGCTTAAATCCCATGCATTAAGAAATGCTCTGTTTCCGTTAGCATTATGGATCATGCTTACAACTGTTTTGCTATTGCTTGATGGATTCTTCCACCCATCAAGCAATAGCACTGAATTAGATGGTAGCGACGAACGTGATTCTTTTAAACAATCTTTTAAATAAGTGCTGTTTAAGAGTCTGCTAGATAAAATCTTTCGGCTGGGAATTAATTTTTCATTTGACGGTTTTAAATATTTGATAAGTTTTGTAAAATGTGGTGATTCGATCTTGTTAAATGGTATATTACAACCGTAAAAAAATGTTGCCACTATTTTGTCCAATTGTTCTTGTTCTTGTAAACTACAAGAATCAACAAAACCGGCCAATGGTTTTGAATTCCCTGGATTTTGTTTTACCGTTCGTTTTTTATTGTTTGGTTTGGCAAATGATGATATACCCAAAGAGTTCATTCGTGGAAAACTAGATGGCACAGTATGATCTGGCGATGGTGTTAAAATGCTGCAACTTGAGCTTACAGGAACTCATACAATTTATAGAATTTATACAATTTCGAGATGACGTCAGAATCTAAGGTAACCAAAATAAATATTTACTATAACTATAATCAACAATTGAGTTAGCCCAACACTCTTACTTGTTCATAGTTTTTCTGGACTTCTGTTTCATTACTTGAATTAAGAATATCCACTTCGCTTGACCCTATTTCTTGGATTTTAATGTCTTCGATAGTGTACGTTACAATATCCATCGTACATATACTCGACAAGGTAGAATCTAGTATATCTGGTTTGGAATTTATTAAATAACTATGTACATAGCCCCTAATAAGATAGTTAGAACTTACCGATTTGCTTTAAGTTTGTTAATGGCGGTATTTTGCAAAATATTTTTTCATATATTACAATTCGCCATATATTTTTTATTAGATTTTACCAACTGAAAATCTAGTTCCTTAAAATTCGTTGTTTTTGGTCTTCCGTTCGGCATTTTTTTTCTTTATTTGGAGAAAAACTTAACCTGTTAGTCAATCAATTGACTGTGGTATGTAATCAGGCTCGAAGGACTAATGTTTAATCGATAATTAGTGGACTGTATAATTTAAACTTTAGCAATTGGTAAATAATCGTACACTTTGATTTTAATTCTGATTCTTTATTTTTAATAATGTTTCCACTTGTTTGGTTCACTCGGTAATGTTTTTTTTTATTTTTATTTTTTTGTCATTCTGCTGTTCATAAGCAAATTCACATTAGTCAGCAAATAGACAGTAATCAAATAACTCATAAACAAAAAAAAATAAAATTTCACTTTAATAAATTCAATTAAAATAACGCAGTGTTTTAAATTAAACTTATACAATTTTAATCAATAAATTACGTACGAGAATGGTTACCGTAATGAATATTACATCGGCTGCCGGAATTATTTCGCTGCTGGATGAACCGATGCCTGAGCTAAAAGTATTTGCTCTTAAGAAATTGGATGATATCGTGGATGAATTTTGGCCCGAAATTAGTGAGGCAATTGAAAAAATTGAAATTTTACATGAAGATAAAGGATTTACGCAGCATGATTTAGCTGCTTATAATTGGCCCAATCCAACTCAAACCAGTTTCGGATTAAATTCCAGTCAAATAGTGGATGTGTACGAATTGCCGTACCAATAACGCGGTAAGCGGTCAACCCGCCTCCTGCAGCATGTTGGATTGTTAAACTTAAACGTAACGTTAAAGCATTTGGGAATGAACGTAATAAGTGAGCGAATAATTCAGCTGCATTTTCTGCGTTTATCCATCTTCCCGCCAAATTCCAGAAGATACGGATTATATTCTCATTAAGGCGTACTCGAACACCGTGAGCATCTTGCACACCTTGGGCGATTTTATACAAAAAATCTTGAGTCGTACTCCCTCTTTTTGCATATGCTACAATCATAGAAGTGACCATTGATAAAGGATCAACCGTCGGATTCTCGTCTTGCATCAGTTGAGTAACATGTACTATCACTCTTCTTGCTTGTTCGATTGTATATCTTACATTAGCTTGAGGGACATCGATAATATCGTTATTTGCTCCAACCATCGCAACTCGACGTACATTCATAACAAGACCTGTAGATTCATCTGCCGCTTCAGTCAGCAACCAGTGAGCTATAGCTATCATTCGAAGATTGGCATTTTCGACAGTCATTAAAGCTTCCTCAGGAGCTTGATATCCGAATCCTTTAACCATCATGTCAGCGACGACTCGATCTTGATGTATCCGTTCATTTTTGAGATACATTTTATAGACCACAAAAAGCCGTGAAATTCCTATTCCAGAATCTCCTACAACTGTATGAACATATCTATGAGCTTCGCCCAAAGTAACAGCTACGGCTAATTCGCCCCCTAATATGTCTGCAGAACAGACGACGGAAGCATACGAAGGTGTTAACCAAGCTGCTGCGGGGATTCTTGCTGCTGCCATATTGTTGTTTTGTTCGTTTATAACGTTCTGGTTTTCGATGAAAACAGGATTGTTTTGAATAGCAGGATTTTCAACAATTGCGATAAGGTTGGGAGGAACAACTGGATCTCTGACGATAGGTGGTGAGTTATCTACAATTTGTAATGGTTCTTGGACTTCCAGGACGGACATCATTAATTTTGTTAGTAATGTTGCAGCACAAAGTTCTAGGCGTGGAATGCTGATCACCTTTATTGGTGCCACCTTTGTCTTTGCAGTAACTATATTTGTCTTGTACCCATCTTTAGTCTTCACTCTACTATAAATGACCGCAGCATATGCCAATTCGGAAGCATCCGCAAATCCGTGCAATTCTACTTCTCCCTCTGTATACAGCCATCTATTGATTGTGATGTCTTCTAGCCGTTTCAAGTTGGTTCTAATTACTGCATATTCTTGAAAAATGGGTTCCGGTAGAAGATCATCCCAGTCGATACCGATTAGCCACAATTTTTGAAAAATAATCTTTATCCTGATTACAGTGGGCGATAACCATCCAATCGAATCAAAAATTTTGGACGCCTCTGATAACATATAGCGCTTTGTGAGCTCATGGTCTTCTAACTTTACCTTGTATTGAAAAGTATCATTTCTGGGAGAATACTTTATTCCAAATATAGAAATAGCCTGGGAGTCATCTACGATATCCACGATTGATGTATCTTGGTGCTTTCTGGAATAATGTCCACGAGTCCTTCGCTATTGGACGACCACTTTCGAAGATTGAAACCTCCCTTTCTTAACATGCTAATTAGGTCATGGACAATTATTTTAGCATCGCTCAAATTATTGGTTCCAGACATGAGATCATCAACATAGAAGTCGTGCTATATTACTTCTGTCGCCTCTGGATATTCTGCCTTGTAATCCAACGCAATATGATTTAGTGTTTGCGTTGCTAAAAATGGAGCAGACGACGTACCGTACGTTACAGTAAGTAACTTGTAAACTAGTAGCTCTTCATGTGGTTCCTTTCTCCACACGATTTTTTGGTATTCGCTGTCCCTTTTGTTGACCCAAATTTGCCTAAACATTTTTCCACATCTGCAGTGAACACAATTTTATGAATCCGAAATCTGAGTAGCTGATTTTTAATGTTTAATCAAATTTTATAAAATCTAATTTATATTATTTTATAATTTTTATAATTTCTTATTTTTATAAATGTAAAAAAAAAATAATTAATTGTAAATTTCAGGTAAAAACTAATCCAATTTATTACAGCATATGGCTTGTAGTAATTATATTAATTATGTTATTATATTAAAAACTAATTAATTTATAATTCCAGATAAAGATTAATTTAATTTATTACAACCTAGGGTAACTAGTTCATTGATAGATATTGTTTTCAGGGTACCATTGCAGATTAAAGATGAATGGCGGCATACTGGAGTTGCTGATAAGAGATGGCAGAATGCAGAGCAGTACAACAAAAATGTGATTGTCTTACACTAACAGTAGTTTGAATATTGGCTACCGCGAAATCGGACCAATTATGTCATAACTAACATACTTTTCCGTTCCCTAACCCACAAAAAATTTACTAACTATTGGCCGCCAAGGTGTCTGTAACCGGGTCGATCTCAATAATTTAACTAGTATCCTTCCATATCCTTCCAAGTATATGTAAAAACGGGTGTACTGTGGGCCCGGCGCTTTCCGGGATATCCTGCTTAATGCTTGGCAGTACATTCAAAATCAATCAATCAATCAATTACCATCTCAGACAGCAGTTGAGTCACATCACACTAAATAATTCGTATACCGATTATTTATATAAAGGAAATACATATATGATATATATATATATATATATATATATATATATATATATATATATATATATATATATATATATATATATATATATATGTAGGTTTTTTTTTAATTTCACAACTTAGTTAATTAGCTATTAAATAATTAATAACTCACCACAAATAATTTTATTAATTTAATTTATCAATATATTTAATTTTCTTTAGGACTTGACGATACGAAATATTTAACAACAATGCTCTTTTATTTTTATCAAAAAATATTAATCTGCAACCCGTTGTAACATTATAAGAGGTAACAGTAATTTATGATTTTTTATCAATACAAATACAAAATATATAGTACTTTTCTACAATAGACTTTATAAATTAAAAACAAATTCCGATATTTTTCACAGGGTGATCCCACATATATATAAAGAGAGAGAGCCTTGAAGTTACGGAAATTATAAAACTGCTCATCTCACCCTAGGAAAGATTCGAATAGCTTTGGTTATGCTTGAACATTTCTCGATAATGTCAACAGCGATTGTTGGATTGATATCTTGAATTTTTGGTTCCATGGTTTCATCTCTCTTGGGTATTTTCGGTACTTTTGGGAATTGAACAGGCCTCTATCTAGCTGTGATTGTGTATTTGTTTGGTGCAACTTTGATTTTGGCAGCGATAATGTTTCTCTGTACTTCTCTTCTATGCAGTATTGAGTGCGTCTGCAAATCCACACAGGTGCCATGCTGTATCTGAATTTTGCGACCTCGGTAACTTGAGTTTTTCTAGCAAGTTCAATCTGCTTCGAATGTTTTTCGACATCTGTAGGGAAGTTATCATCCTAGTCGAGCTTCAATAACCGCAAAGACTCTGGAATAGAATCTTGATTCCTACTATCACAGGTGACAGCCATCCCATTATAGACCATTATAGAAATTTGTATAGTTGATGATATCTATATATGATAATGTGCATTGGCCGCACTCGTCTCATCAATATATATTTTAGAAAAATATGTACAGATGCTTTGATGCAATATTTGTTGTATTTATAGTTTTGTTATAAAATTTAGAACCTATTTCCAAAAATAAATAAACCTAACTCAACTTTTGCATAACCTTAGCTGTGAAATTCCCCTACTTCTTTAGTTTATTCATAATATATACCTATAATAAGTTACGAGTATGTAAATTGGCTAAAAATTTATGTTATGATTAAATCATATGTATGTACAGTCCGAGATGGATGATTAAACGAAGGCGTCTATGCTGGTCTAGAACTACAGTAATAGCATGAAAATACTGATCAACAAATCTAATATTTAACAGTTAGTCGTCCGAGTCTCATGATTTGTTGATCACTGCCTTCTAGAATTATGTTACCGATTCGAACGGATAATAAACATCATTAAAGACGACTTATATGAGCACATCGTCAATTTTACTTCAAGAAATGTTATGACGTCTAGGTATATGTTTGGATAATGAAGTGGAATTATTCATTGCATCAGTCTGAAGGATGAAAGTCTATGACCTTTGGATTGTTTAAAATATGTGCCACGCATGTCCAAACCGATTCTTGTATCTGTATTTATTCTATAATAACTGTATAGTGAAATATGACCGTTAAATATGCGATCATATGATTTTTATGTAAAAAAGGTCAACGAAAAGGTTCAAAACCAAAATATGGTTTAAAGTCGTAAAAAAAAAATTTCCCATTCTCAAGATGACAATTAGCTTAAGAATATATCGTACCCATTAAATTACGTCATACTCACATTTCTTATAAATATTTAAAGTTTATAAGACGTTTCGAATAATTGAATGTTTATGACTTTCAACACTTAAGAATTCAATCATGAGCATAATCATGTTGTTTTGGTTGTTGTTGTTCTTTTTTTTTTTTCTTATGTTCAAGTATAATATGGAAAAATCTTAAACTATAAAAAAAAAACAAATACATGTATTTATAAAAATATATACATACATCTTAAAGACATAACAATAAACTTATTATTTAACGCAATTCTTTAGTTTTTGTAATAAAATGATCGTGGACAATTATAAACGATAAGCATTTTTTTTTTAAAGCGAGCACATTCATGTCATCATAATATATCGATTTTTAAGTTTCTTATCCAAAATTAATTAACTTATATAACAAAGATTCGTTTTGATTGTTATAAAAAAAAACTCAATCGGAATATTTTAAGTTGAACAACATAATTTTTTTATGATTTTTAAGAATATTAAAATTTTTTATATGTATATATGTATATATGTATTTGGAAACGTCGCCAAAAATAATTTTACATATTTTTTAATGTGATATGTTTAAGAGCATAATCGTGGTGATAATTGAATTGTGTGTCGTGATTCGCTTGAATGATTTTTAATTTAAACTACTTCCTTTATGATTACAAACGAAACCATACATAAATACATAAGTTTTAATGATTTCAAGTGTTATAAATACGATTATATACGCGTATATCTATATATATATATATATATATATATATATATATATATATATATATATATATATATATATATATATATATATATATATATATCCATCAACCTCATTTAAGGGTTTTGCAAACTAATAGCATCTGTTATCCAAGCTAGGGTTGGCTACAAATCTCGATGGGCAGTCTCGCTATGTAAAGTCGCTATTTTAAATCTACAACTATTACCATATGACCATACGATGAGGATAAGGGTAATTTTTAGGCCAATATCCCCAACCATTCATAAATTCTATGAAGTATGACATATTTTTACGGTTGTAACGTTTCTCACAGAGATTGATTTAGCCATATCGGAATATGCCGATGTTAGTTTAACAAGTTACTTTTTGGTTTGTAAGACCAAACTTTGTTAGACTAGCGAAGTGATCTAATTAAATTACCACGGGTGGGGTTTAATTAGATTTGCGAGAAGTAAAACTGTATTTCTTTTATGGTCAATTTTATTCGCACTTTATTTAATCATTGACATGAGTATTTATATAAATTTTAAACCTAAAACTGCTAACTACACAATAAAACCGTTATATTAACCGTTATAATAAAACCGTTATAATAAAACCGTTTTATTTCCTGTGACATATGATATTCATGTTTTTTCGTCAACAGAAAACAAAACTGCTTATATTGCAGTTTTATACTATTTGGTTTAAAGTTAAAACCCATGTTGAGTAGTCAACATATTCCGCGGCCATCCTGATGTCTCTTAACTGGAACTACAAGTTGTATTTCGATGTTGTTTCGGATGATGCTGTTCCCAATATACATAATGTAGCTAGCGTGTAAAGCAAAAAGTTTGATCTGACGCTTGCTTTGGTTCTTCGGCTCTGTTGTGGCAGGTGCGTTACCTTCTGATTTGAATCTGTGATCATATTACACTGGCCTGTCTCTTGCGGCTCATCTACTGGTAGTATGGATATTTTGGTGATTGCTCTTTTGTAGAGAGCATTTCCTGGGCCTCGAACAGAAACTACACGTACCAACCCGTCCGCTCCCGAATGGGTTTCTACAATCCTACCTCTTACCCATTTTGTGGGAGGTAGATTATCTTCAATTAGAAGTACAAGATTTCCTATTTTAAGCTGCGGCGTGGGTTGAAGCCATTTTGGTCGTTGTTGTAATCGTCGCAGATACTCGTTACTCCACTTATTCCAAAAGTCTTGCCTCAGTTTTTGTAACATGTGCCATCTTGACAAACGATGTTGTTTGGTGATTGTCGTGTCTGTCAAAGTCGTGGTGGAATGAAGTGGGATTGTGGTCTCATACAGACCTTATTTCGGAGACTATGGTTGCTGGGATGGAGTAGGGCTTTTGGATTCCTCTTGTTGGGAATAGTTGATGGTTTTGATGTGAATCGTGAGGGAGTCGTGTTGATGGTTTTGATGTGAATCGTTTGGGAGTCGGGGTGGTGAGGTGGGGAGCGTGAGGAAGTTCATGGCCACCTCCTGAGTTGACTTTCATTATTTTGAATATATTTTTTTGTTTGTTTTGGTGTGATATCCTTGATGACCGGGATTGGCCGGTTTCCCAGGAATTGTGATTTTGATTTGGTAGGGATTTTTCTTGATAGGGAACTTGCTAGTTTTGCAATTGCTGCTCGTGGTTTTCTGAGGACGATCGCGGGGTGCTGAGGCCGATTTTTCATTGATTCTGTTTCGGAGTGGTATAGGCCGACAGTCGTGTCAGTGAGGTCTGGTTCACTTGTAGGGATGATAGAGTGGGATTGATGCGAGTTTTCCCAGAGCTCGTTGGGGACTTTTAGCGTCCGGCTCAATTGACATTTAATGGCACCGTTAATGGCGCAAGCTTCTGGTCTTTTCCGTTTGTAATCGGTCCCAGCTGAAATTTGCTTTTGTTTGAAAAACTGTAAATCTATAATTTGGGTTGCTGTGAAGTTTGAGTGTGTTGGGGTGTCTATCGGTGGTTAGTATGGGATGATATGTGGATGTATGTTGTACAGTTGGTGATCATAATATTCAGAGGAAGATAACCCAATTTATTACAGCCTATGGATTGCGGAATTATAATTTTATAATATTATATTATTATAGTACTAAGTATATTTGGGTTTTTGTTTTGTTTGTTTTAGGAGGTGTGAACTATTATTTCACTACAATCTTTATTTGGTGTAGTAGTTGCTCTGACCGACCACCACGGGTGCCTGTAGTTGCTTGGGTGTGTGCCTCTGCTGTGTTGTATCCAATCGAAACTTGAGTTATGGTAGATAGACAGGAATCGGTCCATTTTTAATTCGGAGATGGTGTTGTTGAAATAGCTTTTGGGGGTGAGGTTGGCTATAGAGTTGGGAGATTGTTGTCAGGAGTGGGATGTTGGGTTTATCGGTGTGGTTTGACCGATTGGAGTTGGTTGCTGTTTCTGGTGTTGTTGGGTAAGGTCAGGGACGAGACAGTGAGGTACTCCGTCTGGGATTTGGGGAGTGTGTTGTAGACGGCTGTGGAGGTGGCTTTTAGTTGTATGGATCTGGAGCGGCAGCGATGTTTCTGGGGTAGCCTAGTGAAGTGGGTGATGGTGGTTTGGGATTGTGTTGTGTGGTTGGCATTCTTATTTTTGGTGGTGGTCGTGTCAGTGAGTGTCGTTTCGGAATGAGGTGGGATTCTGGTCTTAGACAGGATGTATTTCGGAGAGCATGGTTGCTAGGCTAGAGTAGGGCTTTAGGATTCCTCTTTTAGGAAAAGGTGGTAATGTGAACCGTCAGGGAGTCGTGGTGGTGAGGTGTGGGGCGTTGAGCAGTTCATGGCCACCTTCTGAGTTGAAATTGACTACCTTGATTTGGTTTTGGTGTGATGACCTTGATGACCGGAATCCCAGGAATTGTGACTTGGATCTGGTGGAGATGGTTCGTGGTAGTGAACTGGCTAGTTTTTCCAATTGCTGCATGTAGCTTTTCAGGGGACACTCCCGAGTTGCTGTGGCCGATTTTTTCAATTATTATGTTTCGGTGTGGTGTGAGCCGACAGTAGCATATGTGTGGTTTGGTTTACTTGTAAGAGTGATAGAGTGAGTTTGGCCAGATAGTTTTCCCAGATCTCGTTGATGACTGTCAATGTTTGAATACCAGCTTAATTGGAAATTTTGGTCTGGTAGTGGTTGGTGTCGGCAGAGCTCGTATACATTTTTATTTGCTGAAAATGACGGTTGTTTTCGAAAAGGGCGTTCTGGTGGCACCCTTGATGGTGCTCGTTTCTGGTCTTTTCCTATTGGAGTTGGTCCCAGATTGACTTTGGTCAATTTTTTACTTTGGTTTGCTTGTCGTTTTACTCTGCCTTTTTTAAATATTCTTAAATCTATAATTTGGGTTTGTTGTGGAGTTGTTGGGAAGTTTGGTTTCTATCGGTGGTGAGTATGGGATTCATTAAAAGATTTGATTTTCAGGGAACCATTGCAGATTACAGATGAATTCCGGCATACTGGAGTTGCTGATAAGAGATGGCAAAATGCAGAGCAGTACAACAAAAATGTGTTTGTCTTACACTAACAGTAGTTTGAATATTGGATACCGGGAAATCGGACCAATTATGTCATAACTAACATACTTTTCCTTTCCCTAACCCACAAAAATTTACTAACTATTGGCCGCCAAGGTGTCTGTAACCGGGTCGATCTCAATAATTTAACTAGTATCCTTCCAAGTATATGTAAAAACGGGTGTACTGTGAGCCCGGCGCTTTCCGGAATATCCTGCTTAATGCTTGGCAGTACATTCAAAATCAATCAATCAATCAATCAATCAATCAATCTGCCATCTTGACAAACGATGCATGTTTGTATGAGCTAGATTTTCTTCTGGTATCGCAGTTAGTGATGAACCAATTAAAAAGTGGCCAGGTGTTAGGACTTCAAGATCTGATATATCATTGGACATTGGACATAGTGGCCTTAAGTTAAGAATGGCTTCTATTTGATTCAGCAATGTTGTCAATTCCTCATAGGTTAGTGTTGTATTTCCTATAATCTTTTTTAGATGGGTCTTAACTGATTTTACACCAGCTTCCCATAATCCACCAAAATGAGATGATGCAGGCGGTTAGAAGTGCCAGGTTGTTGTTTGTTCTTTTTGTAACCTTTTCAGCTGATTATTGGCTCCAACAAAATTCGTGCCATTGTCACTGTATATGGCAGTGCATTTTCCACGCCTAGATATGAACCTTTTAAGTGCTGCAAAAAAGAATTCTGCAGTGAGGTCCGTTACTAATTCTACATGTATTGCTTTGGTTGCTAGGCAAACAAAAATTGCCATATATGCCTTGTAAGTTTTGCACCCTCTTCCTTTAGTTGTTTTTACTTGCACCGGACCGGCGTAGTCCACTCCGGTGTGTGTAAAGGGTCTTGATGGCTGAACTTTTGCCGACGGTAGGCTTCCCATCAGTTGATGATTCCCTTGATGATTTATTAGGAAGCTTATCCTGTCATCATCTTCTTCCATAGTGGTACTTAGATTGGTATTTTTTATTTCTCTTTCTTCTAGTTCCTCCAGCTTAAAGTAGCTTGGAGGTTCCGACAAATTGTCATGCTTGGTTTTGAGCCAATGAGGCCCTGACCACCAGAGTTTATGATTTATCAATTCATCAACCGTTGTTCCGCGGCTGGCGCAATCAGCTGGATTATCTTCTGACTTAATATGTCGCCATTGCTGTGGTTCAGTGAGATTTCTAATTTCTGAAACTCTGTTGGCAACATAAGCTTTATGTTTCTGAATGTCTCCTTGTATCCATGCCAAAGCTATGGTTGAATCGGTCCATGCAATAGGAATGCAATGCTTGTTATACTTCTTTAAGTAACTTGGCCAACAGAAGAGTGACATTTAGTTCTAGCCTCGGTAATGTCATTTTTGATTTTGTCGGTGTGACTCTTGTCTTGGCAGCTATGAGACTGGTGCTTACTTCGTGATCTCTGTTTGTTACTTTTAGATAAACACAAGCGGCATATGCTTGTTCTGAAGCATCACTGAAGCCGTGAACCTCGATTTGAGATTTGGGTGTGGTATTTGTCCATCTCGGAATTTTCAGTTGGTTGAGTAGTTTTAATTTGTCTGTGAAGTTTAACCACTGTCGGGCTATTGCATCCGGAACTGGCTCATCCCAGTTTAGGCCCATGAGCCACATCTTCTGCAACATTACCTTCGGTGTTATTATTATTGGTGCTAGCCATCCTTGGGTTTGAATGGTTAATGCTTCTTCAATTGTACCGCAGCCTGTCATGAGATCATCGACGTAAAAGTCTGTTTATAGCACATTGCATGCCCTTGGAAAATTCCATTTTTCGTCTTCTGCTAGCTGATGTAAGGTTTTCACTGCAAGGTAAGTGGCAGCAGTTGTTCCGTAAGTAACTGTTTTAAGTTGATACTCTTGAATTTTTTCTGAAGACGAGTTTCGCCATAAAATTCGTTGAAAGTCTCTATCTTTTTTGTTTATCCAGATCTGCCGAAACATTTTCTCTATATCGGCTGTGATGACGTATTTATGCTTTCGCCATCTCATTACTATGCCATAAATCTTGTTGTATTTTTGGACCAGCATACATAATGTAATTTAACGAATGCCCATTGGTTGTTTTGGCGGATTCGTCAAAGACTACTCTTAACTTTGTTGTAGTGCTTGATGGTTTGAGGACAGCATGATGAGGCATGTAGAATATTCCGTCTTTTAACTTTGATGGGTGAACCTTTTCCATTTGGCCGAGATATTCATACTCTTGTATAAATTGTTTATATTGTTTGGCCAGTTCATCGTTCCTCATGAGTTGTTTTTCAAGTTGAAGAAACCTTGCTGTCGCCATTTTTTTAGAATCTCCTAGGTCTGGTTGCTGTCGAAATGGTATTCTAAGGTTGTATCTACCGTTTGATTCTCTTTTGTAAGAATTTTGAAAATGGTGTTCACACGCTTCCTCGTCAGAAGTGTGTTTTCTTGGTGGATGTAGTTCCTCTATTTCCCAGAATTTCTTAAGGGTTTTTTCAATTTCCTCTATTGCGTTTTCCTTGGTTGTGATTGCGACGGTTTTTGTCAACGGATCGTTTGTTGACTGTGACATATTAGACCTTCCCAAAATTATCCAACCTAATTTGGTGAGCTGAGCAATTGGTTGTTGGTTGTTTACTCTTAATATATCCGGTAATACTATATCGGCATAGTAATCAGTACCAAGAAGCAAGTCTATTGGAGCTGCTATGTGGAAATGAGGATCAGCCAACGGGTTTAGACTACCCCAACTCTGAGTTACTATTTTTTTTTCGTGGGTGGTTGTCTGTTATTTTATTCACAACATGTGCTTCTATCTGTAGATTATACCCTGATTTAAATCGAGGCATAATCGATAGTCTGGCAGATTTTTTGATTACTTCTTTTTTATTGGCGCAGGTGCCTGTAATCTGCAATTCTGCGCTGCATGTTTTTATTTGCAATCTGTCTACTGCGCTGGAGGTTATGAACGTGGCTTGTGAGCAAGGATCTATGATAGCACGTAAATAATAGTATTGCCCATTTTTAGTTGCTGTCTTTACTAGTGCGGTTGGTAATAGCACGTACGTATCATTTGTTCTAATTTGTAATGAAGTACTGCTGTTGTTTGCTGATTCGGAATTGGTTGTTATTTTTGTAGTTTTTCCAACCTTCCTATCGTGTAGTAGTTGGTGATGCCATCCTTGGCATTGTTGACAAGATGGATGAGATCTGCATTCAGTTAACGCATGGTTGTTTTTGAAGCAATTTTTGCATAGTTGTAATAATGTTACTAGTTGATTTTTGTCGAGTATGTTCATTGATTTGAATTTAGAACAGTTTTCAAGTTGATGATTTTGCTTGCAGAGATCACAGGTTTTTATTGGATTCGTTGTCAATAAAGATGTTCTGGTGCCCATTGCTGGTTTCCGAACATTCGCAGTTTTTTCTAGAAAAACTGCTTCCAATGCCATAAAGCGTGATTCAAGAAACTTCATGAAACTATCCAGTGATTGAAGTTCTCTTGAATTTTCTAACGACATTTCATATGACCTTAGAGAGTTATGATCCAGTTTTTTGGCCAATACGTAGATAACTATTTGATCCCATGAATCGGTGTTGATTCCAAGATGTTTGATTGCATGTAGACATTCTCTAGTGGTATCGTATAAAACCCTTATGGCTGATGCGGATTCATTATTTATTGCTGGTTGCGACACCAAGGTATGAATGTATTTCGTTAGGTTTGCTCTGCGATTATCGTAACGTTCTTTAATTTTATTCCATGCGGTTTCGTAGTTTGCTCCCACAGACTGTAGGTGATTTATTAGTTTAGCTGCTTGGCCTCCAATGTGGGTCTTCAAATAATTAATTTTGTGGGTATTATTTAGTGCTCCGTTGTTGTGCACTAATTGTTGAAATACGTCTTGAAATACCATCCATTTCATGTGCTCTCCACTAAAATGGGGTATTTGTATTTCTGGCAGCTTGATTTCTGCTGTTCAATTGCTACCGGCTTTATGCTGCCTATTTTTTGTGCTGACTTCTACTATTATGTCATCATATGCTTTGCGTATACCATCGTAGTACTCATCTGTGAAGTATTTAGTTGTTGTTTCTTCGGTCTCTGATGCCTCCAGGCATATGGTTTCGTGCACATCTGTGATACCGTTTATCGTTTTCTCAATGTGAGTTAATGATAAGTCCAATGATGCATGAACTTCTTCTCTTTGTATTTTTTCTTGTGTGAGTCTTATTTCCTTGTATAAGCTCCTCATTTTGATGTCTTGTTGTTTTAGAAGTCGGCTGAATGGTGTTGTTGGTTGATGTTTGGCCGGCTCGGTTGGAAATTGAAAAGATTCTCCCGGTTTGTTGTACGATAAGGTTGGTGTAGATGGTGGGCCGCTATTGAGACGCTTTCGCATTTCATCTATAAAGGTTTTGTAGGTGTCCAACAATTTTTTTCTATTTTGAGAATATGGATGGGTCGTCTCTAATGTTGGTGTAGCGTCCCGAATTTTATCATCGTTGTTTGCGTACTCCTGATACACTGCTTTTAGTGCTGCTATCTTGTCCTCAAGATATCTTGTAGTCTTTCTCGAGTCTCCATCTTTTTTATAGTTGGAGTACAACTGGAACAACTTTTCCGCTATTTCGCCCTGTTGTTGTAGTAATGGGTCCATTCTTCTATAGGTTTTGTTGTTATTTTGATATTTTGCCGGTTGTTATTATCCGGCTCGAAGAACCAATGTTAGTTTAACAAGTTACTATTTGGTTTGTAAGACCAAACTTTGTTAGACTAGCGAAGTGATCTAATTAAATTACCACGGGTGGGGTTTAATTAGATTTGCGAGAAGTAAAACTGTATTTCTTTTATGGTCAATTTTATTCTCACTTTATTTAATCATTGACATGAGTGTTTATATAAATTTTAAACCTAAAACTGCTGATCTACACAATAAAACCGTTATATTAACCGTTATAATAAAACCGTTATAATAAAACCGTTTTATTTCCTGTGGCATATGATATTCATGTTTTTTCGTCAACAGAAAACAAAACTGCTTATATTGCAGTTTTATATTATTTGATTTAAAGTTAAAACCCATGTTGAGTAGTCAACAGCCGATATAAATAAATCAAGATGGGAAGTGATTCTGTCATTGAAAATAAACAACACCACGCAACAGTATTTAATTTTTTCTTTTATTTCATGTGAAATTTTGCGGTACGATTTGCCGACGCAGGAAAAGTAAGTTCACAGATGGAGAAAAGGCTCTCTATCAATTAACATTGATAAGTGGGATCAAAACACTGTTGCGTGGTGTTGTTTATTGAGTTCGATGTGTTTCGAAATGTGTCTTGACTGTGGCTGACTTAACAGCAGCTTCGCATAAACCGTTGAAGTGTGGTGAATTGGGAGGCTCAAAACACCATTCAATTTTATCTTACCAAGCACGCCTTGAAACCTCTTCGGAAAGTTGTTTGCTTGAAAGCAGTTTAAATAATTCATGTAGTTCCGTTATCACTTGTAATACGCGACCAAAAATCGTCTAAATGCACCAATGAACGATTGGGTTGACATATATCTGAAGCCATCTCAAGATGAACAGCACGCGTTGCATGACAAACAAAAACAGCCAAATAGCACTTCGATGGTTTTTTTGCCACGTATCTGGAACTGGCCATTTTCTGTTTCAGCACCTTTTGGTTTGACCAGAAGCAAGTGACGCATTTTCGGAATGTTTGTCTGGCTAGACACTTTCCGTATATAGGCCAGTAATTTTGACGAATAAATGCCAAAAGTCCTTGCGGTCCGACGTGTAGATTAGTCTCATGGATGTATTCAGCTAAACTGGTAGTGATAAAATGATCAGCTGGCAGTAATATCGGATGCTTGGAAGAATAAGCCAACGATGACCATCTTAACCGAACCCAACTCTTAAAAGTTTGTTTTGGTCCATAAACAAATCCAAGGATTTCAGCATGGGATTGTGTACGATGAATGTACGATGATCGTTCAATTCCTTTGATTGATTGTAGGAAACTGGAATTCTTGTACCAAACGCAAAATCACTAATTCTGCATTTCTTATTTCAGGACAAGAAAGTTTAATTCCAGTAGTGCCAAGCTTGGTTGATATTCTTTTGTTTAGAATGTAGTTTTCAGGCATTTTGGACACTATTAATGCATGTCCTTTTTCTTCTAAATCATCTCGACAGCAATTTCTCTTCTCAAAAAGTCTGGACCTTGCCACCATAGCTTACAATCAATAATGTCACAAGCCATTAGACCTCTCGACACAATGTCAGCAGGATTCTGATTAGAACAGACATGAAACTAATCGTCCCGATTAGAATTTTGTTGAATGGTTGCAACACGATTGGCGGTATGGTTACACGAGGTATGGTTACGACGATTTTATTAGGTGCTGCCCTGGACTTAGCGCATAGTAGACTTGTTTTGGTTTCGCCTCCATTTAGATAACGAACAAATATCACGCAATCAGCGAACCCTTGCAATTGAATCGATGTTGGATTGCAGCAGCCATGAAACAGATGACGTTGTACACTCAAGTTCTTCAGCATACTTGATCCCAATTAACTTTTAACTTCCATAAATGTTGCATAAACAGTTTTCCGAGAACTGTAACTGGAGCTACCGCACCGATGGGATCAAAAATCCTTTTGGTAACTAATTTAATTTCAATGGGCTGATTGAGGGGCTGATTTATTTGTATTCGAGAAACATCATCAGCCGCTTCCCAATATATTCCAAGAGTTTTGATACAATTTTTGCTGTCTATTTCGACTAATTGCTCTTTGTCGATATCAGCCACATCTGCAATGAGTTCTAAATTGTTTGAACACCATTTACGCAATACCGACACTCTGGAATATTTTAGCAACTTGTTTCCTCAACTGAAATAGCATCTTGGACTGAATTGGCTCCTGATAAATAAGTGATCGCATCACTTATTCTAGGATAATGTTGTTCACTTTCCATCGCCAATTGTAATAAACATTACATCAATTAGAGTTGATAAGAACAATGCAGGAGCAGTGCCATATCTTAAGGTTTTCAACCTATATGTAGCAATTGGATCGTTTTCGTTGAATCGCCAGAATATATACTGAAATTTTTGATCATTTTTACTAACCAAAATTTGGCGATACATCTTTTGTTTGTCCACAGTTATGGCATAACGATAAGCCCTGAATCGAGTTACAATTGCGAATAATTCGTTTTGCACCGTTGGACCAATTGACAATGTGCGATTTAATGAAGTTCCAGTAGTTGACCTTGCCGACGCGCAATGTTGTCATCCACTTCCATGTGACCAAGCACAATATACTTAGCCATGAACTGATGATATGATTTCCTCGTATTTGGGTTTTTATACAATTTTTTTTCTAAATTTAGAAACCGTTTAAGAGCCATGATTGGCGAATCTCCCAACCTGTCACAAGAAGCGCTAAATGGCAGCCTTACAATAAAATGGCCTTCCTCGTTACGTTTGTATGTTTGTTGAAACTGTGTTTCGCATTTGTCTTGATCAGCAACTGATTCTTCACAACCGTCAAATTCTTGACTCCAAAATCTTTCAAGAATATGATCCAGCTTATTATTGTGTACACGAGACGCAACAGAAAATGAAAGGTTTGTCTTTCCTGAAACAATCCATCCAAATTGTGTACTTTGCAATACAGATAAATCTGGACCAAGTCTGATTTTACCGACCGTTTGCAATTCATATTACGTATCTGCCCCTATTAACAAATCGATCATACCTTTAATTCTACAAGGTCACAATGAAGATGTCAAGTCGAACCTACTAGCCCAAGAATCCATCCTTAGGTGGTGGTTTTTTCTAGTTTTAGTGTTGATCGACACACAGATGGATTACAACCGAATCTTTATTTCACATAATGTATTGTAATTTACATACACACTTCTATATACGTACATTTATATACACATACATTTATATACATCCCCCTACACTTTGACTAAATCAGATCCGTAGAAGGAATTTTTTGTTTTCAATCTCGCTGATCTCCGGAAGGTAGCTTCATCAATTTCGGATGGTGTTCTCGATTGATGATGAATGAGCGGTTGCTTATTGAATGCCTGATGTTGATGGTTGTATATCAGGCCCCGAGGGGACAACGTAGATTAATGGAGTTGGAAAAGATAATAATGATGCTGGTTGAAAGACTTCCGTATTCGTAAAATCATTCGGATTAATTGATTGAGGTTCGTCAAACGGAATTGTAGTGCATCGGTAGTTCGACTTCGCAACTGATGAATGTGACGTCTCATGGATTGGCCTTGTTCAGTCTCTTGATAGTGTATGAAACAGGGCCTGTTTTACCGGTAATAGAAGCAGGTATCCATTTTGGACCGGACGAGTAGTTTCGCACCCAAACCGTGGAATTTTCAGACAGCATTCGTGGCTGGTCGACCACTGGTTTGGTCTTGTGTCTGGATGAAGAAAGTTCAAATTCGCAACGATTAAATATGAGTTCGTTAGGTGATGTGCCAGTTGCCGTTGATGGTGTTGCATGATGATGGTGCAGGAACTTCGCCAGACGATGTTGAATGTCGCCTTTACTTTCTTTCTCCAGAAAGTCCTTCGTCGCGTTAATCACTATCTCTGCCTGTCTATTTGAACGAGTATGCCAGTGAGCTATGCATACCGAACAAATACGGTTTGTATCAAAAAACTGCCGGAATTCTACTGAATTCCATGAAAAGCAAAAGAACCGGGTTTTTGGTTGTCGAAACGGCGTCTATAAGCATCACTTCCTCTTTCTCAATCTAATTCTACTAAGACCGTCAGCATTTCCCACATCCTTTACGTCACGGTAGACGAGTTTGAAAGAGTAGGCGTACTCCGACGGATTATTCTCGGCGAAAAAATATGTGGAGTTGGAACACCTATAGTAAAACGTTCGAGAAGCGGCTTATATGGTCCGTCACAATAACGATCTCTCGACCGTAGAGGAAATCGTGGAAGTTCTTGACTCCCACTATAATTGCGAGAGCTTCTCGATCGCCTTGGCTACATCGTCGCTCAGTTTTAGTCATAGTTCTCGAGTGGAACGCTATGTGACGTTCGTTCGTTCCCACTCGATGTGACAGTAGGACTGACGCAAATTACATATGGGGAAGCGTCACATACCAGCAACAATGGGTATGTCTCATTAAATGGCATTAGGACGTTGCTGGACATTAAAGCACCTTTAAGCGCATTGAAACTGAGTTCCTCAACTGGTCCCTATCTTCAAGAGATATCATTGTGAAGCAGCTGGTGCAAAGATTCCGCAAGGGTCGCTTCATTTTGAATGAACGAATGGTAAAAATTAATTAGGCCAAGGAAAGTTAGAAGTTGTCCCTTATTCGTCGGTGGTGGGGTGTTTCTAATTGTGTCGATCTTCTGTTGCATCGGATGGAGACTTTTGGAATCGATTCTATACCCAAGAAATCGGTAGATGAACAACTAATCTGAGATTTGCCTTGTTTTAGACGGATACCAGCTTGATCCGTTGGAAGATCTCATTCAAACTTCTAGCGTAAATCGATGACCGATGCCCTCGCAGTAATTTATCCATGAAATTTTGGAAAATTGATTTGTAGTCGCCTCACATTACCACCGGACTTTGGAACATAGATACTAGTGGTGTAGCCCACTCGCTGTATTCAACCAGCTCCAGAATTTCCTGTCAAATTTATCTAACTCTATTTCAACTGCTGTTCGCATGGCAATTGGAACTTTCCGTGCTGGTGTATCGAAACAACTTTCGGATCCACCTGAAGGTACCAGGAAGACTACTGTACAAACCTATATATAGTTATGATACAAATAGATGACTGAATTTCACCAGTGTTTCGAAAAATCTGTGATTGCATGGACTCCTTGAATGAAAATCCCTAAAGGCTCGAACCAATCGACCCTAAGAACACTGGTTTTATTCCCTGTGGTGATGTATAACGGTAAACTAGAAATTGGTTTACCATTGTATTTTACATCAACACACTGAGAAAAATAATTTGTTGGCTCACTCTTGTATTAAATATATTTCGTTTGCCTCAATACGTATTTTTTGTATCAAATAAAATTCATTTCCTATAAATGAAATTCTATTCTAGATACAAAATATTTATTTCAACAAAGGAAAATTATTTGAAGCAAAATTAAATAATACTCGATTCGTTTGAAAGCTAGTGGTAAAATATGTTAGTTGTAAGAACTATCCTTAAATAATTTCCCAACAAATATATTAGTTACGGCAAAAATAAATATGTTGCTATAATAATTATTAGTTACATATTGTTTTAGAAAACTGAATTTCGTCTATCCCAACCGACACAAAAATAATTTGGTTATAATAAAGAAAATTTATTTGTTGCAATATTTTTTCGTTTGTCTGTATAATAAATTATGAAACCTTTAGCAGCCTACGGGAATATAAATCAGAATTGTGTAGACACAAAAAGACTGCGAACGTGTTGTTTTTATAATACAATTAAAAAAGTTAAAAGTCACAGTTCTATTCGGTGAACCAATATTTGGTCTTGTACAACTAGTTGTGAGCCACGAAGAAAAATTTTACATTTGTTTACAATCTATTGAAACTTTGTTTTGATATCTATTACTTCGCTTATTTGATCGAACAGCAAAACAATGCTGTGTTAAGAGATATAGAATCTTTAAAATGTGACCATACATCTTATATAACTAAATATTCCAACAATCAAAAGTTTTATATGGGATTATTAAAGTAAATATTAAAAACTCAATAAAACTTACACTGGTAAAACTACTGTAAATATTTGATATTATTTAATCAAAATAAATTGTTTTAAAAAATTTGCATTTATGTTTTATTCTTCCCCTGAGTACGTATTGAATGATAAAATCTTAATTTTATTGTAAATTTATCGAACTCAAAAAAATTATAGAAAGCTTTATAAGAAGTACTCCTTCATAAGAAGTACATTGGTATATTTGCCATGCGCATATTAAATTTGTGTGTTAAACTTTTAAAAAAGGAATATTAAGCCCAGTATATAATCCTGCTCGACAGCTTAAGAGACAACATATTGTACGCTTGTGACAAACAATGGTTTTAAAATGCGATAAACCCAAGTGAAATAGACGGGTGTTACAAATAAATTCGCATTTAAGTCAAACTTAAATTAGTAGACTCACAATTCAATTCGATTATTCCAACTAAATTATCAGCTGAACCAATGGAATATTTAGTTATAATAAACATAATCATTATTACACTGAACGAGTATTTTGTTGCTTAGAAAGAAATTCGTTTAGCATTAAGAAATTATTCGGTTGTAATAGTTAAATCTTATTAGGTACAAATAAACTTAGAGTTCACTTTGAATGAAATTTTATAACAGCAAAAATATGTTGTTTTCTCTTTTGAAATTATTTAGTTGTAAATACTAATAAGCGATTGTGGCAAAACAATAATATTTGAATCAATCGAAAATTGATTTATAATAACTTCAAATTAGGTCTTACAAACAAAAATTGATATTAGTCCAAATGAATTAATATAGTTGCGGCAACAGCCAAATTCAAGAGGCGCAAAAATCGTTTGTCACAACTAAAACTGTTCTCTCAGTGCATCTAAACATCCCAAAATATCGATCGGATTGCGTTGAAAATCTACCAGCTTCAGATTTGTCTCACGAAGTGATGGCGATTTACGAAAAATTCTTCGGAACGTTATCTCCGAAATGATAGTGTGTCTCGATCCAGAGTCCACTTCAAAACGACAAGGGATATGATTGATGTTAACGGTAGCAGAGGTATTAAGAGCAGAAGGATTGGAAACATTTCATCTGCGTAATAGTTCGAATGCCTTTTGTTATGACTTGTATTGTACATATACATCAATGTATTTACATAATGTATTGTAATTTACATACATATACATATACATCAATCCTTCTATACATAACTGTATTATTTCAAAATAAATTAAAACGCATCAATGCCGTCATCAATGACAAGTACAGGTGGCATTTTTCCAAAATTCGTGTCGCAATCTCTGTAGGAATTGGCATCTCGAGAGATGGTTCATTTTGAGATGGCTAATATCTGGATCAGGCAACTATGTGTACGGATGGGCAATCAAAAAATTGATGTTGTCGTCGTCTGCGAACTAGCACAAATCGGTCGGGAATTAAAGGTTAGATTTAATTTGTGCCAAGAGTGGGGTTATTCCCTCATAGGTGAGTAAAGCTTCTGATAATGTTCGTTTTAGGTGATATTTGTTGACTGCTGCTTCATAAATTCCGCCAAAATGGGTGCCGGCTGGTGAATTGAACTTCCAGGTGATTTGATTCTGGGAAAGAAAATTCAGTGTTACGATTTTGATGAGCTCATTGTGGTCGTTTTTGATCCCAATAAAATATGACCCATTGTCGCGTATAATTCCATGACAAAGGCCATAGAGTGATATGAAACAACGAAATGTGGCAACAAATGATAACATACGAACTCGGCAATGAATATGTTTTGCCTGTTTTCAGACGTTTACGTTTTGATGGCTTTACGAAGATAGGTCCAGCGTAGTGTTCACCTTTTGAAATGAAAGGTCTGACAAGTGTGACTCAGTTGGTTGGTAAATTCGCCATCATTGGTTGAATATTTTTTAAGGTGTATCGGAAACACTTTGTACCCCTTTTGATTACACGACGAAGTACATCTTTACAATTTATGATCCAGAACTGTTGTCTAAGCGTTGTAAACAGTAGTGTATGATTTTCGCTTAATAGGTCTTCGTGAGTCGTGCGAACTAGGATTTCTGTGACAACATGTTCGGTCGGTAATATTTTTTGGTGCTTTAATATTGCAATTAAATCAAGCACTGATCGGGTAATTGCGATAAAACGGTGAATTCGGTCGAATTATTATTAAAAAAAAGGGCTAACGGTTAATTTAATAAACCAGCTAAGTTTGATTATAAACATACAAGAACTATTTCCGGTACCAGTTCGTTGCCGAATTTTAAAATTAAAACAGTTGCTCCTAAATTTTGGCTTCATTTATCCAGATTTAGTCCTTCTACTTTAGAAGACGATATTTTGGCTCCCGCGAATAAATGCTTGGGTACCAATTTGTGCAAAGTTGGAGTGCTCATCCCGAAAACTAAAACTCGTGATGATCTCGAATACATATTTGCTTTAAATTGGATATAAACGAACAACTTCGTGTAAAGCCTCTAAATTCTGAAACTTGGCCGATTGATGTTAGTATTAAACCATTCCATAACCAAAATTTTTATCACAATGCCTCCAGTATTCGTTAAAACGCTAAATTATTTTTACTTGGTGCGTTCTGGACCATGATGTGTTTATTATCACTGAGACGTGGCTTACCAGAAATTTTAACATTTAAATTTTTAAAATTTAAAATTTTAGATTTTCATACTAGCCTTAAGAGAGGATGTGTGTTGATTGCTGTTAAGACCTTGATTAAGAATGAAATCATTGCATGCCATCCAGTTCTTGATGTTATTGCTGTACGGATTAATCTATTCTTGTGGTGTTCATTTCTATTCTTGTGGCGTTCCCAGTGGAACAATTTTGGATCATTATCTTGAAATTTTATTAATTTTAATGTTTTGCCGTTGATGCACGTTGGAGTACAATTAATGGTTCCCGATGTTACTATTAGTTAAATGTTGATGGTATTTTCATGTCCTCTTCTACATTTTTTACCCCTCCGACCATTACCAATTTGTGAAGATTAATGATTCTTGCTCTCGTTTATTTCGTGTTACCTCTGGTCTCCACAAGGCAGCCACATTGGTCCTATAACGACAGGTACTAAGCTCTAGCCGTACACTAGGTCATCTGGGCTGCAGTTAAGGTCTTCTTTAAAGCATGCTCTGATACCCAGCAGAATTATTGGTATCTCAGAGCTAAATTGCTTGGTGTTATCCCCGAGCTCTGAGTGAATTTTTTAATGTCCTGTGGAAACGCTTTACCATTCTGTTTGTTTGCGGATGGTATATAAAGGCTGTAGTATGAATGCGATTGGAATCTAGAAATTTTGTTAGCTGATAGAAAAGTTTTGACTCAAATTGGTTGCCTTGGTCTGTCGTTATTTCAAGGGGTCCACCAAACCTTCTCTTAGCAACTGTAGTAGCGGTTATATTTGGAATGGGGTGTGCCTCAAGCCAGCGTGTGAAACGATTATCAATTGTGGGATTATAATTTATTTCATTCTGATGGTGGTAGTGGACCTACCAGATCATTATGGATGTGTTGAAACCGTGATGTTGGCAGAGAAAATTATCTATGTTGAGTTTTTGTATGTTTGTGATTTTTTTTTTGCACGATAAACAACTTGTTCTCCAATTTCTCACGCCCAGATTCAATTTTGGCCAGAAATAACGCGTGAATAGAAGTTTTCGTGATGCACATATTTCGGTGTGTGCAATATTGGGGAGTGATTCGAAAACGGAAAATATCTGTCAAATGTCTCGTTTTTCGTGGATTACGATTCGTATTTGAATATATGGCGTTCATCAGTGGCTTATGGTCTGTGTAGACTGTGAAAATCCGACCTTCTAACAGTTTTCTGTCAAAGGCTGAGTATTTGACTTTTGTATTATTGAGATTCTTGGAAAAGAACCCAAAAGGTTCTTAACTACCTCTATTATATCGTTGCAGTATACTGAAGCGTCGCTTGTCTTACTAAATCGAGATTTCTCGATTGGGTGTGTCACCAACGTTGCATTGGCAAGTTTGCTTTCCATTGTGATGAATGAATTATTGCATTCATCAGGCCAAAAAAACTGTCTGATTGTTTTTGACTTTTTGTTCATAAGTGCCAAATGAGCGTGGGGTTGAGAAATTCGTCTAACCGTGGAATGAAGCCATGATAATATTTCAACATTCCGACGAATTTTTGAATTGATTTTATTGAGGTAGGTTGTGGATACTGTTACATAGCTATTACGCGTTTCGGCGTACGTGGTGGCTGAGGAGTTTAAGTGTTGTAACGCCGAAAGCACATTTGGATTGCGCTATTTTGACATCGAACTCTGCAAATCTCTTAAATACTTGTCTTAAATGACTAATGTGTTCCTCCTCCGATTTGCTTGTCACCAATATGTCGTCTATGTTTAGACGAAAACGAATTTGGCGATTCGGTAAGGGAGGGAAACTTCTTTAACAAATTACCGTTTCCATTTTCAACAAAAAGTATTTCGGGGTGGGAGAATCAACAGAAACTGTCATTGCGTTGATATAGTTAGGCGAGTAGCTGAGTCTAGAATTCATTTACCACGCAGGTCGACAAGTAAACCAATTGGGCTGATTTCTTTGCTCGTTTATCATACTAGCAGATATGATGGTACCAGCAGAAACTGTGGCTTAGTCGTAAGGTTGAAAATGTTTTTGTCAGTTGAGGAATCGGTTCTTTTAACGGTGCTATTTCTGATTTAGATGATGCTGCCCTAAATGCTATGCTTGAAAAGGGTTGTTGATTAATGGAGGAATATATTCGTGAGACGTTGGGCATCTCTGACGACTTATACGTCCGGTCCGCTTTGGTTATTTGTTCCGTAATTGCTTTAACCTTAAACCCCATCAGTGAATCTTGGATAAGTTTTGGTAGTCTTCTCATCCATAATCTTCTCACTAATCTATGAGTTCCTCTAGGCGTTTTTATTTACTGAACTGCCTTTATCAATGCTTCTATCGTACTACTAATACAAAATTGTATTCATGGTTGTTCGTAATTTTCATTTTTTATTAATCTCGAAATATCTCTGCCCGGATAATTTGAGCAATTTCTCATGAATTTTCTGGATTTTGAGAATTTTCGATTTGTGGCAAAATTTTATCAGTTTTGATAGGCTAACCATCATGCATTTTCTGGATTTTGGGAGTTTTCGATTTGTGGCCAAATTTTCTCAGTACTTTTCATAATTTTCTCTCTATAATTTGGCCTCTAATGAAACCAATTCTGGTAATCCCAGAATTTCGACAGCTAACTGTGCGATTAACGAAGCAGAAGTTAATGTACCTTTACCATCTAAATTGTCTCCGTCTGGTAGATTATCGGATGTGGCTAAAAATTCCAGCAATATTATGTATTCTCAACCTATATAGGTCTATAAACGGCTAAAACCAAGTGACGGTACATCTTTCCAGATTTGACTCTTCAACTCAAGAGGGTGATATTTTGAAGATGACGAATAGTTGTTTAGAGACTCAGTGTTGTAAAGTCATTAAAAAAATTCCAAAAAGTGCCAATTTGCAAAATTTGGAATACTTTTGTTTCTAGATAGGCATTAATATTGAATTGCGTGAATTTGCTCTGAGCCCTCATACCTGGTCTACGGGTGTTTTTATTCTTACTTTTAATTCAACAAATTTTCGGACGGCTGGGCCTTCACGGGTAAAATTGCGGTTGGCAAACACATCTTTAACTTAAGAAGAATTAATTTTAAGAACTCTACTCCAAGTGGTAACTTGCAGGTAGATATCAAATATTCTGTAAGATTTGGTCATTTGAATGTCCGCAGTTTAACCCAACATTTTGATAAGATATCCGTATTGTTACATGGGCATCGTTTTGATTTAGTCTTGCTTTGACTGAAACTCTGCTTAATAGTAAAATTACTAGTTGTAGTAGGAATGATAAAATTATACATTTTTTGGTATTTATTTTCATAACACCAATACACTCAATTGTGTATATAAGTTTTATTTATCTGTGTCAACGAAAGTTACAAGACGGCTTGGTATAAAGAGGGTTTTGGTGCGAATATAAACACATACAGACAAAACCAATGTCAAAACAAAAACAGTGGAATTCAAAACGAAACGTTTATGTACATAATGTTTATGTAGTTTATCCAAGGTCATTTCATTCATATGTTACAAATGTTTAAGAATACCAAATTTTCTTAATTTTTTTTTTTTTTTTGGTACTTTTTGCTTTAGAATTAATTCTATGGATTTTTGCACGTAATCTCTTAATGTATGCATAATTAAATTTTTTTATGTTCTTCCATGCGGCAAGAAGTTTGTTTTGGTTTTCGCACAAATTATAAAGTTTGTCAACTACTTTGTGTTTGAAACAGATTATATCAAAATTATCCTCAAAAATCTTAATTATTTTTTTATTAATTTTACAAAAACTTCTAATTACCAAAATCAGGCTAAACCACCTTTTGTAGTTTTTTCATACTGGCGATTTTTAATAATTAGCTCTGTATGTGTATAGCTTTGATGTTGAGTTGGTTGATCTTTGTACATAAAATTTTTACATATCGTACAATTTGTCTTTTTTGATACAGCATGTGCAAGAATATGTAATTGACATGGTTTGAATAGTTGGTTCAGCTTCATTGGCTTCTTCGTCCGTATCAGTATCATCCAATTCACAGACATTTGACTCTTCATCGTATTGTTCGCAATCGTCAATAACATTGTAGCTCATATTACCTGTATAAATAAAATTTTTATTAGTCATTACTCATTATTAAATTATAATCTTTATAGGTACTATAATAATAATTTAAAATTCTCAAATTTCAAAAAAGACATTATATTACTGGGTATTTCATCGTCAGAGATAGATGCCGACGCTTCTATGGTACTGTTTCAGGATTCAAAAAATCTGTAATCAATAATTATATTAAGTTTAAAAATCAAAAAAATGCATTATATTTATTAGTGTTATTACTTTCTACATCTTCCATATTCAAAATAACTGAAGAATCAGAAGTTTCATAAGATGTTGTATCTGGAGCAATAATATTATGAAAGCACATTTGCTTTAATTTTTTCACTAGTTTTGTGGCACCAAGAGGAAGCTAGTTATTGCTGCTTTTATTGAGCTCCTTTCTGAATTCCCACCCAGCTACCTACCTCATAGTGAAACCCATCCTACTTCTCTTTTACTGTGGCATTACACCGGTAAAATCAACCATCAATTATAAATTTGAGTACTATACATTTTATTTATGAATAAAAATGAACGCAGAATTATATAACAGTTATTTGTCCTAACTAATTTTCAAGAAAAAAAAATATAAATATAAAAAATATAAATATATTATGTTAAACTACGCTAAATACTCGTATATAATAAAAACAAATTCAGAAAAGAAAATAAACTAAACTAACTTAAAATTAATTTACAACACAAAAAAAACGGTACTCACAAACATACCACCACCAATGTTGATTGTAACTAATATCAAAAAAATTGTATTGTGCATCTTTATATAGTTTAAATAACTTTATTCACTAATTGCATCACTATACATAATTTTATAATGTTTTATATTTTTAATCACTATATATATATACAACTTATGTATTTCTATTTCTTATTATACTTTTTTTTTTTTTAATTAATTTACAAAAAAAAACTTTTTAATAGTTTTTTATTTTTTTTTTGTTTTTTTCTTTCCCGATGTTAACTCTTAAAAAATTCAAATCAGACTCCTCACGAGTAACAAATTGTCTATCTTTATTATTTTTTTTTTTCAATTAACGGCTGAATACCGCAATGATAATATACCATCAAAATCTAACTACAATTACATACATATATTTACGATTAATTTAGAAAAAAAATTCTGTTAGCACTAATTTATTACAACCGATATTTCGCAGGGGTGACAAGCCGAATAAAAATAAAATAAAATAAAATCGATGCTTTATTTACTCGTTTCCAAGTCAATATCCACTTTAAAGAGTCTTCTAAATTAGATATAACATCCACTTGGTCATTGAATAGGGCACGCTTGTCGGGGTTTTTTGAATACCTGTTATTACTATTCATATTATCAAATAATTTATTTATTTAAAAAATTCGCATTACTGAAAGCCACTGGTTTTTCTTTTTTATTAAAAATGTCTGTTGATGCCGCTGCAAAAATAGCCGTAGCAACGTGCTTACTAAACACCTGCGTCGCTAATTTGACTTTTATTTTTTGAAAATTATCAGGTTTTATGTGTGGCTCTGTAAGTCTATGCATTGATCGAATCAGACCATTATCAACATAAAACAATTTTGACAGTATGTTCCAGGATATAATTTCTTCTTCAATCAAAATATTTGAATTTAGCAGATTATTTCTAATATTCTTAATTAAGTGAACTATATCAAAGAGACAAAATATTGTTTTGTTAAGTATAGTGATAGATGGGTTATCCTTAGTAATTCCCATTGTATTGTATGCTGTCCTATTTGGAGCTCCTTGATCACGCATGCAATGGCTACTACCGCAATACCCTTTTGAATTAAAATTGTAAGAGTAGTTTTAAGTAGCTCTGACAGTTGAACTCCTTTAACATTTCCGCAATAGTATCCAATAATCTATTAACAATAAATAAAAATTTTATTATTGTAAACTATCAGGTTAAACTGATTTTGGAATAAAAAAATGCGATTAATTACCTGCTTCGAAGGTTTGTTAAGTCCCCGAAGCATAAAGATAAGAGCATGATTTGCAAACCCTTTCACTCGTCCTAATTCTCCTAAATCTTCGAATCCATATACAATATCTTCTCTCGCGTTGTATATTCTAATTTAATTTCATGCTCATTTCGTCAAATACTAACACGCACTTTTTATTAAAATTTTTTTTTTTTTTTTTTTTTGTTTCTGAACTCTGCAATCTGTTCTGGGGCCGAAGCTCTCCCAACTCTTTCGCAGTTAATTTTTAACGTCCTACCTTACGCCGTCACCAGCCAAATTGAGAACGCACGAATACAGGTTCGATTTTAAATCCATCTGCACATTGCATTGCTCCAGCCAGCCTGTACTGACATGGACGATGGTTCGGCCCATGGATTCTGCACTCCAACAGGGGGTCATAGTTGTGTTCATCGTCATCACCGATCGAAATCAAGTGATGAAAAATCCCTTTTGCAACCCTCCCCCGTTGGGATTCGAACCCGGTACCTCCCGTCCCAAACACCGCAGCTTTAACCGCTGCGCCAATTGCTCGGTAAATATTATTAAAATTGGACATTTCGTTCAATTTTTCCTTGAACATGTGAAGAGAGAAGAGAGAGAAAAAAAATAATAATAAATAAATAATGAATAATAATAATAACCAGCGCCCAGTTTAAAACCCAAGAATTACCCACTTACTTCAATTCATGGCCCGCCATACTGAATCTAATCACACATTGCATCCATATTGTAGGGAAAAAAAAACTTAAACACAAAAACCTCACAAATAAACCACAGTAAAAGAAGAAGAAGAAGAAAAACAAAAAAACTATAAGCAAAACCAAATAAATCAATAAACCCGTATATTATAAAACAAACCAATAATAAAAAAAACAAAAGAAAAACAAAATCTTAACTAAAATCTTAATTAAAATCTTAATAAAAAAAATACAACAAAAAAAATGGTCTCGATGGCCAAGTTGTTGTTGTTGTATCTGATGCTGATGTTGATACATAATATCTTAATTTATTATTATTATTATAATTATTATTATTAATATTATTAATTGAAATTACTTGATCAATTTTATTACAACCATTATTATTATTACTATTATGTTTCGTATTGATTATTTGGATCGTGCGTTAATATGCACATATAAATGAATTCGGTTCTAACGGATGCGGTTTTTTTAATCCACCCGTTAAAAAAAACACGTAGTATAATCTTTTTTTCTGGTATAATGTTAAATTCACCCAGAGGATAGTTTTAAAATTCGATTCCAAAATTTATCAGTATTATATACCACTATATCATTAATTTTAAGTTTTAATTTTAATATTTATAAAGTACAAAATAGCCTCCATAAATATATTTAGTTTTTTTAAATTTACTAACTTATACATATATTCAAACTTATTTAAACTATTTTTTTTTTTAATTTTCAAATTTACAATTTATTTGCTTTTTTTTATTTTTATTTTTTTTTTTTGGTTCTTAACAGTTTAAACACCATTCAACGACTCTTCAATTATCCCCAATTTTTATTTATTTAGCAAACATTTCGTAAAATACTGTTACTTTTGAAATAGTATTCAAATAAACGACGAGCTTATATTGGTCAGTAATTTTTTTTTTTATTTTTTTAAATACCATGATATATTTAGGGCTATGCTCTGTGATGAGAATGCGTTTTTCTTTTTCTTGCACCGTTCAAATTGAATTCCAATTGTTTTAGGAAAAAAATGTATATATATATATATATATATATATATATATATATATATATATATATATATATATATATATATATCAGGGATGCCAAACACAATTAACAACCAAACTTGAACTGTCGGCCGATGCCGGATGTTAAAAAAAATCCCGGTGGCCAGTAAGACGAATCTTCCTTTTGCATGAGTATTCCCCCAGCATTTTGTCCATATTGTCCACGCCGCCCTTGGTTCTGTTGTAATCTAGAATCATTGTTGGTTTATTTGCTAATCATTGTGTTTCCTTATCATAATGCATGGTGGATAAAGGCATCACAGCATTAGTTTTTGATAAATTGTGGTCGCGCATCAAACTAGAAGCTAAATTGTTGCTGGTGAAAAAATTGTCACATGTTATATTTCAACCGCTACCACTAAAAAGAGTGCAGCCTAGATACTTCACAACATATTCTCCTTGATTACATTCTCTTTATGAGTTTAGAGTCATTCCAGTGTAAATTTTTCCTTTCAATAGATAAACGAGAAAGTGAAGTCACGCACCAACCATACTTTAATTCCATAGCTGGCAGGTTTTCATGGAATGTAATGTGTGAAATGCGTACCACCTCGATATAGGAACAGCTGTTCATCAACTGTTATGTTTTCCCCAGCTACAAAACACTCTCGTAGATTCCGATTCAACACAAGACATATATTAGTAATCGTTTCGCATGAGTAATCCCATTATCAAATACGATATATCGGCTTATCGTATAAAAGCGCAAAAGCGCTGTACACCCATCGTAGTGCGGTAAAGTGGATGAGAAAGCATTCTCCATTACTCCAGTTTATGTTTGTTTTTGGTTCGACTGACGACTGCAAATATTATAATGCCAATATTTTTTTGATCAAATTCATTAAATCTCACAATAGGTGATCGTATTTGGATGATGGAAAAACCCTTAAGCATCCCGCCTCTATTTTTATTCGAAACCCCTAAGGTGTTTTATTGTTGGTGTTTATATCTCTATTATTTCGAGTGGAAACCAAATACCATGTACTAAATTTTGCGGGGAAAATAATTCTAGTGATGATGAACAGAGAGAAATGGCAGCGAAACCCTATGTAAAACCAAACCTTGTTGTTAATAAAAATTATCCAATTTTATTTATTAAAATAACCATAGACAACTGTTTAATTTTACAGTTATATCATAGTTGTCTATGATATAACTGTAAAATTAAAATTTAAAACAAAATTTCATTCAAAATGTATAGAAATCTTTCACAAACACAAGGGAACGGTATAAATCCTGTTAATTAACGAAAAATATCATGTGATCAAAAAAAACGATCAAATCGCTGAAAAATAAAATCAATTGATACAAAAAAATTCTATTTCCTCCTTACGAGTTAAAATTATGTTTACTTTTTGATCAAAAGAAAATAATAAAAAAAAATGATGCTGTTTGTTTGTTTATTTTTGTTTTTTAAATCTTCACACATTTTACTACCTACTTACAAACACATTCATCTAACAAACACATGCGTTTCAACAAACACATTTTTAAATTGGAAATATAAACGTACCAATTACATAAAATAAGAAATATTCGTGGACATAATTTAGCAAAGACACAGAAGTATTTATTTCGTAGTACAATTTATTAACACTTGGCTCATATGTCGGTGCAAATTTAGCGGTGCCACCTTCTATTTATGGTTATTCAATGACTATAGTACATATTGGTGATGATCTTTCTGGTATGTTAGATGACGAGAATTTGTTTGCTATTCTGGTTTTATTGGATTTTTCATGCATTTCTGAAATGGTGGCTGGAGTACCTCAAGGTTCTGTTTTGGGTCCATTTTTTTTTTGTTTATATAAACGATTTACCTTAGCATAATCAACATTATCATTTTTATTTTTATGCTAATGATTTGCAGCTAAATATTGGTGGAAATTTCTCAAAGTGATATCGTAACTGTGATCTGAAAAGTATTTCTTAATCGGCTATAAGAATAACTCACTGTTGTTAAATCCAATTTAAAGTCTTTCGAGAACTTCTTTACATCATATCACTATCTTTTCTTGGATGATAAAATCATCGATCTTCGTCCCAACAGTTAATAATTTGGGGCTCATAATGTTTGTTGAATACTACTACCCATACACAAAAAAAAAGAGATAAGTATAAATTTATCTAGGTCACATTATACCTACATACGGGAAATTCGTGAAAAATTATACTATTTGGCGAAAAAAAGAAAAAAATCCAAGTCGTTAACAAATTTATTTTGTTTGTGTTGATTAAGTAATAAGTGTATTAATATTGAAGTTTGCCGAGAAGATAGCCGAAGCCACCTCAGTCAAAGACATTCAAAGTAGACTAGAATTTTTGGAAAATCGGTATAACACTTTTAGCGAACTCGAGTTGCAACTGTGCGATAGTGAATTATATCAACCAGTAGCTGACATGGTAGATGAATTATACCATAAGGCACGAGCGTTATTACGTCAAGCGAAGGCAAGGTTCTGCCACGCACGACAACACACTTGGGCAATTTATTACGCAGCAGAAAACCTTTTATGAAGGCGTGAACATGTCACAGAACGTCCGTCTGTCAAAAATAAATATTGAACCATTCTCTGGCGATTATCAATCATGGACATCATTCCACGATTTATACCGAACTAGCGTGCATGAAAACCTCAATATTAGTAATGTTCATAAGTTGCAAATCTTAAAAAGATTATGATTGGGTCCAGCAGGATCACTGATATGACATGTTTCTACAACGGAAGGCAATTACGTGGAAGCATGGGAAAAGGTTTGTAAGCGATACCACAAAATGACTTCCATCATAATCTCATTGGTTCAAACATTTTTTGAACAAAAACCATGTCCAACCAACAGCGGAAGCGATCTGCGGAGAGTCACTGAAGCAGCTGAAGAGATGATTCGAGGTCTTCGTGTGGTAGGGGTGGATGCTGAGAAACGTGACCCTTGGCTCATATACATATTATTGGACAAGGTTGACCAAGAATCAAAGCAAATGTCGGCGAATGAATCCGTTCCAAAGTTCCAAACACTATTAGAATTTTTAAATAACAGGTGTCATGCCCTAGAGATAAGTCAAACTTCTAAACGAGTCACTACACGGGCCACTACAAAGTCAATCATGATCAATAATTCATTACCGGAATGCTTAGCATGTCATCTGCCCCATCAATTATTCAGATATCCGTTATTCAAAAACCATAATATTAGTGCGCGAACAACATTCGTTACCGAACGAAATTTATGCAGCAATTGCTTAAAGGGGGGTCATACAAGCATCAAGTGTTTTTCCAAATTTTCTTGTGTCATTTGCAGAAAACGTCATCATGCGCTGCTACATCCTCTTTCTAACCCAACTGGCACTTCAGTAAATTCAAATCAAGCATCAAGCCATCATCTTACATTGAATGACTCATTACACGAAAAATTGCCAGAAGCTGCTCAAAATGCCATATCACCATCAGTAATCAACTCCACGAACGACCCATCATCATCAGTTTTTCATACAATGTATTCAGATATACAACCATGGTATTACCCACTGCTGTCGTATATGTCCAATTACGAACAGGAGAGCTCCAGGTAACAAGAGCACATGGATTGCGGTTCAAAAACCTCATTCGTGACCGAATCTTGTGCCCAACTCTTAGGCCTTAAACGAAGCCCATCTTCTATTACTATATCAGGCCTAGCATCATCATCAGCTGGACAAACCCGCGGAAAAGTCGTTATGACATTGAAATCACGTGTTGACAAACACTATAAGGTAAAAATTCAGGCTCATGTCGTAAGTAATATAACTAGCATGTTAACAACACAACTATAGTTAAGTTACCAAACCAAATTGTAGGTTTCGAATTAGCAGACCCTCAATTTTTCATACCAAATAAAATCGACGTCCTGCTAGGTGCAGATGTTTTTTTCGAAGTGTTACAACCAGAAAAAACTAACCTATCACGGTTCCCGATATTACAATCATCGAAATTTGGCTGGTTAGTGGCAGGAAAATGCAACAATGAAATATCATTCGTGAATCTACACGCCATCACCCAGCCAATTATCCAAACTAACCATGACGAGATTCATCAATTATTAACAATTGGGAGATTGAAGAGGTGGGTACACCGAGCAGACCAGATGAAGTCAATAATCCATGCGAGCTTTATTACGAACAAACAACAACAAGAGATACGGATGGTCGTTTCATCGTTCGGTTACCATTTAAAGAATCGCGAGCTGAATTGGGAAATTCATTTGTAGCACCACATCAAAGGTTACGAGCGATGGAGAGAAAGTTTTCTACTAACCCAGAGTTTTACAGGGAATATAAAGCATTCATGGCAGAATATAGCACGCTAGGCCATATGACACAAGTACCATGGAGTGATGTTCCAGCTCTAAATAATGACAAGTATTATTTGCCAAGAATTAAACGAGGTAGCAGCACCACTAAATTAAGAGTGGCGTTTGACGGCTCCAGCAAAACTAGCACACAAGTGTCATTAAATGATATTCTTCAAGTCGGTTCAAACATCCAGACTGATCCAGCAACAATCATTCTCCGGTTCCGTAAGCATGCCATTGCAATAGTTGCAGACTTTGCAAAGATGTATAAGCAAATTCGAGTATCACCTGAAGATACTAACTATCAACCGTTATCCAATTCTGACCTTTGGTGGCGTGGACCACTCTGGCTACGAAAACCAGAACAAGATTGACCCAAGCCTACAGTACCACCGTTCGAAGAACGATCAAGATACACCAAAGTGCTTACAACAACATCAAGCGAAGACAACATTGTACTACTGCTACTAACAAAATTCTCATCGTGGAGCGTATTATAAACAAACAGATAGTTGATTACTTATCGGAGCAAATTGAGTGTTCAGAGCACTTAGGATATAGGTATGTATATCCTTTATATGAAAGTTTTAGCAACAAACACACAGAGCACTACTGCAAAAGGTAAAAGGAAGGATTAGGAGGGAAAAAGGTAAGAGAGGAATAAAAGGAATAAAGGTTTTCAGTCTTCTAGTTGTTTACTTTTGATATTAAGTTTGAATCTCTGTAAATTGTATTCCAAGGGAAACGTCTCGTCGTTCAGTTTATTCCACATTCGCGTACTCCTAACAAAAAATGAATTTTTAAATTTATTGGTCTTCGCGAATTTAATTTCCAGATTGTATCGGTGTACCAGGCGTCTTAAATTACCCGCGGGCTTTGACAAACCAGGCATAAATTCATAAAGTTCCGATGAACAATGACCATGAAAGTACTTGTAAAACACGCATAAGGCTCCCACATTACGCCGATGAGAAAGAGAATCAAGATCAGATAATAATTTTACGTCTTCAATCATTCGAGATGCTCGGTTTTGAACCCGATCGAGTGCAGTTAAATGAGTTTTCGGTGCTCCAGCCCAAATATGAGAATTATACTCCAACCTGGGTTATATGTAGGTCTTATATATTGTAAGTATTTCGGATGGATTAAAGTAAAACTTACATCGTCGTAGAAATCCAAGACATTTGGCTGCACCAATCGCTGCTTTGTTTATTTGTTCAGCCCAAGATATTCTCTTTGAAATAGTTAAACCGAGAATCTCAAATATGTCAGACGTAGCCAAGCTGGATTCACCAGTCAGAAAAGACGGTGAATAACCATCAGTTCGGCCAGAAAAAACAGAGGTTTGAAATTTGTTGGGATTAAATTCAACTCTGTTGGCTTCACCCCATTTAAGAATGAAATTGAGATCTCGCGTAAGGCGGTCATTCATAGCCATTCTTTCTGCGAGAACATCGTTTCGCGATGAAGAAGAAGGTAAACTGTAAGAGGCGGAAAGTGAGCTGTCATCAGCATAGGAGTATATTGGATTGAGAGTTGCTGATAGAAGATCATTGATGAAAATTAGAAAAAGGGTTGGAGAAAGGACGGATCCCTGAGGAACACCAGCGTTTATAAGATGTTGATCGGAAGTCACATCATCCACCACCACTTGGATTTTGCGACAAAAAAGAAAATTCTCAATCCATAGAATTAACGAACCGTGAAGGCCAACTACCCTCAATTTACACAGCAAACCCTTGTGCCACACGCGATCAAATGCTTTTGAGATATCGAGAGCAATGACTTGAGATTCACCAGATTGATGAATGCTTCTGTTCCATTGTTCAGTAACAACATTAATTAAATCACCTGCTGAACGCCCTCCGCGAAATCCTTACTGACGATCAGAAATTAGATGATTAGCTTCCAAATATTTCATCAGCTGGAAGTTTATTATGGTCTCAAGTACTTTAGAAAGCACCGAGACGATAGCGATTGTGCGATAATTTGAAGGGTCTGATTTACTGCCCTTTTTTGGCACAGGATGTATGTTAGCAGTCTTCCAGATGGAAGGGAAAATGCCAGAAGACATAGATCGGTGAAACAGATATGATAGTGGCTAAGACAAGGATTTACAGCAATATTTGAGGACAATTGGGGGAATGCAATCCGGACCGGCTGACTTGTTGGTGTTAATGCTTGCAAGGACTTTAGCGACAACTCTAGATCTAAATATAATGCGGCGCATCGATGAACTGGCTAGAGAGATAATCGGGGGTATTAAGTTAGAATCAGGTAAATTAGAGTTTGCTGCAAATTTTCGGGTGAAGAGATTGGATTTTACTTGAGCTGTAGAAAAGATATAGTCCCCATCTTTCAGAGGTGGTATTGATGATTTCGTACTGTTCAAGAAGTTTTCGTCTACTTTGCGGGCAAAGAACCAAAAGGTCCGATTGCTATTGCCCTGGTTTAAGACCTGCCGCAACTCTTCTCGAACTTTTTTTTGTTATTTTCTTTTAGCTTGGGACACTGTTTGAGTTGCCAGATTTCTAGCCGCCTTAAATATAGCTAAATTTTCATTTGACGGGTTCTTAACATATTTGCGGTGAGAGGCTTCTTTGGCGGTTGTTGTTCTACAGTCATGATTATACCAAGGATTGCCAGATTTTTTTTTATTTGGCTTAGAGAGACTAGAAGGAATGAACTGTTCCATTCCCGTGAGAATGACAGTTGAAACCACAATGGCTGCATTGTCAATATTACCGAAGGCAAAACAAGAGTACCATTCGAACTCTTGAAAGAACTTGTTCATTCCTTTCCAGTCCGCATTTTTATAGTGCCATAATAGACGTTTAGGCGCAACATTCATTTGGCACGACCATGACATTGGAAATTCCGCTGTAATAAGCCGATGGGTCGAGTTTCCCAAAGGAGAACTGACGGAGATACTGTATTTCTCCGCATGAGAAGTTGAAAACAGATCCAGTAAGTGACCCGTATCGTTGACCCGATCTGGTATCCTCGTAGGCTGATCTACAAGTTGTGTGAGTTGGTTTAGAGCTGCAAACATTTCAGCCGCCTCACCAGCCGGTGTTACGGACTTAGAATAAGGAAGCCACTTGTCATTGTGGACATTGAAATCACCTACCACAGCGATTTCAGCATTTGGTGATTTCTGAAGGATGCGCTCAATGGAGTCTGACAGAGTATCAAACCTAAAATGAGCAGCGCTGTTTGCGATATTTGGGCTTCGATAGAGACCACATAGGAAGAGGGGGTGTTTCGAGACATGAATTTCAACCCAAATGAAGCTGAACTCATTATTCGTGCTTTGACCTAAAAAACTGGGAATGGAAAAAGATATATCGTTGCGGATATACATGGCCAGCCCCTTATGGTGAATAAGCCGATGGATTAAGGAGTAATCCTTAATGGCCGAAGAATCACCGGAGACCAAAATTTTGGTCTCGGTGAGAAGTAGAACCGCTGGTTTTGTGGAAGCTGTGTGGTGTTCAACGGCTGCAAAGTTTGTCCGTAATCCACGAATATTGCAAAACTTAAAAGAGAACACTCTCCCCATGACACAGGAATACAGAGACTCAAATTTAAAGAACGCAAGAACGGCGTTAGACCAGCAAACAATGGTGTGTCCACAGTAGTACCTCCGAATCACAGTGTATTAACCTTCCGACCGAACACACTAAAATGTAAACACAACACTGTTTGCTTGACAACAGCTGTTCAGCAATTCATTTATCTACTTGTATTAAACATGTCGACTAAACGGAATTTGAAAACAAAATTAAAAATTTAATTGATTAACGGGAAATAAATAAACGGGATGGATATAAAGTATTTATGATAGTGTGTGGTTGTGCGCGTCAATTTATCGTAAAAGTGCCGAACATTAAAACTCAACACATTAAGAACTCTCTTTTAACTATAAATCTTTCATGAAAGTCTTTAAAAACACATTTCTTTTAATAAGATAATTAACATGGTTAATGTCTAATCAATAATTAATTAATTTTTAGTTTTCACAACACAGGTTAACACAGGTTAAAAAAAAATGAAAAAAAAAAACACAACAAAAAAAAAAAAAATAAATATCAAATTAAAACAATGAGAAATTGCAATGTGATGTGCATTGCTCGTCGAACGGAGAAGAACTATTGAATTGTATTGATCATACAATTCTTTTAATTAAATTAAAATCATTAGGCGTTACGGATAAGGCTCATTTAATGTTAGTGAACTATCTGGAAAATCGTTTGCAGTTTACTCGAATCGGAGAAAGTCGATCCGGTAATATTATTTCTTCAAATGGAATACCTCAACGATCAATATGGCGCCATAAAAAGATAAAATCTCCTAAATTTCTAGCTGTTACAATGGACACCAGCATAGTTATAAGGATTTCTCATATTATACGCGTGAATAATACGGATGTGAAAACTGTTACTATGAGCAAAAAACATTTTAAGAACCTTATAAACGTAAAGATATCTTAGTGGCAATAAATTTAGTTCACGAAACAAGGGAATGGTAGGTGTTGCACGATGACGCTTGTAAATAAGTTTAATAATTCTCTTTTGTGCAATGTAAAGATCTTCAATTTGAGAGAAATAAGTACCACCCCAGCTGGATATTCCATACATTATTAGTGATTCAACCAGTGCATGATATAGCTTTCTCAGAACAATACTCGGACAATAGTTCCTTACATTATAAAATTTATGAATAGCAAGAGGGTAACTTCCTGGTTTCATTAAGGTGCGACTTCCAATTCAGTTGCGAATCCACTCTTACACCCAAACACTTAAATACACTGACACAATAAAGCAAAAAACACTGAGACGAACACGGATTTCTACCACATAAGTACACATGATAAGGTATAGGTTGTGCAATGGAAACCGTATTCTGTTTTCCAAAAAGTATTAATTTTGATTTATCACTCATGGCAAGGCGGTTATGATGAAACCATTTACCCAACTTGCATAAATCAGTATCCGCAGTAGAACTGTTATATCGGAAGTTTGATCACTCCTAGCGTTGCCTAAAGCCAAGTCATTCGCAAATGCGGTGGCATGACCTATCAAATTAATATCAAAAATAGAATTAAAATACACTAGGAATAATAGAGAACCCAACACCGACCCTTGAGAGACGCCACAATTTATTTGCTCTGGGTTACTAAGAGTGTCAACCACCTTGACAACCTGACGACGGTCATGGAGGTAGCTCGTAAACCAATCAAGAATTTTGCCCCTCACCCCGATATTCGATATTTTCGCTAATAAAATACCATGATTGACAGTATCAAAAGCTTTGGAGATATCCACAAATAAGGCCACAAGTTTACATAAATTATTGACGGCTGTGTATATCTGGCTTAGAAAATGTAAAAGAGCCTCCTCAGTAGATTGACCCGCAGTGAAACCGTATTGACTGCTATGCAGAAATTTAATCATACTGAGATACACTCTAAAAACGAATAGTAAAATCGCGTAATAAAATGTGTTATATTACCCAAAAAAATGATTTATTTACACGTCATGGTTGCATTTGTCCTATAATGACAAGTGATTGCACTAATTTTTGGGTTTTTTCAATATTGGTGAAAAATATTTTAATCACTAATAAAGTTTATTTCCTCGTTTGCAATGTATTTTTCATTCTTTGTTTTATTCACACAAAATCAGTGTTTTTTACAATGTTTATGATCGTGTTCTTACACGTTATCATTTGTTTTACGATTGACGCTATCCGATAAACGGTATAATATATAATATACGGCATAACATGGTGTCAAATTGAAGAAAGCAGTTCAATTTTAAAATTTGTGCTCTAATATAAAAATATACAATTATTGTAAAAGTGACAAATTAAAAATAAAAATACCAGAGAAATTCTCTAAATAAAATAAATAATTAAGGTGATAACTAAAAATAATAAAATAAAAATTGTAAAATGTACAAATGTAATATGTGTCATTTTTCTAAGAATGATCTTATTTTATATCATCGACATTTATATTTACATAGAATAAGAAATAATAATCAATTTAATTGTTTATATACAAATTGTTTTAAAAAGTTTTCAAATTATGAAGTTTATAAGGTTCATTGGTTTCGTGCACATTCCAATATAAAAAAAGATCATGTAATCTAAAAAATTGCTGTAGAACAAATATTTAAGTGCAGTAGAACACAATGTAGTTATCAGTCAAATGTTCTAAAATCAATGCTTGATCATCTTAATTATCATTTAAAATTAAATTCAACAGTTCGGTGTCCATTTTCTGAGTGTCATGTTATTATAAGAAATAAATCTAGTTTACGAGTTCATATATACAGGAAGCACAATGAAAATCATAATTCATTTTTAAATGACCAAATAATTCAAACTAGCTCTCATAGTATTGCTGTGTCAAATGAAAATAATAGTAATGGGGTTACTGAAGAAAATTTTAAAGTAAATGATTCAGAAGAAAATTTAAATGATTTGATCATAAATAATGCTTTTGCTTCTTTATTCATACAACTAAAATCTAAATTTCAACTGACGGAAATTGCTTTGAAATTTTTAGGTGATGAACTTCGACAAATTTTACTCAATAATTCACAGGAAAATATTGCGAAATTAAGCAATCTATGTAAAATTCTTAATATTTCAAAACATGAAAGTGAAATATTAAGTGTAGTGACAAGTTCGAATCTAGTTAACGATTTAAATCATTTTCGGTCATCATATAAAATTAAACAATACATACAAAACAATTACAGATATGTTACTCCAGTTAAAATCGACTTAGGAAAGGACAGATATCATAACGACTGTCATTTTTATTATGTTCCAATTTTGAAAACAATACAATTTTTGATGTCAACTAAATCTTTTGTCAATATATTTTACAAAGAAGAAAAATCTGAAAATAATATTTATAAAGATTACAATGATGGATCTATTTATAAAGAAAATTATTTTTTATGCAATGACAAAAAATTTGAAATCTTATTATTTCAAGACGCATTTGAGGTATGTAGTCCTTTAGCATCTTCAAAAAAAAACACAAACTTCTCGGATGTTACTTAATAATAGGAAATTTGAATAAAAAGTATAGATCAATTCAAAATATTCAACTTGTTTTTCTTTGTAATGAAAGATTTGTAAAAATATTTGGTTTCCAAAAAATATTAGAACCGGTTATAAGAGATATTAGTATATTAGAAAAAGAAGGAATAGAAATGTATAACCCTTGTAGTAAATTATTCAAGCGATATTTTGGTACGTTATACGCCATGCTAGGAGATAACTTAGGGAGTCACCAGATAGGAGGATTTTCCGAAAATTTTAGCAGCACAGAATACTTTTGTAGATACTGTCTTTACACACGTGATAAACTTAAAAATTATGATCTAAAGATTACTGAAGCTCGAAATAAAGAAAATTATAATTTGAGTATAGCAGATTTACATAGCGGGAATGAAAATATGATGTAATCCTGGACTTCCTCCTTGCATAGCCCATGATTTATATGAAGGAATTATTCCATACGATCTTATGCTAGTTAGAGAGCATTTTATTTCGAAATTTAGTATCACAATTGATTTTATTAATCTTTTTCTATCATATTTTAGGAAAAAATTTAAACTTCATTTAAATTTTCCAATTATAGAAAACCATATGAAAAAGGTTCCCGGAAAAGCTAATGAAATGTTACATACTTTAACTCTTATCCCATTAATAATGTTAGGTAAAGTTCCTGATTTTTATGAACCAGTGTGGAAGTTTCTAGAAGCAATGGTTCAAATATGTCGTATAATTCTTGCACCCACGATAACTGATAATGGTATTTCTTTGTTGTCTTACCATATAAGGGTTTATTTTGAACTCAGAAAAGAATGTTTTTCAAATTCTTCATTAAGACCAAAGCATCATTACATATATCACTACCCGAGTCTTATAAAAAAATTCGGACCACTAAAAAATTTGTGGACCTTACCATTCGAACAGAAACACCAATATTTTAAAAATAAAGCTAAATTATCTAAAAATTTCAAAAATATAACTTTCACACTTGCCAAGAACCACCAAGAATCACAGGCAAGCATAAATGAAGATCGGTTTAGAATGACTATTACTTCTGACCATGTTGAGTATTTTTCAAAAAATATGTTTAATGTAAATATTCCAGAACATTTTAAGTTTGTAACTAAAAAAATCTCTTATCTTAATACAACGTACAAGGAAAATGATGCTATACTCTTTAACTCTCATGAAAATGGCAACTTGGACATTTTATTAATTAAAGCAGTTTTTTTAAATATATCATATGATAAAGCAATTTTTTACGGAAGATTATTAAAAATGTGGTACAATGAAAATTTAATTTTATATGAAAGCTATGATATTGATAAAACATATTGTCTAATTGATATTGAGAACATCTTAGAAGTAAAACCAATAAATATTTTTAATTTTCGAAACCAATCTTACTATTCTGAAGTAAGCTTTCATAATTTGACTTAAACCTTAAAGTAATAACTATTATTTAAAATAATTTTAATTTAGTATGTAAAGACATTTTTATGTAAAAAAAAATTAGTATTATAAAATTAATTTTATCTATGTATATTTAATTTTAAAACGTTATAATAATTTAAGATTTTAATAATAACATAACAAAATGGATCAACATATTTTTCATGTATGGAGTCATGATAGAAAAATTAAAAATGTTTTCATGTGTCATGCTTCTGTTGAAGCAATTTTTAAAAAAGGTATATATCCATACATTTAAAAATTATATTTTTTAACCTATTTTTACTTTTTCTAACACATTCTTTTTATATGAATGGAAATAAATTAGTTCTGGAAAGTAATGGCTCCGTCATTTGTGAAGATGCTGTGCTCGAATATTACGCACAAAAAACAGATAAAATTAAAATTTTTATGCTGTTGAATAGTGGTGAAGAATGGCGACCATCACAACCAGAACAAACAAATGATCAAAATAGTCAAATAGTTCAAAGCGTTACAAATGATAAAACATTATTTTATGTTTCTCAAAATGAATTTGTTCCCAGTCCATCGACCTCATTAGATACTACTTTAGAAATAAGTAGTATAAATTCATTTTCATCATCGGAGTCCGTGTCATCAGGTGTCAAGGCTCATTGCTCAAAGTTATTTTCTGAATTTAAAATTTCATGGGAAAAAATGCCACATGACATCTTGGACATGTTACATAATAAAGAAATGTTAGGTAAAAGACTGACAGCTTTTGCCAATATCATCATTGATGAACTAAGGACATTTTCGTTGTATATTCCAATGTCAGTATTACGTAGAGTCGCTGAACAGGCAGCTCAGCAATATCCTGATTCTATAATTGAAAAAGATGAAAATGGAGACATTTTATCAACTCAACCAATAGCATTGATCACAAAAATGAAAAATAGGAACAATACTTTAAATCGTGCTCCAAAACGGAAACTTACAGAAATAAATTTAACTGTTCCATTAAAAACAAGGAAACTAACAAAAATTTTAGAAACCACCTGTGCCAATTGGCAACCACAACATCGTAGTTTATCTGCAGGATCCACTGAATATAAAAAAAAAACTTTTAGAAGAAATCAACACGAAAGACGAAATAACAGATGTCGAGAGGCAAACAATCATAATATATATGACGGACACCTTTGCTGACCAAAGGTTATTTTTAAATAATAGAACAAACATACCTACAATTAATCAAATTTTAAGAAACTGGCCCTATATATTCGATATTGAAATTTTAAAGAAACATTTCATACTTTTAATGAACAAAGATCCGGATATTATAAAAATCAACTTCGAATCAAATAAAACAAAAATTAAAACATTTTTCCTAAATTCAAAAAACAAGCTTTAGCTGAAAAACGAAATGGAAACCAATTTAGATGTAATAAAAAATTTAACGTTGTTTTTTAAAGAAGATATGAGCTTCATTATCAAAATTTATCAGGTAATAAACTTAATATTTTGTTATAAAAATTATTGATTTATCATTATCATTCTCAGTTTGGTACAACATTAGATGACATAAAAAATGAAATTCCCACGAATGCACCATGGGCGGCTTTTGTTGGTAATAAATGCAAATACTTAAAATATAGATTAATTAAATTATTAATTTTTTAAAAATGTTTAAATTTTAGAAACTCCAGAAGAAATACTTATCTACGTTTTTATTGAAAAAACGCAAGTAAATTTTTATAAATCGGTCGAGATGGAACTAACCAAAACAATAACAATAGTAATTTGCTACAAGAAGTTCCACAAGAAGTTTCGCAATTTATGGAGTTTTCGGTTCGCTTCTTTATAAAACATTACCCAACAGATGTCAGAGGGACTAAAAAATATATAAACAACATAAGTAAAATTAATAATTTAATATTGAAACTAGTTTCAATCCCATAATAAAAACAATAATAACAATCAATTTTGAAAATTAACATATATATATATATATATATATATATATATATATATATATATATATATATATATATATATATAACTTTTCCAAAATATCATTTTAAAATCACATTCCCATCCTACATATAGAATTTCATCATAATCGGTTAAGAACTCACCGAGTTCCTTCCTAATTGGTCATATTCCAGAACTTTCCTAAAAAATCATTTTAAGTTTAAATCACATGTCGAAATATCCTGTTTTGAAATATCCAGTTTTGTACCATATCTCGTTTTGTACCATATCTCGTTTTAAAATATCCAGTTTTGAATTATCCTGTTTCGTCAAATCCAGTTGTAAAATATCCAGTTTCGACCGGTACCCGATAAGATGATATACTCGTCAAGCCAATTTGTTTAGAGTACAATCAACCATATATACAGGCATATATAGTACTTCTATTAAAAGTATATTTTACCGTGGAATAAATCTTTATAATTAATTACCACCCAACGTCAAAACACTGCCCGTTTCTAAATTCAAAGAAAATATTCAAGAATTTAATCTTACCTGCTTTCTTGCATTTTTAATACTTACTTCAAAATCGATCATTTTCTCAATTACACCTTCGGATTTTACTATAAATAATAACATATCGGATAAACTTAAGCCTAGACTTAAAAATTAAATTTATTACTATAATCATCACCAACTATTTATATTTACATTTAAAGCCTTAAATACACTAAAATTATGTTCTTCAAAAGTTTTTATTCTGAAACTTAACTGCAGTACATCATCAGCATGTATATAACTATCTGGTTCCCGTCTTTGATCTTAATGGATAACTGCAAGTTGGTCTGCACCGATTAGTTGACATTATATGATTTGTAATTAACCGTTTTTAAAAGTTTCACTTCAACCAATATTTGCGGGAGCCCATGGGCAACCGCGTATGTATATGATTCTCTAAACTTTTTTGTTTTCGTTTTCCTGGTTTTTACAAAATATAGTTGTAGTGCTTACCAACCTTAATGTAGGTTTATGTACATGTTTTATGTAAGATGCTGCATGTTGAAGTAGTATCATTAACATATATTTTGTATTCGTGTCGGCCTTTATATAGTTTGGAGTTATTTGATTAAACTATTTCTAAATAACACAGATATTTGACGCAAACATTTTTATACAATGTATACTTAAACCTATATTGTACAATTTACCGAGCCTTAATTAAAATTAATATATTTTAAAATTAAAATTAAAACTATATAAGAAATTCCCTAACGGTAAACAGAAGTATTTGGTATTTCATATATTTTATATAAATCGAAAGTCCAATAATTAATAATATTGGGTAACTCATGGGCTAGGAAACACCAATAAATCTACAACTATAGGGTTCTAAATTGTAAAATATAAAACTAAAATTTCAAAACTGTATGTGAGCGACACCAACCTCTCTATATAAAAGTAGAGATTAAATCGTGAAACTAAACTAAAGATTAAAAAATACGTAATTAGCCTAAACTTATGCTACACTAAAACGATACGTAATTCCTACGTTGATGGTAGGTATACTACGATGTGGCCGGTTAATGACAGGGCATCCAAATCTATATGCTTTTTCATAACTTACAAAACAACGTACAGTTGTTAAGATGCTATACGTACTGAAGTATCAGGGTAAGCACTTTTTGTATTTACTTTAGGCATACATAGTTTGAATTTAATTTACTTGCTAGAGAGCATTGCTAATTGATACTGGTCTTTGTGACTTTGTCATATTTACAATTAAATCTAATTTATATTAAAACTATTAGAAATCTTAATAACTTTACATTAATTATACTACATTTTAAAATTAAATTAAAAAAAAAAACTAACGAATACCAAGAAATCCTATAAATTAAGACTGCGGTACTGGTTGGAAGTAGTTTGTTATTGTTGTTATTTTAAATGGTAACTTTAGCCTCATATGCTTCATTCTACTAATACAGAGTATTAGTTATAAAGGATTAAAAATAATTAAACTAAGTCTTAATAATAAAACAGGTATATATCAACAATCACAATGACCTCTGCACCTGTCAAATGGCAGCGCGTTTCTCAGAGATAGCTAATCATCCGTTTAGGATCAGCTCGCAGAACGTGCCAGTAACTCTCGAATGTCATTACCGATCTTTCATAATAATTCGTCAGGGTCGCACTTTCACATCCATCCATGGTATCGGGTCATATCAACACCTTGTACCCCACCTTGTCGACATTTACAAGGTATTTCGATTTTCTAAAATCCATTGCGTTTTGGTGATAAGCCAGTGATCGTATTATTTTGGACTCATTAATTTTTAGAAAAATGGAAACCGAGAATAGTACCGAGATGTTGTCGTGGAGTGTTGCCATTTTAACCTGGGGCCCAAAAAGAAAACCAACACCAAGATTACCGAGGTCAAAATACAAAGGAGATTGTAAAGCAATGTATAGCGTCGGGACATTTTCTGACTATCGAATTTCTTAGAGAGCAACGAGTTCCATACGATACTCTGTCATGGCTGATATATGGTATCATCAAACGTGTCCGGTTTCCTTAGCGACTGGAAAATTCACGTATACCAATTTTGATCCGCATGATTTAATTTTGGCTGTATCTGGTATTTATTTTTGTTGATATTTTTAACATTTGGAATTTTACGGATGTGGGTAGTCAGCCCAGCCATCAATTTTTCATCCAACCTTTGTTTAGTCGCATCCTATACGACAAGCCAAGGATACTGTAGTGGAATTCTAAGCATAACATTCTCGTTTAAAAGATTTTTACGAGTAATGGTCATACCCTCCAACCACAGGGGCCAAAATTAAAATTAAATAATTAAAGGTTTAAATATTAAACTAATTCCTCAATGTTTGCTAAAACCTACTTAGCCCAAATAATGAAAAATATTTTTAAATTATTAGCAAAAGTTTTAAAAAGAAAACTATGGAATGAAATCGGACGAATAATATACTATTGTGCCAATGGTTTAAAAATTAAACTGAGTCTTAAACGAGTGATGCAACCTAGCCCACATAATAAAAAAAAATTTAAATTATTAGAGAAAGTTGTAAAAAGAAAACTATGGAAAAGTTAATAAAATCGGATGAATAGTTTACTATTGTGCCAATGGTTTAAAAATTAAACTGAGTCTTAAACGTTTGCTGCAACCTAGCCCAAATAATAAAAAATATTTTTGAATTATTAGCGAAAGTTGTAAAAAGAAAACTATGGAAAAGTTAATAAAATGGATGAATAATTTACTATTGTGCCAATGGTTTAAAAATTAAACTGAGTCTTAAACGAGTGATGTAACCTAGCCCAAATAATAAAAAAGATTTTTGAATTATTAGCGAAAGTTTTAAAAAGAAAACTATGGAATAAAATCGGATGATAAATTTACTATTGTGCCAATGGTTTAAAACTTAAACTGAGTCTTAAACGAGTGCTGCAACCTAGCCCAAATAATAAAAAAGAAATTTAAATTATTAGAGAAAGTTGTAAAAAGAAAACTATGGAAAAGTTAATAAAATGGATGAAAAGTTTACTATTGTGCCAATGGTTTAAAAATTAAACTGAATCCTAAACATTTGCTGCAACATAGCCAAAATAATAAAAAAAAATTTTGATTATTAGTAATGGTTTTAAAAAGCAAATAATGGAAAAGTTAATAAAATCGGATGAAAAGTTTACTATTGTGCAAATGGTTTAAAAACTAAACAAATTCTAAAATTATTGCTTAAGCCTACTTACGAATTTTTCAAATAATTTTTAATTATAAGTTAAAGTACTAAAATTAAAACTAGTAAATAAAATAAATCTTATTACTAATTGACCATAATTTACTTATGGTTTAAAAATAAACTAAGTCTTAAACGAGTGATGCAACCTAGCCCAAATAATAAAAAAAAATTTAAATGATTAGCGAAAGTTGTAAAAAGAAAACTATGGAAAAGTTAATAAAATGGATGAATAGTTTACTATTGTGCCAATGGTTTAAAAATTAAACTGAGTCTTAAACGAGTGCTTCAACCTAGCCCAAATAATAAAAAAGATTTTTGAATTATTAGCGAAAGTTGTAAAAAGAAAACTATGGAATAAAATCGGATAAATAATTTACTATTGTGCCAATGGTTTAAAAATTAAACTGAGTCTTAAACGAGTGCTTCAACCTAGCCCAAATAATAAAAAAAATTAAATTATTAGCGAAAGTTGTAAAAAGAAAACTATGGAAAATGGATGAAAAGTTTACTATTGTGCCAATGGTTTAAAAATTAAACTGAGTCTTAAACGTTTGCTGCAACCTAGCCCAAATAATAAAAAATATATTTGAATTATTAGAGAAAGTTGTAAAAAGAAAACTATGGAATACAATCGGATGAATAATTTACTATTGTGCCAATGGTTTAAAAATTAAACTGAGTCTTAAACGAGTGCTGCAACCTAGCCCAAATAATAAAAAAGATTTTTAAATTGTTATCGAAAGTTTGAAAAATAAAACTATGGAAAAGTGAAAAAAATCGGATGAAAAATTTACTATTGTGCTAATGGTTTAAAAGCTTAAGTTTTTAGCCTAGTTACGAATTGTTCAAATAATTTGTAAATATTGGTTAAAGTACTAAAATTAAAACTAGTAAATAAAACAAGCCTAATTACTAATTGACAATAATTTACTAATGGTTTAAAAATAAACTGAGTTTTAAACGAGTGCTGCAACCTAGCCCAAATAATAAAAAAAAATTTAAATTATTAGAGAAAGTTGTAAAAAGAAAACTATGGAAAAGTTAATAAAATCGGATGAATAGTTTACTATTGTGCCAATGGTTTAATAATTAAACTGAGTCTTAAACGAGTGCTTCAACCTAGCCCAAATAATAAAAAAGATTTTTGAATTATTAGCGAAAGTTGTAAAATGAAAACTATGGAAAAGTTAATAAAATGGATGAATAATTTACTATTGTGCCAATGGTTTAAAAATTAAACTGAGTCTTAAACGAGTGATGTAACCTAGCCCAAATAATAAAAAAGATTTTTGAATTATTAGCGAAAGTTTTAAAAAGAAAACTATGGAATAAAATCAAATGATAAATTTACTATTGTGCCAATGGTTTAAAACTTAAACTGAGTCTTAAACGAGTGCTGCAACCTAGCCCAAATAATAAAAAAGAAATTTAAATTATTAGAGAAAGTTGTAAAAAGAAAACTATGGAAAAGTTAATAAAATGGATGAAAAGTTTACTATTGTGCCAATGGTTTAAAAATTAAACTGAATCCTAAACATTTGCTGCAACATAGCCAAAATAATAAAAAAAAATTTTGATTATTAGTAATGGTTTTAAAAAGCAAATAATGGAAAAGTTAATAAAATCGGATGAAAAGTTTACTATTGTGCAAATGGTTTAAAAACTAAACTGAGTCTTAAACGAGTGCTTCAACGTAGCCCAAATAATAAAAAAGATTTTTGAATTATTAGCGAAAGTTGTAAAATGAAAACTATGGAATGAAATCGGATGAATAAATTAATATTGTGCCAATGGTTTAAAAATTAAACTGAAACCTAAACATTTGCTGCAAACTAGCCAAAATAATAAAAAAAAAATTTGATTTATTAGTAATAGTTTTGAAAAGCAAATTATGGAAAAGTTAATAAAATTGGATGAATAGTTTACTATTGTGCCAATGGTTTAAAAATTAAACTGAGTCTTAAACGAGTGCTGCAACCTAGCCCAAATAATAAAAAAGATTTTTGAATTATTAGCGAAAGTTGTAAAATGAAAACTATGGAATGAAATCGGATGAATAAATTAATATTGTGCCAATGGTTTAAAAATTAAACTGAAACCTAAACATTTGCTGCAACCTAGCCAAAATAATAAAAAAAAATTTTGATTTATTAGTAATAGTTTTGAAAAGCAAATTATAGAAAAGTAAATAAAATTGGATGAATAGTTTACTATTGTGCCAATGGTTTATAAATTAAACTGAAACCTAAACATTTGCTGCAACCTAGCCAAAATAATAAAAAAAAATTTTGATTTATTAGTAATAGTTTTGAAAAGCAAATTATGGAAAAGTTAATAAAATTGGATGAATAGTTTACTATTGTGCCAATGGTTTAAAAATTAAACTGAGTCTTAAACAAGTGCTGCAACCTAGCCCAAATAATAAAATATATTTTTGAATTATTAGCGAAAGTTTTAAAAAGAGAATTATAGAAAAGTTAAAAAAATGGATGAATAGTTTACTATTGTGCCAATGGTTTAAAAATTAAACTGAATCCTAAACATTTGCTGCAACATAGCCAAAATAATAAAAAAAAAATTTGATTTATTAGTAATGGTTTTAAAAAGCAAATCATGGAAAAGTTAATAAAATCGGATGAAAAGTTTACTATTGTGCAAATGGTTTAAAAACTAAACAAATTCTAAAATTATTGCTTAAGCCTACTTACGAATTATTCAAATAATTTTTAATTATAAGTTAAAGTACTAAAATTAAAACTAGTAAATAAAATAAGCCTAATTACTAATTGACAATAATTTACTAATGGTTTAAAAATAAACTAAGTCTTAAACGAGTGATGCAACCTAGCCCAAATAATAAAAAAAAATTTAAATGATTAGCGAAAGTTGTAAAAAGAAAACTATGGAAAAGTTAATAAAATGGATGAATAGTTTACTATTGTGCCAATGGTTTAAAAATTAAACTGAGTCTTAAACGAGTGCTTCAACCTAGCCCAAATAATAAAAAAAAATTCAATTATTAGCGAAAGTTGTAAAAAGAAAACTATGGAAAAGTTAATAAAATGGATGAAAAGTTTACTATTGTGCCAATGGTTTAAAAATTAAACTGAGTCTTAAACGTTTGCTGCAACCTAGCCCAAAAAATAAAAAGATTTTTGAATTATTAGCGAAACTTGTAAAAGAAAACTATGGAAAAGTTAATAAAATCGGATGAAATGTTTATTATTGTGCCAATGGTTTAAAAATTAACTGAGTCTTAAACGTTTGCTGCAACCTAGCCCAAAAAATAAAAAGATTTTTGAATTATTAGCGAAAGTTGTAAAAAGAAAACTATGGAAAAGTTATTGAAATCGGATGAATAGTTTACTATTGTGCCAATGGTTTAAAAGCTTTGGTTTTTAGCCTAGTTACGAATTGTTCAAATAATTTTTAAATATAAGTTAAAGTACTAAAATTAAAACTAGTAACTAAAATAAGCATAATTACTAATTGACAACAATTTACTTATGGTTTAAAAATAAACTAATTCTTAAACGAGTGATGCAACCTAGCCCAAATAATAAAAAAAAATTTAAATGATTAGCGAAAGTTTTAAAAAGAAAACTATGGAAAAGTTAATAAAATGGATGAAAAGTTTACTATTGTGCCAATGGTTTAAAAATTAAACTGAGTCTTAAACGTTTGCTGTAACCTAGCCCAAATAATAAAAAAAAATTTAAATTATTAGAGAAAGTTGTAAAAAGAAAACTATGGAAAAGTTAATAAAATGGATGAAAAGTTTACTATTGTGCCAATGGTTTAAAAATTAAACTGAGTCTTAAACGAGTGCTGCAACCTAGCCCAAATAATAAAAAAGATTTTTGAATTATTAGCGAAAGTTGTAAAATGAAAACTATGGAATGAAATCGGATGAATAAATTAATATTGTGCCAATGGTTTAAAAATTAAACTGAAACCTAAACATTTGCTGCAAACTAGCCAAAATAATAAAAAAAAATTTTGATTTATTAGTAATAGTTTTGAAAAGCAAATTATGGAAAAGTTAATAAAATTGGATGAATAGTTTACTATTGTGCCAATGGTTTAAAAATTAAACTGAGTCTTAAACAAGTGCTGCAACCTAGCCCAAATAATAAAAAAGATTTTTTAATTATTAGCGAAAGTTTGAAAAAGAAAACTATGGAAGAGTGAAAAAAATCTGATGAAAAATTTACTATTGTGCTAATGGTTTAAAAGCTTAAGTTTTTAGCCTAGTTACGAATTGTTCAAAAAATTTGTAAATATTGGTTAAAGTACTAAAATTAAAACTAGTAAATAAAATAAGCCTAATTACTAATTGACAATAATTTACTAATGGTTTAAAAATAAACTAAGTCTTAAACGAGTGCTGCAACCTAGCCCAAATAATAAAATATATTTTTGAATTATTAGCGAAAGTTTTAAAAAGAGAATTATAGAAAAGTTAAAAAAATGGATGAATAGTTTACTATTGTGCCAATGGTTTAAAAATTAAACTGAATCCTAAACATTTGCTGCAACATAGCCAAAATAATAAGAAAAAATTTTGATTTATTAGTAATGGTTTTAAAAAGCAAATAATGGAAAAGTTAATAAAATCGGATGAAAAGTTTACTATTGTGCAAATGGTTTAAAAACTAAACAAATTCTAAAATTATTGCTTAAGCCTACTTACGAATTATTCAAATAATTTTTAATTATAAGTTAAAGTACTAAAATTAAAACTAGTAAATAAAATAAGCCTAATTACTAATTGACAATAATTTACTAATGGTTTAAAAATAAACTAAGTCTTAAACGAGTGATGCAACCTAGCCCAAATAATAAAAAAAAATTTAAATGATTAGCGAAAGTTGTAAAAAGAAAACTATGGAAAAGTTAATAAAATGGATGAATAGTTTACTATTGTGCCAATGGTTTAAAAATTAAACTGAGTCTTAAACGAGTGCTTCAACCTAGCCCAAATAATAAAAAAAAATTCAATTATTAGCGAAAGTTGTAAAAAGAAAACTATGGAAAAGTTAATAAAATGGATGAAAAGTTTACTATTGTGCCAATGGTTTAAAAATTAAACTGAGTCTTAAACGTTTGCTGCAACCTAGCCCAAAAAATAAAAAGATTTTTGAATTATTAGCGAAACTTGTAAAAGAAAACTATGGAAAAGTTAATAAAATCGGATGAAATGTTTATTATTGTGCCAATGGTTTAAAAATTAACTGAGTCTTAAACGTTTGCTGCAACCTAGCCCAAAAAATAAAAAAAATTTTGAATTATTAGCGAAAGTTGTAAAAAGAAAACTATGGAAAAGTTATTGAAATCGGATGAATAGTTTACTATTGTGCCAATGGTTTAAAAGCTTTGGTTTTTAGCCTAGTTACGAATTGTTCAAATAATTTTTAAATATAAGTTAAAGTACTAAAATTAAAACTAGTAACTAAAATAAGCATAATTACTAATTGACAACAATTTACTTATGGTTTAAAAATAAACTAATTCTTAAACGAGTGATGCAACCTAGCCCAAATAATAAAAAAAAATTTAAATGATTAGCGAAAGTTTTAAAAAGAAAACTATGGAAAAGTTAATAAAATGGATGAAAAGTTTACTATTGTGCCAATGGTTTAAAAATTAAACTGAGTCTTAAACGTTTGCTGTAACCTAGCCCAAATAATAAAAAAAAATTTAAATTATTAGAGAAAGTTGTAAAAAGAAAACTATGGAAAAGTTAATAAAATGGATGAAAAGTTTACTATTGTGCCAATGGTTTAAAAATTAAACTGAGTCTTAAACGTTTGCTGCAACCTAGCCCAAAAAATAAAAAGATTTTTGAATTATTAGCGAAACTTGTAAAAGAAAACTATGGAAAAGTTAATAAAATCGGATGAAATGTTTATTATTGTGCCAATGGTTTAAAAATTAACTGAGTCTTAAACGTTTGCTGCAACCTAGCCCAAAAAATAAAAAGATTTTTGAATTATTAGCGAAAGTTGTAAAAAGAAAACTATGGAAAAGTTATTGAAATCGGATGAATAGTTTACTATTGTGCCAATGGTTTAAAAGCTTTGGTTTTTAGCCTAGTTACGAATTGTTCAAATAATTTTTAAATATAAGTTAAAGTACTAAAATTAAAACTAGTAACTAAAATAAGCATAATTACTAATTGACAACAATTTACTTATGGTTTAAAAATAAACTAATTCTTAAACGAGTGATGCAACCTAGCCCAAATAATAAAAAAAAATTTAAATGATTAGCGAAAGTTTTAAAAAGAAAACTATGGAAAAGTTAATAAAATGGATGAAAAGTTTACTATTGTGCCAATGGTTTAAAAATTAAACTGAGTCTTAAACGTTTGCTGTAACCTAGCCCAAATAATAAAAAAAAATTTAAATTATTAGAGAAAGTTGTAAAAAGAAAACTATGGAAAAGTTAATAAAATGGATGAAAAGTTTACTATTGTGCCAATGGTTTAAAAATTAAACTGAGTCTTAAACGAGTGCTGCAACCTAGCCCAAATAATAAAAAAGATTTTTGAATTATTAGCGAAAGTTTTAAAAAGAGAATTATAGAAAAGTTAAAAAAATGGATGAATAGTTTACTATTGTGCCAATGGTTTAAAAATTAAACTGAATCCTAAACATTTGCTGCAACATAGCCAAAATAATAAAAAAAAAATTTGATTTATTAGTAATGGTTTTAAAAAGCAAATCATGGAAAAGTTAATAAAATCGGATGAAAAGTTTACTATTGTGCAAATGGTTTAAAAACTAAACAAATTCTAAAATTATTGCTTAAGCCTACTTACGAATTATTCAAATAATTTTTAATTATAAGTTAAAGTACTAAAATTAAAACTAGTAAATAAAATAAGCCTAATTACTAATTGACAATAATTTACTAATGGTTTAAAAATAAACTAAGTCTTAAACGAGTGATGCAACCTAGCCCAAATAATAAAAAAAAATTTAAATGATTAGCGAAAGTTGTAAAAAGAAAACTATGGAAAAGTTAATAAAATGGATGAATAGTTTACTATTGTGCCAATGGTTTAAAAATTAAACTGAGTCTTAAACGAGTGCTTCAACCTAGCCCAAATAATAAAAAAAAATTCAATTATTAGCGAAAGTTGTAAAAAGAAAACTATGGAAAAGTTAATAAAATGGATGAAAAGTTTACTATTGTGCCAATGGTTTAAAAATTAAACTGAGTCTTAAACGTTTGCTGCAACCTAGCCCAAAAAATAAAAAGATTTTTGAATTATTAGCGAAACTTGTAAAAGAAAACTATGGAAAAGTTAATAAAATCGGATGAAATGTTTATTATTGTGCCAATGGTTTAAAAATTAACTGAGTCTTAAACGTTTGCTGCAACCTAGCCCAAAAAATAAAAAGATTTTTGAATTATTAGCGAAAGTTGTAAAAAGAAAACTATGGAAAAGTTATTGAAATCGGATGAATAGTTTACTATTGTGCCAATGGTTTAAAAGCTTTGGTTTTTAGCCTAGTTACGAATTGTTCAAATAATTTTTAAATATAAGTTAAAGTACTAAAATTAAAACTAGTAACTAAAATAAGCATAATTACTAATTGACAACAATTTACTTATGGTTTAAAAATAAACTAATTCTTAAACGAGTGATGCAACCTAGCCCAAATAATAAAAAAAAATTTAAATGATTAGCGAAAGTTTTAAAAAGAAAACTATGGAAAAGTTAATAAAATGGATGAAAAGTTTACTATTGTGCCAATGGTTTAAAAATTAAACTGAGTCTTAAACGTTTGCTGTAACCTAGCCCAAATAATAAAAAAAAATTTAAATTATTAGAGAAAGTTGTAAAAAGAAAACTATGGAAAAGTTAATAAAATGGATGAAAAGTTTACTATTGTGCCAATGGTTTAAAAATTAAACTGAGTCTTAAACGAGTGCTGCAACCTAGCCCAAATAATAAAAAAGATTTTTGAATTATTAGCGAAAGTTGTAAAATGAAAACTATGGAATGAAATCGGATGAATAAATTAATATTGTGCCAATGGTTTAAAAATTAAACTGAAACCTAAACATTTGCTGCAAACTAGCCAAAATAATAAAAAAAAATTTTGATTTATTAGTAATAGTTTTGAAAAGCAAATTATGGAAAAGTTAATAAAATTGGATGAATAGTTTACTATTGTGCCAATGGTTTAAAAATTAAACTGAGTCTTAAACAAGTGCTGCAACCTAGCCCAAATAATAAAAAAGATTTTTTAATTATTAGCGAAAGTTTGAAAAAGAAAACTATGGAAGAGTGAAAAAAATCTGATGAAAAATTTACTATTGTGCTAATGGTTTAAAAGCTTAAGTTTTTAGCCTAGTTACGAATTGTTCAAAAAATTTGTAAATATTGGTTAAAGTACTAAAATTAAAACTAGTAAATAAAATAAGCCTAATTACTAATTGACAATAATTTACTAATGGTTTAAAAATAAACTAAGTCTTAAACGAGTGCTGCAACCTAGCCCAAATAATAAAATATATTTTTGAATTATTAGCGAAAGTTTTAAAAAGAGAATTATAGAAAAGTTAAAAAAATGGATGAATAGTTTACTATTGTGCCAATGGTTTAAAAATTAAACTGAATCCTAAACATTTGCTGCAACATAGCCAAAATAATAAGAAAAAATTTTGATTTATTAGTAATGGTTTTAAAAAGCAAATAATGGAAAAGTTAATAAAATCGGATGAAAAGTTTACTATTGTGCAAATGGTTTAAAAACTAAACAAATTCTAAAATTATTGCTTAAGCCTACTTACGAATTATTCAAATAATTTTTAATTATAAGTTAAAGTACTAAAATTAAAACTAGTAAATAAAATAAGCCTAATTACTAATTGACAATAATTTACTAATGGTTTAAAAATAAACTAAGTCTTAAACGAGTGATGCAACCTAGCCCAAATAATAAAAAAAAATTTAAATGATTAGCGAAAGTTGTAAAAAGAAAACTATGGAAAAGTTAATAAAATGGATGAATAGTTTACTATTGTGCCAATGGTTTAAAAATTAAACTGAGTCTTAAACGAGTGCTTCAACCTAGCCCAAATAATAAAAAAAAATTCAATTATTAGCGAAAGTTGTAAAAAGAAAACTATGGAAAAGTTAATAAAATGGATGAAAAGTTTACTATTGTGCCAATGGTTTAAAAATTAAACTGAGTCTTAAACGTTTGCTGCAACCTAGCCCAAAAAATAAAAAGATTTTTGAATTATTAGCGAAACTTGTAAAAGAAAACTATGGAAAAGTTAATAAAATCGGATGAAATGTTTATTATTGTGCCAATGGTTTAAAAATTAACTGAGTCTTAAACGTTTGCTGCAACCTAGCCCAAAAAATAAAAAAATTTTTGAATTATTAGCGAAAGTTGTAAAAAGAAAACTATGGAAAAGTTATTGAAATCGGATGAATAGTTTACTATTGTGCCAATGGTTTAAAAGCTTTGGTTTTTAGCCTAGTTACGAATTGTTCAAATAATTTTTAAATATAAGTTAAAGTACTAAAATTAAAACTAGTAACTAAAATAAGCATAATTACTAATTGACAACAATTTACTTATGGTTTAAAAATAAACTAATTCTTAAACGAGTGATGCAACCTAGCCCAAATAATAAAAAAAAATTTAAATGATTAGCGAAAGTTTTAAAAAGAAAACTATGGAAAAGTTAATAAAATGGATGAAAAGTTTACTATTGTGCCAATGGTTTAAAAATTAAACTGAGTCTTAAACGTTTGCTGTAACCTAGCCCAAATAATAAAAAAAAATTTAAATTATTAGAGAAAGTTGTAAAAAGAAAACTATGGAAAAGTTAATAAAATGGATGAAAAGTTTACTATTGTGCCAATGGTTTAAAAATTAAACTGAGTCTTAAACGTTTGCTGTAACCTAGCCCAAATAATAAAAAATATATTTGAATTATTAGAGAAAGTTGTAAAAAGAAAACTATGGAATACAATCGGATGAATAATTTACTATTGTGCCAATGGTTTAAAAATTAAACTGAGTCTTAAACGTTTGCTGCAACCTAGCCCAAATAATAAAAAAAAATTTAAATTATTAGAGAAAGTTGTAAAAAGAAAACTATGGAAAAGTTAATAAAATGGATGAAAAGTTTACTATTGTGCCAATGGTTTAAAAATTAAACTGAGTCTTAAACGAGTGCTTCAACCTAGCCCAAATAATAAAAAAAAATTAAATTATTAGCGAAAGTTGTAAAAAGAAAACTATGGAAAAATTAATGAAATCGGATGAATAGTTTACTATTGAGCCAATGGTTTAAAAATTAAACTAAATCCTAAACAATTGCTGCAACTTAGCCAAAATAATAAAAAAAATTTGATTTATTAGTAATAGTTTTGAAAAGCAAATTATGGAAAAGTTAATAAAATCGGATGAATAGTTTACTATTGTGCCAATGGTTTAAAAATGAAACTGAGTCTTAAACGTTTGCTGCAACCTAGCCCAAATAATAAAAAATATTTTTTAATTATTAGCGAAAGGTGTAAAAAGAAAACTATGGAAAAGTTAATAAAATGGATGAAAAGTTTACTATTGTGCCAATGGTTTAAAAATTAAACTAATTTTAAAATATTTGGTATAAAATCTACCTACAAAGCAGTAGTAGACGTATATAAAGCTTAAATCTAATTTTTGATTAGTAGCTTAAGCCCAATAAATAAATTAACAAATTTATTAAATTAAACGAATAGTTCATTGTGTGTCGTAAGATTTAAAAATTCAACTATAAATCTAATATGATCCATTAATCCTTAACAGAAGGAAAAAAAATAAAAATTTAAAAAAAAATTTTTTAAAATTTAAAATTTAAAATTTAATTTGGTTTAAAATTTATACTAAATGAAAAACGTTTTGTTTAGCGCTTCACCCCGCATAAAGAATTAAAAAATAATTCTTGATTATTAGCTAAAGTTATAAAATAAAAACAATTAAAACTATAATTAATTTAAATAACTAGAAAATAAATCTATATATACTATCAAAGGTGGAAAGTCCGTTAGTTACCGTATTTATTATTTATTAGGTCATTTCTAGTAAATAATTTTGTATTTAAATCAGAGTGCTCTGGGACAGATTAACCCGTGACCGATTAATTCTGTTTGTTCAGGGAATTTTTAATTGTATCCTAATTATATTTTAATTAAAAATTAAGCTTAATTTACTTAGACAATTAGTTAACCTATAAACTAAATACTAAACATACAATTTTAATTTTTAAATGTGTTATTTGAATCTGTTGATAAAATATATATATAAAAAAATCAGACTTAGACGAAATTTTACAGTTACATTTAAATCTCATAATAAATAATTCAATTTTTACTCACCATCCTCGTGGTGATTCTCAAACATTCAGATTGATTATTCTCGTCAAGTTGTTGGCAGGTTTTATTGCTTTTGGCCGTTTTCATATTTATTCCGGTTAGCTATTTTATAAAACAATACAAAAAAAACGGGTGTATAGTATCGGGTTAGTATAAACAGTAATTATAACGGATTTTAATCTAAAACAATTCAAAATATATAACATTGAAGATGATGCATGACGATACTAAATAAACCGTTTCTAAATTTAACGTTTTGTTTAAGATAAAGCATTTAAAGGTAAAGTAACTGTACCTATCTATACACGTAGAACTATAACTGCATACGTTTCAAAAATTTGTTCTTAATCATAGGTCAAAGTTACATAATATATATTCTAGGTCAGCGTCACTTTAGCAGTAATTATACAGCTGCACATGTGACGCTGGTCTGGAATATGCAATCTAAATTAATTAAACATGTGGTCTTGCATTTTTATTTGCATGATCACTTGAATTCAATATGGTGGTAACGGGTAAGTATATAAACACTAATTCCAACAGACTTTAATGTAAATTAATTCAAAATATATAAGATTGAAGATGATGCATTAGGATACTAAATAAACCGTTTGTAAATTTAACGTTTTGGTTTAGATAAAGCATATAAAGGTAAAGTAACTGTACTTATATACGTAGAACTATAACTGCGTACGTTTTACAAATTTCTTCTTAATCATAGGTCAAAGTTACATAATATATATTCTAGGTCAGCGTCACTTTAGCAGTAATTATACAGCTGCACATGTGACGCTGGTCTGGAATATGCAATCTAAATTAATTAAACATGTGGTCTTGCATTTTTATTTGCACGATTACGTGAATTCAATATGGTGGTAACGGGTAAGTATATAAACACTAATTCCAACAGACTTTAATGTAAATTAATTCAAAATATATAAGATTGAAGATGATGCATTAGGATACTAAATAAACCGTTTGTAAATTTAACGTTTTGTTTTAGATAAAGCATTTAAAGGTAAAGTAACTGTACTTATATACGTAGAACTATAACTGCGTACGTTTTACAAATTTCTTCTTAATCATAGGTCAAAGTTACATAATATATATTCTAGGTCAGCGTCACTTTAGCAGTAATTATACAGCTGCGCGTGTAACGCTGGTCTGGAATATGCAATCTAAATTAATTAAACATGTGGTCTTGCATTTATATTTGCATGATCACGTGAATTCAATATGGTGGTAACGGGTTAGTATAAACAATGATTCTAACGGACTTTAATGTAAAACAATTCAAAATATATAAGATTGAAGATGATGCATTACGATACTAAATAAACCGTTTGTAAATTTAACGTTTTGTTTTAGATAAAGCATTTAAAGGTAAAGTAACTGTACTTATATACGTAGAACTATAACTGCGTACGTTTTACAAATTTCTTCTTAATCATAGGTCAAAGCTACATAATTTATATTCTAGGTCAGCGTCACTTTAGCAGTAATTATACAGCTGCGCATGTGACGCTGGTCTGGAATATGCAATCTAAATTAATTAAACATGTGGTCTTGCATTTTTATTTGCATGATCACGTGAATTCAAGATGGCGGTAACGGGTTAGTATAAACACTAATTCTAACGGACTTTAAAGTAAAACAATTCAAAATATATAAGATTGAAGATGATGCATTACGATACTAAATAAACCGCTTGTAAATTTACCGTTTTGTTTTAGGTAAAGGATTTAAAGGTAAAGTAACTGTACCTATCTATATACGTAGAACTATACGTTTCAAAAATTTGTTCTTAATCATAGGTCAAAGTTACATAATATATATTCTAGGTCAGCGTCACTTTCGCAGTAATTATACAGCTGCGCATGTGACGCTAGTCTAGAATATGCAATCTAAATTAATTAAACAAGTGGTCTAGCATTTTTAATTGCATGATCACGTGAATTCAAGATGGCGGTAACGGGTTAGTATAAACACTAATTCTAACGGACTTTAATGTAAAACAATTCAAAATATATAAGATTGAAGATGATGCATTACGATACTAAATAAACCGTTTGTAAATTTAACGTTTTGTTTTAGGTAAAGGATTTAAAGGTAAAGTAATTGTACCGATCTATATACGTAGAACTATAACTGCATACGTTTCAAAAATTTGTTCTTAATCATAGGTCAAAGTTACATAATATATATTCTAGGTCAGCGTCACTTTAGCAGTAATTATACAGCTGCGCATGTGACGCTGGTCTAGAATATGCAATCTAAATTAATTAAACAAGTGGTCTAGCATTTTTAATTGCATGATCACGTGAATTCAATATGGCGGTGGCGTGTAGCGTTGATGTCGAATAAAATTCGTTATTATATATATATATATATATATATATATATATATATATATATATATATATATATATATATATATATATATAGATATATAGATATATATATATATATATATATATATATATATATATATATATATATATATAATTATATATATGTATATATATATATATATATATATATATATATATATATATATATATATATATATATATATATATATATATATATATATATATATATATATATATATATTACTCTTATTTTAACAAACTATTAATGCACTTTATGTAGCACTGAATTTTGAAATTAATGATATAATATATTGTTTAGTTGACATACCTGGTCACCCTTTTTACTAGTTCCAAAATGGCGTCAAATATATTGTTGCCAAATTGGATGAGTATATTAATGGCGTTCACTAATGCATCGAATCTTTAAAAATAGTATAACTGTATATAAAATTAAACAACTATAATCACTAAAAATCACTAAAACTATTTAATTATTTTTACTAGCCTCTATTGTGCTGTTGTTAATTAAAATTTTGGTTTGCTTAAGGTCTTTTATACAATTAAAGCACTTTGCATAAGTTTAACCATCCAAGCCAAAGAACACGAGAACAATAGATTTGTGTTAGCTAACGGATGTATTTATAAAGTAAAAATAATACAATAAATAGTCGGTAGTGGGGGTAGAACGATTACAAAACTATTGTAGATATATAGTTTAAAAGAGGGAATCGTTAAAACTCGGCATGATAACATCGGTTACCGCGTTACAAGAACCAATCACAATTTCATGTACATATACAACTATATTTATAGCACCGTAGAGATAGATTAAACTTATACCCTCCCCCTTAAGTTTTTTTAAATTTATATATATATATATATATATATATATATATATATATATATATATATATATATATATATATAACTAATACTAACACAAACATATCTACACATTTATAAATATATATTTGTATATATATATATATATATATATATATATATATATATATATATATATATATATATATATATATATATATATATATATATCTATATATATATATATATATATATATTTAAACGAGACTAAGCGAATTTTAGTTTTATGCAACGGATATACTCGTAATAAAAAAAAATGTTGGCCAAGCAAAATTTATCATTGAAACTTAGAACTATTTTATTTATAATAACTATTTTATGTTAAAACAAATGATCAAAAATATTTGTGAAATCAGCTAAAAGTCATCTTATTGGCATTCCAAACTTCTATAAGATATGTAAATATTCTGGATATAGCCGTATAAAACTGAAGAAACAGTTAGTCATGATTTTGCCTATAACATATAGAATGCATATAAAACTATAACATAATCATGATGTCATGCTGTTATGATTCTAAAATCAGATCGATATTGCCTATAACTTCTCGTGTAGATGACGAATTTCAAACTCGTTTTCTTATATACAGTTCGGGGTCAGAAAGTACAGAATAACTACATTTTATAACTGCATCATTTTTCTGTCTGCATTAAAAGAACTAAAAACTCTATATTTTGACTGCCTTAGCGGACAGAATTATGTTATAATTTGGAATTTGTCATGTATATTAATTAGTCTCAGTTACAGCAAGTTCCATATATTCCCATATAGACGACCGACTCAATATGGAAACCAACTCAGGTTCTTAATATGCAGTTAAAATTATTCGATATATATATATATTATGTATATATATATATATATATATATATATATATATATATATATATATATATATATATATATATATATATATATATATATATATATATATATATATATATAAATATATATATATATATATATATATATATATATATATATATATATATATATATAAATATATATATATATATATATATATATATATATATATATATATATATATAAATATATATATATATATATATATATATATATATATATATATATATATATATATATATATAAATAAATAAATATATATATATATATATATATATATATATATATATATATATATATATAAATGGTGTAAAAAATGTATGTGCGAGCATCTGTTGAGAACGGCTGAACCGATTTGGCTCAATCTTTTTTTATTGTGTTCGAAATTGCCAGGAGCTGGTTCTTTCGAAAGAAAATTATGTTTTTGAACGGGATTTTGCGCTATCCGATCCAGATGGTCTTTAAGAAGAAAAAAAATTGGAAAACTTGATTGAAAAGCTCGGAAACTTTCAGAAAAACTCGAAGAAAATTGAGTTTGTTGCATGTTTAGATGATTTCGGACGCTGTAAAGCGTGGAAAGTCGATGCAAAGCTTGAAAACTTTCAAAAAATCGTGAAATAAATTGATAAAAACACAAAGTTAACGAGATAAATAAGAGATGGCGCTGAGGTGTGATCATTAATGTCACAACCCAGTAGACGAACTTTTAAATTTTATCCGCTTCAATCAATCAAAACTACGTTCCAAGAAGTAGATTCATCTGCGTGTTGCCATCGTTTTGGAAGGAGGTGCAAATACCGACGGTCAATTGACCATATTCGCGACATATGTTGGTATCCCACTGCATATGCATAAATATGCGCAGAAAACTAATGAGCTTCGTCGTTAAGCAGATGGTTTTCGGACAGCCACATTGTTAGATGTACTCAGTATAGTATATGGCAGAAGGGTGGATTACCACATGCACCCATTCTGCTGTGGTTAATTAAGAAAATCAGGCCAGGTCAAATCGATTTAATCATCAGGCCCAAAATACCAGAGTAACAAACATGATTCACGGTCCGTGCGGAGGTCACAATCCAAATTCACGAAGAGTCAAGATTTCAATTGGGCCATTATGCCACAGTTGAAGTGAGGCGATTTTGCGTATTTTCTCATTTGCAATACACGAACATCATCCCACTGTTCAACATTTGTGAGTGCACTTATGGAGAATGGATAACGTGGTTATTTGACGGCAGAAGCTAATGCAGCACACCGAGCAAGACAACCATCAACTACAACTCTCACGAATTTCTTCGAAATTTATCAAAGCGATCCGTTCGCACATTGCTTTCAACATAACGAAAGAAATACTGATGCACTTGGCCGTGTGCGTACACCGTTCATCTATCTTCTATTTTCGTTTGGTTTTGTTCCTTGTTCGCGGTCCTACTTCACTCCACTGTAACCTCGATTTATGAGCTTGAAATGAACGACGGAAGCTTTGATCATTATCGAAGACATGTGCGTGCTTATGTGTGGCGCAGCTATCGATGTTTAATCGTGTACGATCAAGATTCAATGAGCCAAATAGTACGAACGAATGTCCCACTATTGAACACAGCAAAAGAACGTGTACGACGCATTGATGAAGGCAGTTAAGATAGAAAACGACGGAATATTCATCCTCGATGCTACCGGTGGAAGAGGAAAAACCTTTCTGATTTCATTGCTTTTAGCCATCAATTCGCTCGAGATCTCAAATAGCATTAGCTGTTGCATCATCGGGAATTGCAGCCAGATTGCTGGACGGCGGCCCGACGGCACATTCGGCACTGAAGTTGCCGCTATGAATAATCTACACGAATGGCAAGTCAGTGTGCTCAATTGCCAAGAACTCTGCGATGACCAAGGTATTGCAACACAATCGATCATTGGAAGCGTTCAATCGAACGATGAAACATTTATGAAGTTACTCAAGACGTTGTGGTGGAGCAATGATTCTGCTGGCCGGCGATTTTCGTCAAACGCTAACTATCATTCCGAGATTGATAGCTGTAAATGGACTCAACGTAGGTCAATCGTCGAGTTTGTGGAATAATGTGAAGAAATCTTCTTCTGATATTTTGGGATTAAATAAAACAATTTTTTCTACTCATATGTCATCAACATAGGTTCTTCTCCTCCAATTAAACAACGATATTACGCCGTTTCTCCGGTCATCCAAGCGGATATATAAAGAATTGGACAGAATGATATCGCTTGGGGTCATCACAGAGAGCAACAGTAGTTGGTGTTCGCCTGTTACCCTGAATAGAAAATCTAATGGGAAAGTAAGGTTATGTCTAGATGTGCGCAAGCTGAACGCGGTCACTGTAAAGGACGCGTAGACGCTGCCATTCATAGACGGTTTATTGGGAAGACTATAGATCAGACTAGATTTATTTCTAGCCTCGACCTTCTTGCAAATCCCTTTAGACAAAAATTCAACGCAATATACCGCTTTCACAGTACAGGGTCGACCGTTGTATCAGTTTTGTGTCATGCCGTTGTATCAGTTTTGTATAAAAACATACAGGGCGTATATTGAAGGTTTCCATTTCGTAGTTATTACTGATCACTCCAGTTTGCAGTGGTTAATGTCTAATAAAGAGATTACAGGAAGACTAGCTCGCTGGAGTTTAAAACTCCAGGGTTTTGACTTCGAAATTCAACATCGAAAAGGAGCTCAAAATATAGACCCCGATGCACTATCCCAAACGGACGTAAATGAACTAACCCAACATGGTCAAAATATCTCTGACTTACCCTTGCATCTTGATGCTCCAGAATTCTCTTCCGATGAATTATACATCACCCACTGTCACTCAATATAATCTTAGGAGTCGGGTTCGACAATTTAAACCAGGCCAAAAGGTATTTGTAAAAAACTTTGTTCAAAGTGATGCATCTAAACATTTTAATTCTAAGCTTGCTCCTAAATCTATCCCTGTCTTTATTTCTAAACCTATCGGATAAAGGAATTAAATTAGGGGTATATCACATTAAGGATATCTTCAACGACTCTTGAGGACTCAATCTTTAATCCCTATAATGATTGATTAATCATGTCCATATTTTTTTATTTAGCCTGGCTTGTTGAGACATCTCAGTGGTGTGAGTCGTCCTCACGTCTGTAACAATTCGAGTAATCGAGTTGATTACAACCCTGTTTTTTGTACCGTTTACTGATTATTTCTAAAACTAGATTTAATTTTTTTACATTTTGTTGGCGATAAATTTTTTGTGAGTTGATCAGTAAGTCGAAAGCCATCATCAGGCACATACTATAAAAAAATGGGAACCATTTTTTTAAAACTGGATATTTCAAAATAGGATTTGACAAAACGAGATAAGGCACAAAACTGGATATTTCAAAATTCGATATTTCAATACGAGATAAGGTACAAAACGAGATATGGTACAAAACTGGTTATTTCAAAATAGGATATTTCGACATGTGATTTAAACTTAAAATGATTTTTTAGGAAAGTTCTGGAATATGGCCAGTTAGAAAGAAACTTGGCGAGTTCTTAACCGATTATGATGAAATTCGATATGCAGGATGAAAATGGGATTTCAAAATGATTTGTTGGGAAAGTTCTGGAATAAGGCTAGTAAGGTTCCATACTTGAATATTTTTAAGGAGAGAAATAGAATTTTCCTTCACTTAATGTTTTTTTTCTTTAATTGTATAATTAAATTTGATTTTAAAATGTTTTTTGGGAAATCCTCTGGAATATGGCCAGTAAAGCTTCATACTTGAATAATTTTAAGCAGAGAGATAGAAAAAAATCATTTTAAAACCCCATTTTCTTCCTACGTATCGAATTTCATCAAATCGATTAAGAACTCGCCGAGTTCCTCCCTAATTGGCCATATTCCAGAACTTTCCTAAAAAATAATTTTAAGTTTAAATCACATGTCGAAATATCCTGTTTTGAAATATCCAGTTTTGTACCATATCTCGTTTTGTACCTTATCTCGTACTGTCAAATCCTATTTTGAAATATTCAGTTTTAAAATCTCCAGTTCTGAGCGGTTCCCATTATATATATACTTAAAACGAACGTTGTAAGCTTCTCCAGATTCAACAACTACATGTTGACGTTCAGTATTCTCTGATTGTTGCGTTTTTGACCTACTGTTTGGCCAGATTGATTCTTCTAATCTTTTGTCTAAATTCAATATTACTGCTAATAATTTAAATGTTCGTAATCGCACTTTTATTCAAACTGGATTTCATAAAACTAATTACGGTTGTCACAATCCTCTTGATATTGCAATTTTGAATTAAAGGCCGTAGATAAATTAAGTGGAAAAAATAAATAGAAAAATCTAAAAGGTAATTTATTATCAATGTACAATATTTTATGACAGCTTGGTTCACTTCATTTATTTATGCTCATTAACTTCTACAAATTAACAGATATATGATGAAAAAGCCACCAACAATGCCTTCATGCGCACATACTGTAATGATATTGTAAGGTATTCTTATCCTATGGTTCATAGGGTATGAATAAATAAGGCGTGAATAAAGATACACATATCGAGACCCAACATAAGCGTATCATTACATGGTGTCAGAAACGGGACTAAATTTAAAATTATTGATTTAAATCAACTAAAAATAATTGGAAGTAACCGAGTTTATAATAGTAGTAAAAAGATAAAAAAAAATCAAAAAAAAAACATAAAATGGCGGACCTGAAGCCACCAAACAATTGTATCATCATAAATGGTGACGTATCAGGTTCGTGGAAACAATGGTTACAGCAGTTTGAGTGGTGTGAAATCGCTAAAGAATTAGCAAAAAAATCACGTGAAGTACAATGTGCGACATTCATGATGAGTTTAGGTCCCGATGTTATTACAATTTATAATAATTTTGGACTAAATGACGCTGAAAAAAAACGATCTCAAGGTGATTAAGAAAATGTTTACCGATTATTTTGTTCACGACCTTTTATTGTGTTCGATAATAAGTGACTGTCTAAAGGAAGTTGACTGGGTCGAATTTATTACTATACGTGATAAGCCAGTGAAAGGATACGGGTGCAAGATGTATATGTGATGTCCAAAAAATAGCTAATTCATTAGGTATAAGCATCGAAACAAAACATATTGTGTCGTTTAGTCATCATAAAATCGAAGTCCTCGGGGAAATCGAAGCTGTTGTTAAGCATCAAGAATCTCAAAGAATGCTGTCATTCAAAATAGTAAATAAACCAACAACTACAATTATGGGTTATGAAGCAATCAAGAAAATGAATTTTTTGAACACATCGCGATCTAACATGGTCAATGAATTAAAAGTAACAAAAGCGTTATTCAAGGGCCTAGGATGTCTGAAAAATTTTGAGTCGTACTCAAAATGATTTGATTTGGTTAGCAACCCAAAATTGGAAATCAAACCAGCCAGAAGAATTCCGTTGGAAAAACTAAACCATTCCACTTCACTAGAAGTCATAATGTGTTTGAAGCGCAACTTTTCTGTTCACGGTGTGCCCAAGATCTTAGAATCAGATAATGGGCCACAGTTTTCATCAAAAATGTTCAATTATTTTGCAAAAGATTGGAAATTTGATCATATAGAACATTCAGTCCAACCTTCGCCAGAGCCAATGGTTTAGCAGAACGCTTTGTTCTGGCTTTGGCCCTATTGAATTGCAGAAATAAACCGAATTCAACAAACAGTTCGCCAAATCAAAAGCTATTTAGTAGAATTACTAACAATCCACACTTAGTGTTCAACAAAGAAGTACTCAAACCGAAGGTAGTCACAAAGGTAAACCAACACTTAGAAAATAACCGTGCTAATCAAAAATACTACGCCGACCAAAATGCAAAACAACGGCATAATATTCCAGAACCAGAAGATATAGTACGGGTTCAAATTAAACCGCGTGCGTGGGTCGAACAAAGGCCGATATTTATCAGAACGGCGTAATAAGAAAAAATACTATTGATATCAACATGGGACATACAAATCAAAATCCTTCGACTTCCGAATTTGAACAAGGAATGTCTTCAAATCTAACGGAGTTGAACGAGGAAAGCACAATGGCTTGCACAACGACAGATGCTGAACCATTATAACAAGATGCAGAGTTTAGTTCCACACAAGATGATATATCGCCACGAGGCTCACCAATAATTACACGGTATGGTAGGGTGAGCAAACCGGTTAGAAGATTAAATTTGTAAGCGTAGTCATCTTGAATTAATTTGATTTAAATTTCATTGCTAATATGTATAGATTGTAAGTTTTTAAGTTTGAAAAAAAGAAAAGACGTAACGATATTGTAAGGTATTCTTATCCTATGGTTCATAGGGCACAGACGTGAATTACTTTCGCAAAATCATTCTATCACTCAAACATTAAAATAGAGCATACAAATTTATAATGGCGCATACGCGCATTGTTCCACCAGTGAGGACATATCATTTTATTCGGAAATGTGACGGTAATTTGATAAGAGTATGTCAGAAAGCATTTATAGAAGTGCTAAATATCAAAGTGTCCGTTTGCGTAAAGTATGCCGACGTCATTTCTTGAGTCGTACTATGCCAATCGAGGCCCGTGGAGGCGATCGAATAAGTACAAAGTTTGCCGAAAAACGAAGCAGTATTATACATTTCATTTCAAAATTTAAAATATTGGAAATTCATTATTGTCGGTTCCGGACTGGCCGTCAATACTTTCCAAATGAGCTATATCCATAAACAAATTATACAAAATGTATAATCAAGAAAATCCGGAACAGCTACATGTGAAGCCCAGTTATTTTCGCTTCATTTTCAACACCCAATTTAACATCGGGTTCAAATCATATGCTCAACGTGCCTAATGTATAAAGAGCAGTTAAGAATTGAAAAAAATGGAGCAAAGCTCTTTGGTTTCCAGCACAGCTTGAATCCTCGAAGGCATAGAATTTCGTGGTCTTCGCAAAATCTATTTTGCTCGATTCCTGTTTTAAAATCAGTTGCAGCTGTTCTCTTGTAGTGAAACGATGTTTATAGACACTTCTTCCTAGTTGCTCCCATAAATGCTCAATTTGGTTTAGGTCTGGTGATTGAGGTGGTGGATTGAGTTGTTTAGGAACATTAAAGAGCAACCATTACTTTACTTTTTCCGCCGTATGCTTTGGGTCATTGTCCTGTTGAAAATACCATGATGAATTAAGACCCAATTTTTCGACGCTGGATTGGATATTTGGTTTCAAAATGTCTTAGTACATCGCAGTTGTCATGTTTTGATCTATAAACACTAAATTTCCAACACCATGTGCAGCCATGTAGCCCCAAACCATGACTGACCCACCACCATGTTTAACTTTTTCTTTTAAATGTTTCTTATTAAATGCCGTGTTAGGCTTCCTCCATACTTTTCGTTGTCCATCTGAACCAAAAATGTTAAATTTGCTTTCATCCGTAAATAAAACATTTTGGCAAAACCCAATATCTTTGTTCTTGTATAATTTTGCACACTCTATCCTTTTTTTAAGATTTATTTCAGAAATAAAAGGTGTTTTGCGCATAGTTCGTCCATTATAACCTGCTCTCCGAAGAATACGGTGCACACTTTCAAGATGAATAGCAATTTCGGACGATGCTTCAAATTCGCCAGCTATTTTTGGAGCACTTTTGGCTGGATTGCGAGGACGACCCGTTTGGAGTTTTCGGCTGTATTTCCACGTTTCTGGAAATTAGTAACAATCCTTTGAATTGAAGAGTGTGTTCTATCAGCAATGGTCCCAATTTCTATAATTTGATAACTACATCTCTCAATTCTACTGATGTTTTGCGTCTTTTTGAAGACATTTTGTTGTAACTTGTTTCAAACTTCAAAAATAACAATTATACGTAGTATCTCGTAATTGAATTGAATGCGACTAATTGCTGTATATGAATTTAAACTGTTAACTGTATAACGGTAATTATTATGAAAATAAAAACCATTATCACAGAGTGTACGCAAATTTTTGTGACATTGGATTGTAGGAAAATCTTAATTATTTTATGAATTAAATATTTTTTTGAAAATTAAACACATTTTTTTAATTATTTAAATTTAAGTAAACGAATGATAGTGAACTCCTTAAAAATTTCTTAATCTAAATCTGAAATTCGTACAATTTTTTAGGTGTACGCAAATTTTTGTGAGTGACTGTATGTGCAATCGCATAAAACTAAATAAATGAGCATAAAATAATAGACAGTCACATTATATATATATATATATATATATATATATATATATATATATATATATATATATATATATATATATAAATATATATATATATATATATATATATATATATATATATATAATTATATCACATGCACTTCAAGACGTGGCATTTTTCTGACGAAATCAAGATAATTGACAACTATAGAAATTGCGAAAAATTTTTAGGTTATGATTTATATAATGTAGAACTATGGAACTTCGTGTATGAATAAATGCTACACATGAAGGCTTATTACTATGCGCTGAAGTACTAGACATCCTAACTAATAGTGGCAAACGCAGACAACGACGTTTTGAGATATCACTGTGACAAATGACACAAAAAAGTAAGGTCAGTTATAGATTTGCCGTTCCATCATGATCCCGAAGAGCAATAGGCCTATCACGAATCCAGGTCTATTTTCAAAAATAATTATTAATAAAAAAAAATGTCATTTAGATATAAAAAAAAATAATGTTACGCATCCATAACATTGCCCAGCATTGATTTCAATGTTCGATAACAATAGACTGCCACCTATAGTTAAGCATTAAAACTAACAACAAGATGGCTGTTTATATTTTAGAAAATATCATAGAAATTAACCATTTTGGGTTTTAATTTAAATGTCCCCAATCATTTTAAAAGTACTAACTAGAGCCATCTATAAACATTATAATTAACTAAAACAAAAATTCGGTATCATCAACCATTTTGTTAAAACAAACCAAATATAGTAATATACCGGTAAAAACACATAAGACAAAAAGAGACAAACACAAGGTCGTATAAAGCGTATTTACAGTTTATTGTTTTCGTTAATCGTAGTGGATGGATGGCGGATGCTTAGAAAAATGAAAAGTCGACGCAAATTGAAGTAATTTAAAATTTTGTGTGTCTGTATCGTCAGAAATTGTGTGCAAATTTGGATAAAATAAATTATTTTGTGATCCGCCCCAGTCGAGACATCTCATATATCAATATGTCGGGGACCGTTTTGGAAAATTTGAGTAATAAAAAATTAATTGGTTTAGTTAGTGCATTGATAGTGTTTCAAATCGTTATATTTGTTATTGGCGGAATTGTTGGTGAGTTATATTTGTTTATATGTACTTTGAAGCCTTAACCGGTTTGTACCGTAAACCCAAATCTTTAGGCAGATATCACCTCATTCTTCAGAAATTTTAAACTATAGCTCCTCGAAGCGCTAATGGGGCTATTAAAGCCACTAGTCTCAACAATTACTGTCAAGAAATTCCACAAAACTGCAGATGTGAAGCGCCGTTTCGAATTGTATTATGAAATGCGATCGTCGCATATCGTATTGCTTATAGGGGAATTTTTTAATGTCAAATAACAATATTCATAACCTCAATATTAGATTCGAAATTTTTTTTTTCATTTTTTTAAATAAAAAATTAGCCGAAAATAAATTTAGGCTAATAATTTGAATTATTTTTACAGCACCTACCCCAACAAGTGTACAGACAATACTGAGCACGGTATGTCGTGATCAACCTGGTTCCCATAATGATACAAAAACTTGGTTTTATTCGCGTGGGCTCGGCAGTTGTAGCACTGTCGATTATGATTTAATTCAAAATCATGATTATCACATGGCCAACCAGCTAGTGTTTGTATTTCAGGTAAGTTCTGAATAATTCACTTTAGTATTTAGAAATATGGATAGAACCCTGATCTAAACGGCCTGAAATGCCTCAACATAAGTTATATATTACATAATTATTTTGAATTTTTAAATATCTTTCAGATGCCACTACCTCGAGAGGGGCATATTCTCGACTATTCAAGATGGCAACAAAGCCTAATTGGAATGTTACAAATCGATATACCATATAATTCGCAATTTGTGTTTGAACAAAATACGGTCATAACCATTGATGCCCGACTTGCATATCGTAATCGAGGCGACAAAGATAATGACTGGAAATACTTAGCCGGATCTCTTGAACACCGTGAATTAGATTGTGCCGGCGATCATGTAAGTGTAAAACATTTTCAATTATGAATAATTTAAATAAATTTTCCTGATATTTTCATCTGTAGTTAGCCGATGGATTTCTCTACTCGTGTTCAACAATTCATTTATTTGAGCTAGGCTCGTTGCATCACGATTTTTATCTACTTAATATTCGTTTGCCAGTCGATTCAGAAAGAAAAATGAATCTTAATATTGGACATCTTAAGGATTTACATTTAACGGTTATATATCAAAATGGTGGTTATACTACCGTTATGGTAACGTTAAAATCTATATTTTTACTATTTATTATAAGTATTTTGATTTGGTTTCTAAAACGTATACAAATATTAATGCGAGATCCGGCCCTTCTTGAATACATGCTGATATCATTGGGCGGTGCATTGATTCTATTAAATCGTAAGTTCGATTAAATTATAAAAAAAATATAGAATTTTTAATTTAAATTTTTTTTCAGTGCCCTTAGAATTGTTCACGCTATATTTTAATATGCCGTACATGTTGCTGTTGAACGATATTCGTGGCGGAATTTTTTACGCAATACTATTATCATTTTGGCTTGTATTTGCCGGCGAACATATGCTTATTCAGGATCGAGCCAAAAAGAAAACTTTAAAATTTTACTGGCGTCATTTAAGCGCTGTAATCATTGGTTGCCTATCATCGTTAATTTATGAAATGTGTGAACGTGGTATTAAATTACGGAATCCATTCTATTTGGTGTGGGTATCACGATTCGGTGAAAAAATCGCATACACTTTTTTATTCGTTCTAACTTGTTCGGCAATCATATATTTTACATTTTTATGTTATATGATAAAAAATGTATTCAACAACATAAGTTTGAAGAAAACATCATTGCCAACGATGCCAAAAATTCGTCGAATTCATTACGAAGGGATTATATATCGTTTTAAATTTTTAATGTATGCCACTTTAATATGTGCCGCCCTAACAATTTTAGGTTTTGTACTCGGTCAAATGACCGAAGGACAATTCAAATTTAAATTCGATAATTTCGAAATGGAATTTTCGTCCGCATTTTCAATTGGTATATATGGCATGTGGAATATTTATATATTTGCGCTTTTAGCATTTTATGCGCCAAGTCATAAAGAATGGCCGATCGAACAAGGTATTGATTGAATCATGGTTCTAAATGTTTAAAAATAAAACTAAAAATTATTTAAATTCCAGAAAATATTGTAAGTGAAGAAATCGAATTCAACAATTTACCGTCAAATTCGAATATAAGTGAGGTGTCATCATTAACAAAGCTTGCCCAAAAATCTAGCTTAGATTAGAAAATTTACGATCATCATCATCATCATATTAATATAATATAATCATCATATTTTGTATCATAATATATATATATTCAGTATTATTAATTTATAGTGCCAATCACTTATACTACTAAATGTACTTAAACTATTTTATTTGTTTCGATTAGTTATAATAAAAATAATAATAATTTTAACTATATGTAGTACGAATATTAGTTTTAATTTTATTGTAACTATGTCTGTCTCTCTCTCTCTGTTAAGAATTTGTAATTATAAATGTAATAATTTTTGTTTTTAAATATTAGAAATGATGGGAAAACTAATCGAAAGTGAAATATGTATAATAAATATTTTTATTACTCTGTAAATTTCTATTTGCTGTAATCGGTGTTTTGACCAAATTAACGATTCGGAATCGAAAAGAAAAAGGTACAGTATACAAGACTTCGCTCTCTCTCTCTGGCTTTCACATCCCACTAAGGTCCTCAGTCCATCGCTCTCGTCCTCTAGTTTCGACATCCAAATGTGTTCATGTAGATCTTGTTCGACGTCGTCACGCCATCACAATCGGGGTCTTCCTCTACGACGAGCACCGGCTGGTTGTTGATGGAACACTTTACTGGTCATTCGTTGTTGTGGATATCATGAGAATGACCTTCGCACCAATCCAGAGATTGAGCGATTGATCTTCCTTTCAAAGGTAGATAACAATCTACAATCGTTAGAGGTCATGGTCCAGCACAGGTCTTATGAGAGCTTTATAAAGTGCGAGCTTGCACGAATGCGACATATGTTTAGATCGCAATAATTTCGATTGGGCGTAGAAAACTTGTTGTCCGACAGTGATTTGGGCTTTTATTTCTGCATGCATATCATTCGACGATGTTATAACACACGAGGTATTTAAAGTTTTCGACGCTATCAAAGTTATGGTCGCCAATTCCGAGATTTACCATGGGGATGTTCCTGGGTGTTGATAACTGCTGTTCACCTCCAAACCAAGTCTTATTGCGCAGCGGTCCAGCTGTACGAAACTGTCCTTGATATCGCTAGGTCTTTGGCCAAGAAGCACGATATCATCTGCATATCCAAGAATTTGCCTGATTTATTAAATATACTACGTAATCAAGCGCCAAGTTGAACAGCACAGGCGCGAGTGCATCTCCCTGTCGAACACCAGATGTTATTTCAAAAGGGTCTGACACAGCTCCCTCAATTACGATTCTACATACAGACCCAGAGGTTGTTAATTTGCACAGAGAAACGAGTTTCTCTGTAGTCTCTAGGCATATGAGCGCGGCCCATAAGTTTTCGCGGTTTATACTGTCATATGACAGTATAAACCGCGTGCCTGTCCAAAGTCCGCATGCCTGTCCGAAGTTTATATACAGTTGGTGTATGGTTATGTTGTACTCCCAACATTTTTCCAAGATCATCCTCATGGTAAAACATTGGTCAGTGGTCGATCGGTTGGGACGAAAATCACATTGATAGTCGCCAATGGTGTTTCCGGCGAGAGGGATGAATCTGGCAAGTACTACATTAGCCAACACTTTGTAAGCAGTGCTCAAGAGAGCGATACCACGATAGTTTCCAGACGGTCTCCTTTTTTGTGCAGCGGTCTTTCAATTCTTCGGCAACTCTTCTTGGTCCCAAATAGAGACGATGAGATCGTATAGATTTGTTGCAAGAGTAGCGCCTCCGAGCTTAATCGATTTTGCGGGGATTCCGTTGAGACTGGGTGCCTTTCCATTTTTTAATCTACTAATACCTGCATCTACTTCCTCTACTGTAGGATATTCAACAAGGACCTCTTCACCTGGATGAGCTACTACTCTAATGGGGTCACTTCGTCGTTCCGATTTAGCAGATTTTGAAAGTAGGTTTACCATACTGAGAGAACATCAGCCACGTTTGTTTTCAGCTCTCTATTTCCATCTTTAATGGCTGTACTTCTTGGGTGGATAAATTTCTGGCGTTAGCAAAACATTTCCTTGAGTTTTCTATTTCCGCTTGGGAGCTGATGTTTTCGATGCAAGATCTCATATGATCGCGCTTCTTTTGTCAAGGGTATTTAGTCGTAGCTTTCCTAGCGCGGAGCCAACCATTTTTCACGAAGCTTTCGTTTATTTTTGGCGACCCTTCGACATTGATCATCGAACCAAACAGTGCGGGATCTCGGAGGCCTTCTTCCGATGGAACTTTGCGCCGTGGTGGTTATGGCTGACTGTATCCTGGATGTTAGGAGGAGCTTCTTCGTTACTATTGGGCCGGCCTAACTAATTAGTGACAGCTGATTGGTAACTCTGCAGTGACGCTTGGTCTTTTAAAGCATCGATATTCCATCGAACGGTCTTTTGTGCTTGTCTGTTGAACGTAGATGACAGTTTGCACTTATATTTAAATATGACAAGCACATGATTGCTGGAGTCTCTAAGACACCATGACGTGATCGATTTGGTTTCCCGTTCTTCCATTATTTGATCTCCTCGTTACATTGTGGATTCTTTTGTGTGGGAAAAAAGTTCAGATTCGGTGGGTGCATGTACATTAACGATCGTGATGTTAAATTTCTTAGTGCGGAGCCTGACTGTGCATAGCCGCATTTTGATATGGCCGGAGTCGATGATACGATGCTTCGATGAACAAGCCAACTCCAAATTCTCCTCCATTCTGATGGCGGCGCTGTAATGAAGAGTGTAACCATTGGTGGTGTAATGGATCCTACTCCCAGACCATCTAAGCTCTTTTAATGCAAGCATGTCTAATGTGTAATTCTTTGCTTGGTTTGAAAGGATCTGGAGATCTCCGGGTCTTAAGAGGCTAAGCACGTTCCATGTTCCCATTTTTAAAGCGTTGTCCTTGTACAATTTCCGAGGTTGATTTTGTGATGAAACCGTTATAATAATCCGAGACCTTTGATTAGGGTTTATAACTTTAATTGTTTTTATGAGAGCAAGTTGTTGGCCTGCTGCTCAACTCGCTTGTTACGTGTGTTGGCCACGTACTGGAGAGAATCTTAAGGCATCCAGTCCTACCTTGAACATTTTAAGAACTACCTTGATTTTTTTTATATAGCGAGCCGCTTGACAAGACAGAGGCACGCTTCAGCCGCATCTAACCTGCAGAACAGACGCTGATTTTGTATTGGTTTTAGGCGCCAATGACTCACTCTGACATGTAGTTAGTGTCCATGACAATAAACAGGATTTCCCCTGCTCGTCTCCACTACACCGCCTGATTCATTTTGCGTGACCCACGGAGCACCACAAGGAGGTATGAATCTAGGACTTCACCCCCCACAAATCACATTGCATTGTTAAAATATATTTGTTATTTGAATATGTAGAGGGCAGTTCGGACGAAATTGGATTAAAATTATTCGAGATGGTTGGTAGTTGTCTTGAATCTGTGTTTACTCTAGCTGAAGATCTAGTAACTACAAGTACTTTACTTTCAGGCTTTTTGGGAACAAATAATAAAAGAAAATTCCAAGACGATTTCGAATTTTCAACAATCCCATCTTTTTTCATTTGATTCACCTGTTGATTTATTTCTGATTTAATTGATTGAGGTAGGCGATAAGGTTTTACATAAATTGGCTTACTATCTTCAAACGTTGTTATTCTGTGAATACCAGCTGAAGAAGTTGTAAGTTTGTCTCCATCTAAGACAAATAAATTATTGAACTTACGACATATCTCTAATATTGATTATTTTTCGTTGTCATTCAAATGAGAGGTGTGTGGGGTAGTTGTTGAGTGTTGGACTACCGGAACGGCTCCCACTAACCGTTCCCAGTAAATGACTTCGTACAAATAATTTTACGCTCTTCACGAATTTTCAGTGGTTTACATTTATGTTCACAAATTGAAATTACAACTATATTTTATCCTTAATGATTTTTTCTTTAATTTTATCGCACGAAACCGTCTTAATATTTTTTCATGTTTTCTGCGTACCGAGGTGCACGTTGTAAAACTTGTACGCGTAATGGCGTCTCCGTATATTTTTATTCCTTTCTCGAATTTTGAAAAAGTTTCTTTTCACCTATCGGTGGCGTCTGCAAGTTATATTTATTCAGGGTTCGCGAACTTGATTTAGATATGTACTTTTCCGGTGCTGCGAACCCTTTGCTAAAATTGCTTTAGTTTATATTTTCGTTTCGATGTCGACATTCACGAGTGCGTCGATGGCAATGTGTCCTTTGCAGGTTTGAATACAGTGTCCTTTGTATAATTTTAAATTGACGGGCTTTGCTAGGAGGTTTGTTGCTTGAAGCTTACACATTTTGTGCAATTGTGTATCATGTGCCGGATGGAATTATTGGCGTGCAAAATCCAGTGATACCAAAGGGCATCAATTACCAAAAGGGCATCAATTGATACCATTGATGCCCTTTTGACAATACGATTTTGATTATTGCCTTTAAAGCAGTTCCGCTGGTGTTGTTAACTTTACTATATATTACTGCAGAGTATGCTTGACTGGAGGCCTTGCAGAAACCGTGCAATTCGTTTTTTGCGCCACTAGTGTGGTCTATCCAACGCGGAAATCTAATTTTTTCCAACTGTGGTACCTCAATCATCTTTTTTCGAAATTTGTGTGGAGTGTATCATCCCATCCTACTCCGGATGCCCATAACTCTTGGAGCTTGATTTTTACTTGAACAGCGACTGGTGTTAACCAGCTTAGGGTCGAATAATTTCGATGATTCTGATAAAATTGTCCGTTTGGATATTGAAGAATATCCAGTTCTGACAGAGTGACCTTAAATTGGATCGTGTTTGTCGAAGAATAGATCCAGGCCTGCGAGCCTGGATCTATAAGAGTGCTTGAAGTAGGTTGAACCTGCCGTGGATATTTATTTTACTAGAGCTGTTGCCAACAGTACTGCGTCACTATCTTTTTTGAGTGTTGACACTTATAAAAATAGTTACTTGGTTTTGAGTTCTCATGTGTAAGACCAAGATGCATACAGCATCCATTCCTCATCGTATAGGAGACGACTAAACAAGGGTTGGGTCGTTGGGTTGACATCTCGCATCTTTAAAAAAGCATGAGCATGAGGTGCCATGAGTATCCAGTGACAGTGGTCCAATAAACTATGTTTTGTTGTGGCTTATCTTTTGGGATGACAACTGTTGAATTTTCTGTGGAGTGTAGTTATGAGTTCAGAACTTATATGAGTGTTCACCTGGAGATGTAGTGTAGTAATTGTACGCCTCTGTTGTTGAAATATTGTACTAATATTATTTGACATATCGCGATGTTTTTTTTAATTTGTAAATAACACATTTTAATTTTAAATCATTATTGTCATTCTCAATATTTTAACCTTAAATTTGTTTAAATCTGGAACACGGCTTTGTGGCTTTGTGGGATTTAAATGTCTATGATCTGTTGAGACGACATGTAATCTTGTCATTGATGGTTTACTCTAATTGGATTTCATAACCTCAGATGGTTCCAACTCATCACAATGGATTTATCACGCAACGGTTGTATATCGAGGAATGTTTGGATGAAGTGACTTATATGACAATCTAACGCATTATGTTTTGAATCAGCCTTCATTGAATTTTCGTTTTAATAATTCTAAACGAGATGACGCTTCATTCGTTATGATGTCTTGATTTAGATTTTCAACAAATGAAGTGATTCGTGTGATAGTTCCTTTTGATTGACCACACTTGGCCGTCCAGTCCTTAATCTGCTCTGCAGACATCCTTACAGTAAGTTTTCTGAATTATATGCAGCAACTTTACTAATGGTTTTAATATTTGCACCCAAATTCATTATATTTTTTAATTCCTACACAAAATTTTAGGTTAGGTTACCACGTGCTCGTAATTTGAAATGACAGAAATTACGGTTTTATTAGTTAGGTTACGGTTTTGCCAAATATGTAGGCAGTGATCATCAATTGATCACTGCAAAGCTAAGATGACAGTTTTCGTATGTCATAGGGATCGCAAGTATACGTAACTTACGTTTCAACTACGAAGGTCTGATAAACGAAGATGAGAAAGCCCAATATCAGAATCTTGTTAGCAGTAGCATTATAAAAACCAACCACCGTTCTGATGATGTGAACGATCTATGGAAGGTACTGAAAACTTCGGTTGTAACTGCTACCCAGGCGACTCTAGGTATGGTAAAAATTAAACCCAAAAATGATTGGTTTGATGAGGAGTGTCGTCTTGCTGTCCAACAACATAGCCTATATAGAAGCGCGAATGCGTTTTACAATCGCACGGAAGAACAAAGAGGTTCTTGTTAGGAGAACCGCCAAGCGAATTTGTATAGACAGAAAAAGGGTGGAACCCTCCGTGTTAATTGATGCGGTGCTCGACACATGGAAGGAACATTTCTCTGATTTACTGAATGTTTAACGAGTGCCAAATACTGTGTTTGAAAGATGTCAAATACAGACTGCGAGGATGATACGAGGAATTCACACTGACCATGCAGTGACTAAAAAGAAACCGTTCCTCTGGGGTTGATTGCAATAATTCTAAGCTCTTGATATTCGGAGGGGGTACTTTGTGGAACTATCTTTTCGACCTTATTCTATTAGTATGGCAAAGCGAAATTATGCCTGATGAATGGAAAGTGCCAACGCTATGGCCTAGCCTTAAAAAAGGAGATCGCTAAAAACATCTCATGATGTACATCAGGTGCTCTTGGATTTCCCAACAAGCCTATGACTCAATTCATCTTTTTGCAGTTAGTTCTGGTGTACGGCAAGAAGATGCTCAATCTTCCAAACTCTTTATTCATGAAACATGCCGGGCAACATCTTATACCGGTAGTCCAACCAAATGGCAACAGTGTAAAACAACTTCTAGATCTACTTGTACGAGCTTCGGCTTCAGTTGATCGCATAATCAATGGGTCTAAACAAATTATATGATCACAGGGTTTAAACACGAAGGGATGGTGATAATTGTGTAAGAGGGGACATGCTTTTATGCGCCTTGCCGCTGGAAACCGAAGTTTGTATACGCTCGTCCTCAGCTAAAGTCAAAATACATTGTAAATGCCGGCAAGCTGAAGTTGTACAAGTTGTTGATCAGACCATGTATCCAAAAAGTGAGCCACCATTTGTTCGTTATCGGCGACGATGGGTAGAGAACCTAGAGTTAGCTTAGCGGCATTGTCAAGTGACAACCAAAGTTATGTTCACAATGCGGTACTGCCAACAATATTTTAATAGAGGATTTATATCTTCAAGATTCGGTTTTTCCTGTGATTTCCTGACATGTACGAAAACTGCCATTTTAGCATTAGAATGACCAGAAACGAGTCCGTAATGTGGTTTACGAGTGTTAAAATTTGCTTAAATCTGATAGGTGTCAGCGGTAAAAGTGCATAGCTTCAACCACCCCGCGGTACTGACGGTTTCGATTGAAATCAAGCGATGAAAATGTATTTTATATCCCCATTGGGGTTTCACTAATTACTCGGTTGGTTTTATTATTTGTGGTAAATAGAAGCTTACAAACAAATTTCATAACGGTAAATAAGTAAAATATTGACTTATCTCAGCGCAATAATTTTAAACAGTTTACAAATATAGAACGTAATCGTCATCACGATTATTAACATTAATTGGACTCTGGCCTGAACTCAAAGTCACAAAACTTTACTATTTTGATTGTGAGCATAAAAATTAAATTATTCTCTAACTTGCATTATAGTCAGGGTAGTATAACATTAACTACGAGGAATTATTTCATTGGTAATGTAAATACAAAGGTTTTAAACCGTTGGAAAATATACAATTACAGATCGGTGACCTTATAAATTTCTCTGAATTTATATTATCTCCCATCTCTCAACCAAATAAATCGAAGAATTTACGAAAAGAGCGTATTAAACGGTATCTTATAATGAAATGAGAATGAGAATATAAAAACCAGCTGTTTACTTGCTTATTATAAAACTACACAGCTTATACTGACATATGCACTATTTCAGTATGTGAACAATAATAAAACGAAAATGTTGCGATTACGGGGCTCAAGTTTTGTAAAGTGCATAAATTGCTATTCAACTAAAAATTTTGGCAACAATGAAAGCTATCAGTTTTATCCAAAAAGTGAAATTCCAATGTTACATTTTCAAAAATCATTGCCACGGCTGCCAATACCCGAATTAGAAAAAACCGGACAACGTTATTTGGCTGCACTCAGACCATTGCTGTCGGACGATGAGTACAGTCGTACTGAAAAAATTGTAAATCAATTTCTAACGGGCGATGGTTTGGTGTTACAAAAACTTTTAAAAACCCATAACGATAATAATAAGACGACCAGTTATATATCGGCACCATGGTTCGATATGTATTTAAGGGATCGGGCCCCCTTACCCCTAAACTATAATCCACTAATCGTATTAAATAATGATCCGCGCGATGGCTATAATCGGCAATCGATACGTGCGGCTAATCTAATTATTAGCTCATTACGATTCTATCGGTCGTTGGAACGTAAAATAGTGGCACCCGAAATCTTTCATTTGAATGCCAAAAAGAGTGATACCAAATTTTACCGCAATTTTATAAAATTAGTTCCGTCCGCTATTTCGACATACGTTTCGTACGCCTTCAAGGCATATCCACTTGATATGAGTCAATATGGTGGCCTATTCGCGAGTACCCGTATTCCAGAAATTGATAAAGATCGTATACAACGGCACGAAAATAGTCGACATATAATGGTTTTGCGGAATGGCCATTTTTATTCCGTTCGTGTACTGAATGCAAATGGTATGTAGTATAGACGAACGTCTTATCTTATCACTGATTAATGTATGTATATTTTATTTAGGTGATATTGAAAATCCGTCAACAATATTCGAACGGATTAATTATGTGTTACAAGATAATAAGTGTCAGCCAAGTGATAATCCGATCGGTATTTTAACGTCAGATAATCGAAATCAATGGGCTACTGCTCGTAAATATCTTGAAGCTAACGGGAATGCCGAACAATTGAAAAAAATTGATTCGGCACTCTATATCATTTGTCTCGATAATGACGTATACGATAGTACCAAGCCTACCACTATGGTACGTAATCTTTTATACGATAATGGTGAAAATCGGTGGTTCGATAAGTCATTTAGTTTGATTGTCTCAAAAGATGGTACCTCAGCTATAAACTTCGAACATTCATGGGGCGATGGTGTTGCTGTCCTACGTTTCTTACAGGACTCGTATAAAGATTCGATTACATCGTCGTTTATTCATCCAGGCCACGATGAATCGAGTACGTCATCCGAAGGAGTCGAACATCTTGAATTTAAGATCGATGATACGATACGCAAGTTTATAACCGAATCAAAATCACGGCACAACGATGTTGTGACTTCAGTCGAAATTGGAATGTTGAAAAAAGATGGAATTGGCCGAAAAACATGTAAAAAGATGCAATTAAGTCCGGACTTTTTTATGCAATTAGGTTTTCAATTGGCGTTCTACAAACAAAACTCAAAATTTGTCGCTACCTACGAATCATGTTCGACGGCAGCTTTTCTACACGGTCGAACCGAAACTATACGGCCGTGTACCTCGCTAACGAAAGAAGTTTGCGAAAATTTAGTTCGAACTAATAATCGTATGAATAACAGTGATTTAGCTCAATTAATCGTAAAAGCGTCAAAATATCATTCGAATTTAACGAAAGAGGCGGCCATGGGTCAAGGATTTGATCGTCACTTGTTTGGTCTAAAACATATGGCATCTTTAAATAAAATAAACGTTCCGGAACTATATCGGGACCAGGCGTACGCTAAAATCAATAATAATATTCTTTCGACAAGTACTTTATCGTCACCTGCAGTTATGGCTGGTGGCTTTGGACCAACCGCTTCCGATGGCTATGGAATTGGTTACAATATCCAGGACACAACATTGGGTTCTCTAATTACTAGTTTTAAGGCACAGCGCGATGTTCACGATTTTGTTGAGTGCTTAGATTGTTCTTATAACGATATACAAAAAATTTTTCTATAATAAATAAATAAAAATGTATTTCCATTTGTAATTTTTTATATTTACAACATGCGTCACTTGTCAGCATACCCAATAAGCCAAATTAGTCTATTTATTATGCTGAATATTAGGCACTTTCGATTGACATGAATCAACAGAAATGAGTTACTATTTAGATAATTCAGTTGCTATTTTGATAATTGAGCTACTGAAGTGATTTGGATGTTCGAATGGTATTTATCACTTCAGATAAATGTCAAAAATAAATCATTTTAAATATGAGTTTTTTTTACTACAGCTATATATATATATATATATATATATATATAACGGGAACCGCTCAGAACTAGACATTTTAAAACTGGATATTTCAAAATAGGATTTGACAAAACGAGATATAATACAAAACTGGATATTTCAAAATTGAAAATTTCAGTACGAGATAAGGTACAAAACGAGATATTGTACAACACTGGATATTTCAAATCCTACATATCGAATTTCATCAAAATCAGTTAAGAACTTGCCGAGTTCCTTCCTAACTGGCCATATTCCAGAACTTTTCCAAAAACTCATTTTAAAATTCCATTCCCATCCTACATATCGAATTTCATCATAATCGGTTAAGAACTCGCCGAGTTCCTTCCTAACTGGCCATATTCCAGAACTTTCCTAAAAAATCATTTTAAGTTTAAATCACATGTCGAAATATCCTGTTTTGAAATATCCAGTTTTGTACCTTTTGTATATCTTGTTTTGTACCTTATCTCGTTTTGAATTATCCAATTTTGAAATATCCAGTTTTGTACCACACCTCGTTTTGTCAAATCCTATTTTGAAATATCCAGTTTTAAAATGTCCAGTTCCGAGCGGTTCCCATATATATATATATAGTAAAAACTGTATATGGCGGAAATTACGAAAGCCGGAATCCCACCATACACGGAAAATAAAAATATTAGGTTTTATTTGTAATATAATATGAACCTCCTTACGCGGAGGAAAACGGAAAACTCCGTCAAAGACGGAAAGTAAGATTAAATTTTTTGGTTACATTTTTATATGCGGAAAATGTCACGAAAAATGAACCATATGGTATAGAGGGTTAGATTTTAAAAAACTTGTTTGTTGGATTTTTTGATTGTCAAAGTTTGAGGTTATGAATTTAGTGTACAGAAGATTTTCAAATGATAAGTTGTGTAGAACGAAATACAGGCATGTAATTTTTAAATTCGTTGAGTTTGCGAATTACTATTTTGACTTTATGTAATTAGACTCATAGATTCCACATGTTAACATTCGAGTGATTCTGGAAAGCACGCGCAAAAAATAAACCAATCATACAAGAAGCAGCCTTAAACATTGGACAATGGATGGTTATCTAGTTTTCGTTCGAGGTATAACATTACATTCAACATTGCGTGTAGAGAATCATACGAAGTAAATAGCCGTACGGTTGAGGAGTGGAAAGGAAAATTCGGGCGAATTATCGAAAACTATAATATTTAAGATATCGCCAATGCTGATGAAACAGCCATGTTCTATAAAGCTTTGCCCAATAGGACATTGCACCTAAATAGGTAAATAGGGTTTTGGCCGTAATAGGTCAAAGTCTTGAAAATTTAAAAAAGTCCTCTTCCCGTTTCTTACTACAATAATCCAACGGCATAGATGTCTTCAGAAATTTTTCAAACAGTTTTTACCCAGTTAAATGCCAAAATGAGAAACCAACGAAGAAACAGAACAAGGAATTGTGGAGATTCAAAACCTAATAGGTGCCATTTATAACGATCATTTGCATGGATGTTGAAACCTTCACTGAAACCAGTAGTATCGACATAGTTGAACTGGTACAACAACATACTTCGGAAGATGTTAAAAATAATTTGAACAGCAATGAGAGTGATGATGGCGATGACATTGAAAATGTGCCAAATAAATCAGAAATGATGAAGAGCTTTAAAAAATTGTTTGGTTTTTGTTCACTACACTTCACCCAAATAGATTTTCAAAATGTCCAAAATAACCCTGAGATGCGGAAAACTTCTGTATATATATATATATATATATATATATATATATATATATATATATATATATATATATATATATATATATATATATATATTCAAAAAAATTCAAATAAACAAAAACAACAACCAATGTAAATTAACTCCACGATCATAATACACATTCAGTTAATTCAGTTGCTCAATTTTTTTAACTGAATTGACAGGTCCGAATCGAACAGTCAAATCACTTCAGTTAATTTTGTTAGTTCATGTCAATCGAAAGCGCTTATAATGTCAAACGACTACTATCCATAAACCAAAAAAAGGCCTTTTAGCTAAACAAAGCAAAAAAAAAAAAACGCCTTTTCGAATATTGTCTGTAGGGCCATCAAAATATACGATTTTTTATTTTTTGACATTTAATGTGACACTGACAATTCAAGTATTTTTGTGTGAATGGAGCAGTGCAACCAATCTACGTTCAATTTTGTGTTTTGTGATAATTTTAAAAGCGTTTCGCGTTATTTAATATAAAAAAAAATGGGCAACAATCATAGTGGTAATATAAATGCCCGTCCAAATGGTTCGAAACAAGATTTAAATGTCGATGAAAATGTAAGCCAAACAGTGAAAATGACACGTTCACCTTCTGGAGCTGATATTCACGATCGAGTCGGATCAAATTTTATGCCTATCGAAAAATTGTCGAAAGTATGTATTTATTATTGGTTTAACGTTATGATTTTGTCTAATAACACGTTTATTGCACTATAGATTCTTATGCAAAAAAGTCAAGATAAATTTAGTGTGAATGGCATTGTCGATCAAATATTTGTGGTAAGCGATCGATTAAATTAAATTTATTCACTATATTTTTTTTTATCAATTTTATATTACTAGTCACATGTGTTTCCAAAGTATCCGGACGTCGGAAATCGACTGTATAAATATTTTTATATAAGTTCAAGGGCCACAACCAAATATTTGGGAGGCACAGCGTTTCGTCAACAATGCGAACGCTTCTTATCGATACTTGATGATACCGTCATACTTGAAACATGTATTAAAATGTATTGTGATTCAGAGAAAATGGATGTTATTTCACCAGAGTGTTTTCGACAATTGCTCAAAACATGTTTTAGCTTAACGATAAGTGTGACAAGTGGGGGGGACCAAGCTAAATCATGTCCGATGATCGAACGAACACTCGATTCGGTTATATCGTCATGTTTTTTTTCAAAGGATTATCTAAGTCCTGGATTTGTTTGCCGTTGGCTCGAACAGAATTGTCCACGTTTGGTTCCACCAATTTATAAGTATTGTGTGTTTACACTTACTTCGGCATATCGTGGAATCGAAATGAATGATCAACAAATTGGTTTGGAATTGGCTACACCAGTACTCGAAAAATCAAATCCGTTTGTCGAAGGACCATCATCAAATAAATCGTTAAAATCAAGTCCGGTAAATAGTAAAGATTTTGATCCACCTTTACTTCCACTATCCGAAGCTTGGTTACTAGCGGGTGCACTAAATCCTCTCTACTCGCGGCCACAGCCAGTTCAAAGCCCTATTACATCGGCAAATAGTGTGCTTGCCTCACAAGTTTTTATTTCAAAGTTATTATCTGTTGTGCCATCACATTGGTCGCTACTATACGATTCAATGGAGCATGGTGTTGGTTCAAATCGATTTTTACATCATGTTCTCGGATATAAAGGCCCAACACTTGTACTGCTCCGTGGAAATGACGATTACATATTTTGTATAAGTGCACCCGGTGAATGGCGCGAGACTACGATGTATGCAGGAGGTGACCATTGCTCGGTTATACAATTATCCCCAAAGTATATTTTATTTTACTCCAAATCGATGTTAATGATCGATAATTTTTTTTTTTTTTTTTGTTTTTTTTTAATTAAATTTCAGATTTTCCCTCATCGAACAAGGTACAAAAATGTTGTATTTAAATACAATAATACGAGGCTATCCGAAAGGACTTCGCGCTGGATCAGATCCTCGAAAACCATTACTATCAGTTGACGAGCATTTTGAAAAATTTGAATATCGTGGCGTACCTTACATATTACGATCGATTGAGGTTTGGGGGTGCGGTGACAAACAATCGCGTGATATACAATTGGATATAAAAAAATGGCAAGTAAAAGAGGCGGAACGTCAGCGCACGGTTAAATTAACAGCGTCCGATTGGATAGATCATCCGGATCGATATTTACTTGAACTGGGAGGGCGACAAAATTACAATAACTCAGCAAATTAATTATAAAACAAAAAAAAAAAAACTCTTCAGTATATTATATATGTATATGTTGTATATTTTCGCAGCTTTTCATCTCATTTCATTTCCCGTTTTCTAGTAGATCGTTTCAAAACTTTAAAAGACAAAATACATAGATTTACTATGGTGTCTATGTATCGCGATATAAAAGTGGCTGTGATATTTTTTGTTCTATAAATCATATACTTGCTGTTACCGAACAATGATAAAGACACAACAGGTTGATGCTAAAATTTTAACCATACATAATATTATGTATTATGCAAAACTACTCCTTAACATTAATGTATATTTGATTTTAGATTTTACATAAATAGTTAAATAAAAATAATTTGCTGTTTTCTTGTTATTTCCTAAAAGGTCCTTTTCCCCTGATTTTCGAACTTACTTTTAGGTTTATACATCAAGTTTGGTTCCTACCAAAGGTACTTATACTTTTAAAGCTTAGTAGTACTTTTTGGCATAAATATTTCAGAACATACTCTGCTGGCAAACTTCAAATCTTCTGGCAATCGAGGTACTATCGAAAAATGCTTTTCGATCCCAATTGCATTCTATTCTTCCCTTAGATCTTTGCCGAATATTCTTCTAAAGTTTGGTTAAACCTCTCCACTAGACCATTTGACTCATTTCATGGAAAACCACTAACCGTAAATTTATTCATTGATCGGTATATTCACCGGTACTCCAAATCTAATTTCCCATATTCCCATATCCCATATAGTCAACATTTAGTTAGGCGAATCTCCACTTGATCATTCTAAGAATGACTGATATATGCGCCCTGCGTCTGTCTTACGAACAAATTGGCATTTATCGATAGCTGCTTACCAACAAGGTCATCGTATTCCCCGTTAGTTATTTAAAAAAAATATAAACTGGCCGGATGCATCAGATCTTCCGTATCGTTTGTATTTTGACTCACCGCAAAGCCATATGTCGTCTTTTTTTATACTGATTGACTTGCAACAAAATTCCACCTAACCATTTCGATCAAGTATCGGTAGCCCCTTCATGTTCTAAATTAAGAACATATATTGCTAAAAGTTTGCGATGCACTAATTTAGCATATAAACGCAGTACCGCGCTTCCAAAGGTTTGCAACAATATTAAAAAATTCCCGCCAATCCCAAAAACTGTAATCGTATCTGAGATCTGTTCTTCGGCTGTGGAAAATATACATCGGCATTTGTTTTGATTCTTCCGGGTGTAACTCGCGATCCTGACACTTCATGTCCTAAAAATTCCACTTTGCATTTAAAGACCTGGCTATTTTCCAGGTTAAGCAACAGTCCGTGGCACTTTATTACATCTAACAACTGCTCTTTTCCCCATATCACCTAGATATGCCACTATTTCTCCATTAGTCTCGTCAACTATTCAATTCATAATTTTCTGGAAAATAGCTGGGAATTGGTGAACACAAATGGCATCCTTAGGCATCCAAATGGTATTGAATTTGGAGTATTCTAGACTCATCGTTACCTGGTAATATCCTGGTGATAAATCCAAAACGGTGAAATAGTTAGCCCTAAGTAGATCTTCCATAATCGCTAAAGGGGATCGGCCTTCCACCATTATAGCGTTTACCCATCGATAACCTGCTTAGATTCTCTCCTCTGCCGTTTTCTTTTAACATAACCATCTGATCAGCTTTACTCGTTCACGTTCACCACTGTACTGTCGTTTTTTTTCCAGTCCTCTTTGTTATTTACATTCCAGGGTCGCACTCTACAAAATATGAATATTATTTTCCTGGTGGATGACACTTTTGTGCTCGTGGAGGATGGAGGCAAATTTTTACGAAAGGAGGACTGTCTTCCACAAAGGAGGATGGGTGGCAAGCCTACTCTATCACGGCTGTGTACATCCCGCCCAGTTGAATTATTGTACTATTATCACTAGTGTCTTGTCGGATATCGATAGTATTCGCCACATGTCAAATGTGTCCATTCCATTAGGTATTCCTGTACATCTGGAATATTGTAGCAGTCATCGTTACATTTTCTAATCGTCTTAGCTCCACGAAAGCTTCATTTTGATCTTTGGTTCCGGCAGACCGTATTCGAAACAAAACTTCTGCTAAATTTGTGAACTGTCATCAAAATCGTTAGTCATGTTTTTTATGAAACCCTGCTTCAGGTTCACTTTCCAAGCTGTAATGTTTGCGACACAAATACAATTACTAACCTCATATTTGGTACACATATAGGTGCAAATGTGGATTGGATTACTCCGGAATAAGTCAAATGGGCCATTAAGTCCTTTCACCCGTTTAGGGCTCCAGGCGGAGATGAAACCATCCCAGCCCTCCTCGATTTAAAACTAGCTTCAATTTGGGTCACAGACCAAAGGCTTGGAGCCAAGACAATGTGGTTTTTATCCCAAAGCTTGGCAATCGGCCAAGTGAACTCCCTAAGTCCTTTCGACCTATCAGTCATCGTTTATTCTCAAAACTATGGAACGACTGGTAGATCTTCATATCAGAAACTGGTTAACTGTAACCAGACCTCTGAATCCTAATCAATTCGCCTACAGAAAAGGAAAATCCACAAAGGGGGCGCTGTATCCACTGGACCTTGAGGAAGGTTTTGGCGATACGACTAACCACTTAAGGTATTGATGATCCGACTAACCACTGGATTAGTTCCATGTTGATTAGTAGGAAAATTACATCCAAACTAGGTAATGAGTCACCGAAAGGTGGTGTCGTGTCAAACTACATCTACTCGGTTGTGACGCCATTGGTTTAAACCTTGTTATTTCGAATTGGAGCACTAAAGAGGGCTTTTCGGTTAACCCTAGCAAAACAGTCCTGATGCCCTTTACCAAAAGTCATAAATTGAAGCTTGGTTCAGTTAGTCTAAATGACATCACTCATATGAACTCAACATGTCGGCGTATGTTCGGAAGGACTTGGGAGCTCTGCTCAAAAATGATTTACTGGATGTACATCATGATAATGAGGCCAATTGCGACCTATGGGGCCATAGTTTGGTGGCCTAAAGTACAGCAGAAAGTTATTATGAACAAGCAAACCTCATTGCAGAGGCCAGCATGTCTCGGAATCACAAGCGTTATGTGCACCGGTCCAACGGCGGCGATGGCAGCCCTCACCGGACTCACTCCACTTCATATCTACATCAAAAAATCAGTGAATCGATATAGTCATGATGATCATATGGGTCGCCTGAACATTTTGAATGAGTTCGAGACGTGATGTCCAAAGAACTCTGCTTTGGCAGGAATTTCGGGCTAACAGTCAACCATAAAATATCGAAATCACTGGAAACTTACCCGTATTTTTCTAGCCGAAATTCACGCCATCGAAATCTGCGCCTCAACTTAAGGTTTTAAAGACGCCTCCATTCACATTTTGTCCGACAGCCAAGCAGCATTGAAAGGCTTCTAACTTTGCCTGGATTCTAAGTCGGTTAAAAGTTGTTATAAAAGTTGGTTGTGGTGGGTATCTGGTCACAAAGGCATCACTAGATCGCAGGCTCACCAACTACACTCATTGGTCCTGAGCCTTTCTGTGGTATCCCGTTGGCCTCTGCAGCCTACACAATCAGTCAATAAGAAAAAATACAGCGGAGTTATATTCCCGGCCTTAGACAAGCCAACTGTTTGATCAGACCATTTCACCATAAGGACTTGGAAACTAGTTGGCTTTCTTTCAAAACACTGTAACCTGATATATCATTTGAATAAGATTAACTGGTCCACAGAGACGGAGTGCCGACTTTGGTTGAAAGAGATAGAAACCGCAGAGCACATAATATGTAAGTGTGTTGCTCGGGTACCGGTCAAAACTGGATATTTTACAACTAGATTTGACGAAACAGGATAATTCAAAACTGGTTATTTTAAAACGAGATACGGTACAAAACGAGATATGGTACAAAACTGGATATTTCAAAACAGGATATATCGATATGTGATTTAAACTTAAAATGATTTTTTAGGAAAGTTCTGGAATATGGCCAATCAGGATGGAACTCGGCGAGTTTTTAACCAATTATGATGAAATTCTATATGTAGGATGGGAATGTGATTTTCAAATGATTTTTTGGGTAAGTTTTGGAATATGGCCAGTTAGGAAGGAACTCGGTGAGTTCTTAACCGATTATGATGAAATTGTATATGTAGGATGGAAATGTGATTTAAAAATGATTTTTTGAGAAAGTTCTGGAATATGGCCAGTTAGGAAGGAACTCGGTGAGTTCTTAACCGATTATGGTGAAATTCTATTTGTAGGATGGGAATAGGATTTTAAAATGATTTTTTCAAGTCAATGATTATTTTAATAAGATGAGAAAAGCAGCAATTAAAAAAACCATTAAGTGAAGGAAAATTCTATTTCTCTCCTTAGAAATATTCAAGTATGGAACCTTATTGGCCTTATTCCAGAACTTTCCCAACAAATCATTTTAAAATCCAATTTTCATCCTACATATCGAATTTCATCGAAATCGGTTAAGAACTCGCCGAGTTCCTTCCTAATTGGCCATATTCCAGAACTTTCCTAAAAAATCATTTTACGTTTAAATCACATGTCGAAATATCCTGTTTTGAAATATCCAGTGTTGTACCATGTATCGTTTTGTACCTTATCTCGTATTGAAATATCCAATTTTGAAATATCCAGTTTTGTACCATATCTCGTTTTGTACCTTATCTCGTTTTGCATTATCCAACTTTGAAATGCCCAGTTTTGTACCATATCTCGTTTTGTACCTTATTGAAATATCCAGTTTTGTACCATATCTCGTTTTGTATCTTATCTCGTATTGAAATATCCAATTTTGAAATATCCAGTTTTGTACCATATCTCGTTTTGTACCATATCTCGTTTTGTACCATATCTCGTTTTGTCAAATCCTATTTTGAAATATCCAGTTTTAAATTGTCCAGTTCTGCGCGATTCTCGTGTTGCTCTGTGCACACTGAGGCGGCTTCATTTTGAAGAGAGGATTTGATCCCAGAGAAATGTAAATTGGCCTCTATAAGCAGCATCCTCGCCATTATTAGGAAGGTGGAGAAATTCTTGGACTAATAAGCCCAATAGCACAAAAGATCTTGTAGGTCGCTGGCCGTTTGGGCAGGGGAATAAAAAAATAAAAATAAAAAAATAAAGGTATGAGCTAGGTCCCTGTGGTCGAATACTATATCCTTAGACATTGTTTTGTAAAAGGAACACACTCCTTCGGACAACATTTTATATCGCCAGCCCAACTAGATCTTTGCAGTTAAAGATTATATCTGCATGTTAAATGGGAACTTCTCAGCTTCTCTGGTCTCAAAACCAATGAGTCTAGAAATATGAGTTCATGGGATTTCTAAATTTGATAGATAGCTTTCGGAACTCTTGTCACGATGATAACATTTGGGAGAAGAGTCACAAAATAGAGATCAAATCCGATAGGGGCCACCAATGATAACAAATGTACAGGTGGGTGTGGTGGGTTCTTCTGAAAAAAATCGTATAGTTTACACTAAATTGCGGCATCATTTTACAACAATGTACAACATATATAGATATTTGGATGATTATCAGAAAATGGGTTTGAACTGAATTCATGCCAATAGGGATGTGGTAATTATAAAATTTATTTTTAACTAATTACAGTAATATGTACCGTATATATATAATATTTTGTAAAATATTCACAATGATCTTGAGTGTGATGCCAACATGTTTATTTCTATAATAATACAACAACCTTAATGCACAACTCGTATCACGCAACTATAGATGATGCTAGTCACATTTTTCACATTTTCAGGGAAAATCGAATTTTTGTTGTTATTGTATGCACATAGAAGAAAATCATATTCCAGTTACATTCAAATATCACGTGTAAATCACACATTTAGCGCGTGATTGTATTCAGAAAAAGGGTACAAACAAAAGCGCAGGCTCCGATACAAAAAAAAAGAAAAATTTTCTCCCTCTATATCACCGAATCGAAATATGGAAATATGTAAATAAAGAGTAAACATAAAATATTCGTGCCCCGACCCGAATTTAAACCGATCACCACAATGTCCTTTAAGAGGTCAAATTTTACTTACGAAATATTTATATATACAGTTATATAGAAACAGAGAGTAAATCTCAGTTCATTCTTTTGTATTCGTTTCGATTTCATATTATAAGAGCGAATATAATCGAGAGCAAGGTACGAGCTTTAAAAGCGCCGACGCGTATATTACGCTCGGTTTTGTTGTTGTCGGTTTTTTTTTTTTGTTGTTTTTTGTCTTATTTTAGTGTAAATTTTGTGTTTTTCATTCAGTCTTCTATATTTTTTTGGACACAAAATTTTCATAATTTCCTCATTGCAAAAATTAAAAAAATTTTCTTAACGGTTATAAAAAAAAAATTTAAAAATTTAAGTGAAGTTTTATGAAAGAAAATGAAAGCTTTGTAACCGTTTTAATCAAAACTTTTTTTTTTCAACATTTTCATCAAAAAAAAGAAAAACGAAAAGTATATAAAATTTTTGTGTTTGCTGAAGTAAGTGAAAAAGGTTTTTCCATAATAAAATTATGAATTTTATATTTTGTTTGTGTGTATATGGCCATACTTGTGTTTAGCCGATAAGTATGACCTTGAATTGTGCGTGCAAAACTTTCTTTTATAGCGTTCTATTGATAAACACTGTTGTCAGCTAATGATAACAGTTTCTTTTACGATTACACCCTATATGTATTTTTATAGTGTATATAGATATAACCTTGGTTCAAGGACGGGTATTAAATAATTTTTCATAACTACTTATATGATGATGCCTCTTACATCATTCGTAATCTTTATTCGGTTTATTTTTGGAAACTTAAAATTGTGATGAGTCGAAAACTAATTGAAAATAATTGATTCGTAAAATGTTGATGTTTCTTATAATTAATAGTTTAGTTCAATTGTTGATATATTTGATAGTGTATACACACGCACACATACACACTATATCATACAGCGAATGTCATTGAAAGGTCTCGCAGCTATTACATACATAACTGTTTACAGACAATTTTCATTTTCACTTCTATTAGTAATGCGCATCGATTAAAGATAAAAATACGCACGCGTGTCAAACAAAAAACAAAAGAAAATCATTTTAATTATAGGAAAATTTCATAACTAAAATTTTATAACAACGAAATAAAATCAAACAAAATTCGATTACGAATATTCGAATGCTAATATCGAAATAAACCTAAGTATTTTAAGGGTTCCTTAACCGTTTCCGAAATTTAAATTTAAATTTTAGTACCAATATCGTTCACCTTAATTTTGACAGTTTGAATTACGCTTTAAATTTCGATAAAAATATTTATACTCTGATATGTTATTGAAATGTCCTGATGGTTCAAAATATATTTTTAATAAATATAGAACATTACGGTAAATAAACATTTAAAATTTATTCTGTTCTGAAAGTTTGGAGAATTTGACGAAATTCTAATTAAAATGTTGTAACGATTATTGTTTACCTAATATTCAATAATTCACCGAAATTACCGTAAGCCGAAATTACCGTAACTGTTAACATATACGCAATTTAATAAATATTATATATATATATATATATATATATATATATATATATATATATATATATATATATATATATATATATATATACATTAAAATTTGTCAAATACAGACTGAGCAAAAATGTGCAGAGGACCCATCCTAGGGAGAATACATACTGGCCAATACATACATACTGGTTGATTGCATTAATTCCGAGCTCTTGATATTCGGAGGGGATACTTTGTGGAACTATGTTTTCAAACTTGTTCGATTAGTATAGAAAAGCGAATTTATGCCTGATAAATGGAAGGTGGCCGCGTTGTGCCCTATCCTTAAGAATGGATAGATAATATTGGAGAGAACCACGCCCCTGGCGGAGATAATTATAGGTGTCTATCAACCTTATAGAATTTCGTTCGAATCGGTCAGTGTGGACGTGCCGCCCTGTTATAGTGTTCATTATTGGTTTTGGTGCGTCCCGTACCGATGAGAGTATCACAAATATAGATTTAAGAGAATATTTTTTGAGTTCAGGATGTACGAATGGTGTTTCGTTTGTATGTGTTGCAGTTTTCACCGGTTGTAGTTTTTTAATTTTTTCTCACAAACCAGAAATGAATTCTCGCGAACATTCAAACTGGCGTCCTTGATCCGTGGTTATATGGCTCGACACTTCATTCTGCAAATTCAATTTTTGTAAACTGCACACGCTATATTTTCTGCTGTTATTTGGTATTGCCTCCGTCCATCTGGAGAATCGAACTATATACAAGTTAGTAAGTAACTATATCTCTGCGATTTAGGTAGAGGACTCGATATTTTTGTCTTCTAGCATTTTACGCAACCTCGTGCCTAATTTGTACAATTTTTATTCATGGCGGGGCACATCTATTTAGTAGTTATCAAAGTAGTGGACGCCTTTACCTCTGGATGGGCTATATTGTGAAAATTGCTGAACATGTTATCCTTCCCCGATATATGCCGGTTGTAAATTGCCCTATGTAATCTAATTGGCGGAGTTGCCGTTGTGATGTCTTTTCTGATCCGTCTTTTTGTTGTGTCGGAATTAGTTTTCTCGAGAAGAAATTAAGCAGTACCCAATCTGTACCTGACATTTACTGGCCTACAGCTCGCATAGCGTAGTCGGACGCGTCGACCATCAACGATAGTGGATCTGTCGATGATGAATGTGCTAACTTTGCTGCATTCGTTAGCTTGGTTTTGCATTTCTCGAACGCATTTTACACTTCAGGAGTCCAGTTGATTTTTGTTCTGTCATTTTTCTTATTGCCCTTCATGTACTCCAACAATAGCCAGTAACTCGTATAAATCGGCGATAAAAATTACCCGGAGTAAAATTATCGGAGTAAATTAGCTCGTTATCCAGTCCTCTTAATACAGCGTGGATGAACCTTAGGAAGGTTTGCGTGCCATTATACAAACCAAAGGTCATTCGCGGAAACTCGAATAGTCCAAATGTTTTCTCTATATCCTAGAAAGTTTTCGTAATTTGACCCGGTTTCATTTACTTTAACCTCTGACCCCTTTGTCACTTCCATTATTCGATCTGCCATTTAATCGAATTATGGCTCACGGAATACCCACTACTGGATCCACGCTGGTAACCGTGCTATGTATGCCTTACGTTCATTGCTAAAGTCAAAATACCTTACAAATGCTGGAAGTTGTACAAGGTGTTGATCAGATCCGTTGTGAGGGTTGGTCTCTCAGAGGTCACTGATCAAAAACGGGATCGAATCCGGTGATGTGGTACGGACCAGCAATGGCCTGTAAAAACCATTTTATTATTATATATGTTTTGAGATATAGTTTGTCTATAAATTAATACTAACGACTATATTAACTATTAATCGACCATACAAGTTTTCAAGGTCAACAGTCTTTTGATTTGTATACGTTAATGTACATGTTTCACATAATAGCAATATTTAGAAAAAATTAAATCGGCGGTTCGCAACCTTTATATTTCACTTAGATTTTTAATATCACGTGTGCTCTAGATCTTTTGTTGACGGCTACGCACAAATAAAGTGTATCAATAATTTCTCGAATGATCCTTGAAACTTATTTTTATTTTGCGATTTAAATGCGCGGTAAACAATCAGCGGTTTATTTATTATATCACATACGGAAATAAAACTATTACTAAAATAAATTGATGTATATTGTAGTTATATATATATATATATATATATATATATATATATATATATATATATATATATATATATATATATATATATATATATATATATAAATATATATATATATATATATATATATATATATATATATATATATATATATATATATATATATATATTTATATATATATATATATATATATATATATATATATATATATATATATATATATATATACAGTACAAACTCGATAATTGCAACCAATTATAATCCACCCGAGCAAAAATCCACATCCAAAATGTTTATTTTGGCTTAAAAAAAGGAAGAAATTTTACTTTGCACCTTAACGGTAGCTGATTTATTTATAGCGATATTTTTTAGTTTTCTTAAAACTAAAACATCGTCAGCAGGAGCATCGTTTATCTCGGCCCACTCTAAACAAATGTTAAAACAACTGACGGCTTCTTCGTGTTTAACACGAACACTTTCTAAAACTTCAGATTCTGCTCCGGATTCTTCGTTTTCTGATAATTCTTCGGTTTCATGTTATCCATTCATTAATTTCTTTCAGAATCGTTAGGCGAAATTTTATTTAGTAAATTCAATATACGATCGACATTTTCAGCTCATTGATGGTTTATATTATTACGAATTGCAATTCATGGAATGTCGTCTTCAGAGTCATACTCATTAGCTGCAGGCATTATTGGGTTCCAACACTTAGCAATTGTAGCTGGCTCGAGATCTCGCTGATTCAAAAACCATTTGTACAATACTCGCTCCATCCGTGGAAATTCACTATGTTTAATAGCTCTAATTTTTGATAATGAATTAAATTGAGAATTGGCGTATTTTGTGATCGCACTTCCATTTTTTTTCAATCCTCGAAATTGTGGACTTATTACATTTATATTCAGCCGCTAAAACTATTGATATCGCACTTCGAGATTTAAACGAGATTTAAACGCATTTTTAAATTTATTTGAATTAAAATGACACAATAACACAAGTAATCAAATTAAAAATATTCTAGGTTATGAGGATAATGAGAAATATAAAAAAACAAACGAATTTTTGCACCGCTATATAGTCGATTCCTTCCAAAAGAGTGAATACATAGATATGTATGTATATACAGGAGAACATACTTCCTTCTATCACGTTTTCATTAATACATATTGTTAATATATGCTTTATATACATATATTTATTTCATTTATTCTTTCTCTTTTTTAACTGTATTCTACGCAGAACGAAGAATGTATTGAATAGACATGAATGAAAATTACAGTTATCGAGGTAAAATTTGACACGGTTGCAATTCTAATTTTAATATAAAATTTATACTGATGCAAATATCGAGTGTTGCTTTTACCCAGTTTGTACTGTATATATATATATATATATATATATATATATATATATATATATATATATATATATATATATATATATATATATATATATATATATATATATAAAGGCATACACTTTTTGCAATAAATCAGGCTGTATTTCGGCAATAATGCGTCGAATCTTGGCTTCGAATGCGACTTTATATATCGCCAGAGAAAGCAATCTAATAAATAATCAAATAGCACAAACGAGTTGGCTGGTTCCATTTCGTGAAATGAATCCATCGTCAAATGTATTTTTTTTTTTTTTGTGTCGGAACCCTGCAATCTCCCAACTCTTTCGAGGTTAATTTTTAACGTCCTACCTTATTACGTCGTCACCAGCTAAATCGAGGACGTACGAAAACAGGTTCGATCCATCAAATCCATCTGCACATTGCATTGCTCCAGCCAGCCTGTACTGACATGGACGATGGTTCGGCCCATGGATTCTGCACTCCAACAGGGATCATAGTTGTGTTTATCGTCATCACTGATCATAAACAGGTGATGAAAAATCCCTTTTGCAACCCTCCCCTGTTGGGATTCGAACCCGGTACCTCCCATCCCAAACACCGCAGCTTTAACCACTGCGCCAATTGCTCGGTATTCGTCAAATGTTTCTTTTAATAAATTAATTGTATCGCGCGCAGTGTGGCATGTGGCGCCGTCCCGCTGAAACTACATGTCTGCAACATTAATGCCTTCCAATTGAGGCGCGAAAAAGTTAGTAATCAGGGTTGCAATTTGGTTGTTTAAAGACATGCGAAGCAATTTGATCGACCTGTTATCCAATTATTATTCCTAAGGGTACTTCGGCATCAAATTCCTAGTACAACACGAATATCTACCGGAAAAACTCATTTCCTACCTTTGTTGCTTCAAGATGAGTTTCATGGATTTAGTGTCATCCCGGTACCTGATTACCGATATGTATTGGTAATCAGTCACCGAACCTGATACTATCCCATATCTAGAGAATCTTTGAAGAAGTTCAACGTGGGATGAAAGCTCCTTAATCTGTACTCTAAAAGGGCCCTTGTATAGTATGCAAGTACCAGAAGTTCATTGTAAGGTGGCAAAATTATCACATGTAGAGATACCTAAGGAGACAGTGACATCTTCACTGTCACTTACTGCAGGGTATAGTGAAATCCTCACATTAGTACCAGGTTGTTCGTCAATACTGATAACAAGCCATAATTCGTATATGTGACATGGCAAATGGTCTACCTTCCAACTTTTAATTTGTCACAGAAAATTAAAGTTCGAATTATGGCTTTAAGTTCAGATAAAATGAACGAAGAAATAACGTTGGTTGGTAGTAAACTCACACCATGAGCCACTACGCATCAACAGGAATTCTGTATCTACTCGTCCTAGCGCTGATAGTCACAATTTGTAAATATCAAAGCTACTGGAGAAACCACCAATGCTCTAACCATCCGGCTATTGCCCATTTACATGTTGATGATGTTCCGGCGTTGTAACGTGATGACCGTTCCATATGAAAAACCTCCATTTTAGTTCTAGGGCTTTGTTGAATCCGATACACGACATCGTTGATTTGTTTGATGACCTTGTATGGCCCTTCCCAACTTTGTGTTATAGTTTTGGAGATTTTCCTTTTCTTTGTTTGGGATTGAATAGCCAAACCAAATCTCCTTCCAAAAATCCTGGCCTGTTCGACCGCAGATCGTATCGGGTTATTCGATCATTGGTCTTAAATCTGTAACGTAATCTTGTTTGGCGACTGGTTCATTTGCTTGTGAGCCAAATTTTATATCACACGGAAGTCGGAGTTCTCTGCCAAATACAACCATAGCTGGTGAATTTCCAGTTGTATCATGTACAGAATTGCGATACGCCTTCAAGACCATTTCCTACCGTAAAAGCCGTTTTTTCTTTGTCATCCTCGTGAATTACTACCTGCCAGTATCCTCTTTTAAAATCTAGTGTGCTGAAGAAGTTTGCTCCAGATATCGTTCTGCTTTCGGTAGTCAACGCAAAACCTCATCGAACCATCTTTTTTTCGTAGAAGCACCACTAGTGAACTCCACTGTCTGTTGGTTTTCTTGATTACTCCATCTTTGCAACAAGAATTGAGTTCGGCTTCTTATAGCTTAGCTAGCGGCAATCTTTTTGGCGCTTGTCGTATTTGGCATATGTTTCACTAAGGTTCTTCCGCTTAATGGGTCTTCGTTCATTATTTTGGTTGGCTCCACTATTCCCAACTTGCTAACTCCAAGTTCACAGTGAATTCTGCCATAGATAACTTTTTCAGACATTGGTGATATCTCCACTCTGTCTTCTGTGGTGACCCGTAACCTAGCGTGCTTCCTATGAACTACGCCACTGTTGTCCATTTGTAGTGGTACTTCCACATTGTGCCATTTCAATATTTGGTCTTTTAGGTTGAGTGACATTTGGTGGTCTAGGATGCATTGGTCGGTTATGTCAGCAGCAATGAATCGACGTTGGACCGGATGTTGAGATCGATGTGGCACAATGAAACTGGGGCTTTCTCCCACTTTACTCAGGTTTCGCCACGCAAAGCTTGCGGCACCTAGTTTTCCGGATACACACTGTGGGGGCGCGTCAAGCACTCTGCTTCAACGTCCTGCATCTATCTGTCTGACTTTTTCATGTTGTTTCTCACCACCCTCTCATTATCCTGCTTTGCCGTTTGTTTAAAATCCCTGATGTGGTGTCCGGGTTGTTGGCATCTAAAGCACCTTGATTGCGGGAACGAGATCTCCCTCTGATGTTCGGGAAGCTTTGTCGTGGTCTTCCATGTTTTGCTTCTATCTTGGCCTCTATTTGAGCTATATCTTCCGATTCGAGCAACCACCTCCACTTCTTGAAAAATTGAACATTAAATTTCTAGAATTGAAGTTATTTACCCAAGAATGTTAATTTCCTTTACCTTCCCAAAACGTTTATGGAAAAATTCCATAATCGGCACGAGTTATATATATATATATATATATATATATATATATATATATATATATATATATATATATATATATATATATATATATATAATTAGATAAAAAATTAGAAATATATTCAGAAACTGTATAATTCACCAAACTATATTTCATTCTAACAGAAAAAGAATCTTGGTCTAATCCAGAATAACTTAACTAAAACATTTTAATCCGAAACACCTTATATACTTTTAAGATAAGGCGTATTTATTTCAAATGTGTTAGTTAAGTCTTAATTGCTTAGTTTGCTCTAGCATAAATTACACTTAAGGTAAATTGACTTTTTTCTAAAACTGACCTAAGTGATATTTCCCATTAGTCGATTTAAACAAAACTAACTTATCAACAGAAAAAACCGTATCTAACTAAAATATTGAAATGTTAATATTAAAGAACTATAAACGACTTATAAGGTAAAATTTCGCTAAAAATGCTTATTCTTTCTTTCCTGTGGCCGCATTTGCATTAAAAATGTGTCACAAAGTGTTTGGCTGCTCAGTTAAAAATTTAATTAGCAACGCAGCGAATATGGTATAAAATTAGAGACAAATTGAGAATGGTGGAGAGCCTTGAAAACTGAGGTATAATAACTTATGGTTGTTCTGGCAATTTTTTAAATTTGCTTGCTTATGACATGGAAGTCTATATATATATATATATATATATATATATATATATATATATATATATATATATATATATATATATATTATATATATTAATATAGTAAGATATAGTCACAATCATAGAAACAATGCAATGTATGAATAATCAATTTGTATTTTACAAAAATAATATAGAAGCAAGTAAACAATCATACCGATCATGATCCGATCGAATGATCACTTTATATCTACATGTAAATATTATTAACAAAAAAAAAAATAATAAAAGATAAAACACAAAATGCAGGTCATTGAAATCGTTGTGAACGAAAATAACTGAACAAAAACAACGTTAAGATCGCGCACAATATGAAAGACATACATAAGACGTGCGTAATCATTTAATGATCATAATGATGATCACTTAAAATTTAATTTTTGGGGGCATACTATCAATTTAGTGTTTCAACAGTCAGTGGGATAGGTCTTATCTATAAATTTTGTTTTTTGTTTTCGAACAGATGAGATCGAACACTTTTTATAAAAAAAATTATGTTCAGTGCCAAATTGATAAGGTGCCAATAAATGAAAATGAGGGCGGGGTTGGTGGTGTGACTGATTTAATATATACATAATTTAATTTTTTTTAAATTTTTTTTGCAGATATTAAACGCGGCAATTAGGATCGAAACAATTAAATTGATCGTGCGATCACAACATATCGATCGTTTGATATAATTTAGGTAATAGCCACATTATAAATAATTTTTACCGATCATTCGTATTTCATATTTCCTTTCCACTACAGAATACAAATTAACCTCATAACTAACTACCCATATAAACCATTTGAACAAAACCAATCCAGAAATTATGTATAGGTGAGTAAAGTTCGAATATATTTTATGTATATAAGGCGATCGTCTAAAATTACGATCGTAATGATAAATTTACCTCCCGCATTCTTATACGAGTAGAATTTTCCTTGAAACATTTTAGTTTTTGGCTCGGTATAGAGTTTTTGTAAAAATTTTTCCGTATTTTGTACAAAATTCATTATGTAGCAATAAACGCGAGAAACGCGAGAACAACAAAAACAAACACCGAACACGTACATGATGCATGGCATGGTTTTGTATTTATTTTAAGAATCGAGAAAATAAAATTATACAGTCGTGACAAAATGGATTAAACCGCGAAATTATATTTAACCTAACATATGTGTGTGGGTCTAACAATTAGGTGGCGGAATTGAAAAAGTTACTGAGGTCCCGAAAAATCGCATACTTTCATCACAAACTCATCCGATACAATATAAATGATCGCGATCGTATATTTTATTATGTTTAGATTCTTGCGTACACACAACCTCTAGATATAAACAAATTCTTCATGCCTCGTCCCCCAGCCCACCCCTTCGCGTCATATTTCGTCGTAGTCGGCTAGTTCGATATCTTTTTTTTTTTTTTTTGTGTTTGTACTCGACAGATATCACACAAAACATACGTGTTTTGTAGCATTTTATTTACCGACTGTATTCCAAACGAATAAAAACAATACACATATTATGATTTTTAGTTATTATCGTAGCAAAGCTTGAGCTATCGTAGCGTTTCTGGTCGTGAATAAGCGACCTAAATTTATATTTTTTTTTTTATATCGAAAAGTAAATTATTTGTGCGTGCGGAAATTTTTGTGTCGTCATATTGACTTTTTGTGCGAATTATATCGAAATTTTAGGTGTTAGCTAATTAATAAATTTTTCAATGAAAAACATTTTCACGAATAAAATTAAAAGGAAAAATTCTATATATTTATATTGTAAAGATTTCGAAGAGGACTTTCATCATCCTTGTGTGTGTATTTGTGATCGTGTTTGTGATAATATTTTGGAAATATTTTTATTTTGTGAAATATAAAAATACTTTGCACCCCACGATGTCGATTGAAATACATTCGAATCGATCAAGTGTTGATCTTAGGTGATTAGGCAAAATTATTTTTAATTATTGTTCTATAGTGTGTGTGCGTTATATAAACTAAATAATCGTTTCGATTTTTTTTTTCTTGTTTTTGTTTTGTTACAGTAATTTTCACTATTCAGAATCACCAACAGGTGACTCAACGATGAGTAAACTATGTCGTCAAGTATCAATCGAATCGCCTAGTCCGACGATGAAAGATTGTGTATTTAATTTTGTTGTACCAGTACCGGATACACCACCGCTAGGTGCTCGAATATTAGTTGTATGTGCCGGAGCATGTTATCGTTTAAGACGTTCACCATCAATTTCAAGCGTATCAAGTATATCGTCTGATTTAAATGATTTAGCTTTTCAAATGACACATCCATCGGCGGTTCCACCACCATCGCAACAATCATCATCGCCAGCTCATTCTGGTATACGGGATGGTGCATTATTTCCTGGTTTTGAGGTTGCCGGTGTTATCGAATCATTGGGATGTGATGTAGGACCCGATTGTGAATTTACCGTTGGCCAACGTATTGTATTATATCCATATGAAGGTGTACCAAATGGTTATTCGGAATTAATTGTTGTTCCCGAATTAAAATATTTGGTACCAATTCCTGAAACATTATCATTAAGTGTTGGTGCAATGTTACCAACTGGTGCACTTCTTGCCATGAATGCTGTTTATTCAGCACATATGGTTATGGAAAAAACGTTACAAACTTCTGGTCCGGATGCAACATGTAAATTACTTATTGTTGGTACAGGCGGTCTTGCACTATGGGCATTACGCATTGCTACACACTATTTTCAACGAAAATCAGTTCATGAACGTGTTGCAATTACGGTTGCTAGTTTACGAGACGAAGGTATTCGTTTGGTGAAAGAATGTGGACAGTACGTAAAATATTAAAATTTATCTTAAAATTATAGTGAGAAAATAATTTTTTTTTTTTCATCTCTGACAGAGTCAAAATTGTCCAATGGAACGAAGACTTATATGAGAAACAACTAATTGAACGGACACAAGATGCATGTGATGGTTTGGTCGATTGTGTTATTGATTTTGGTACAACATCGCGAAGTTTACATAGATCGATGCAATGTGTACGAAAAGGTGGTTCGGTTTTAATTAGTGAAGAGGTTGCTGAAAAATTATTACCAAAATTTTCGCGTAAAGCTGAAGAAATGCAACAACATATACAGGCGGTTGAAAATGGTACAATAGAACAGTTACACGAATTAGTTGATTTAGTTGCAAAAAAAGAAATTGAACCACCACCACATTCAGTATTTCCATGTGAGCAGGCATCGGAGGTTGTTAAAAAATTATTATGCTCGGAAATACCTGGCCGTGCTATTTTGAGATTCCATGACATTGAATAAATAAATTCACTAAGCCATGTATATAAATATATATATATATATATATATATATATATATATATATATATATATATATATATATATATATATATATATATATATATATATATATATATATATAGTTTTTTATATTTTAAGTCTCTTAGGTTTTAGTTTTATAGTTTTTATTGCATTTTAAGTTTAGTAATGTAAAATGTGATGGGGTTTGAGTAAGTTTACATGCATTCTATCTACTGCTATTACACTGCTCCCCCATCTTCATTTTTTTTCATTGTTATTTGTGATATTTATAAATAAAACAACATTATAAATGCTTTCTCTAGATATTCGCTGTGTTATATTTAATGCTATACCAATAAAAATATGTAACTAAATGTAAATCGCGATAAATTACGCGCGGTTAATCAGTATATTATTCTTCTAATTCGGACATATTTTAATTTCGCCTGTAAAATGTACCATGTACTTAACTATTAAATGTTAAAAAACACAACAAGCACCTAAATGAAATTATTTAATTTAAATATATTTTATTATTATATATATATATATATATATATATATATATATATATATATATATATATATATATATATATATATATATCAATACTACTTACATAATTTTATGTTTAGTTTTTGTGATTTCATCAGTCCTCGCGGTCAGATATTTTCGAGACTTATATATAAGAAAGCAAATTACACTAGCCGCGTCATATACATAAATTGCAGGGATGCTGATGAAACCACTGAACAAAGAATATTAAAAAAATAAAAAAAAACGAAAAAAATGTTAAAATTTAAAATTTTTTTTAAAAATAAAATGAAAAATCTCTATATAAATGGAAGGGACGGGAACATTTTAATTTTCACAGTACAAAAATAATACAAGAACACAATGGGGAAGACATTCCGAAAAGGATCGCACCATCGGACACCCGTGTTACATATAACAAAACCTAAGCGATCGATAGTTAAATTTTTTTTTATGGTGAAGGGAAAGAAAAGGTAGGTAATGACAGAATTGGTCCGGTTTCCCGGTGGGTAATATTTAACTACTATTAGCATAAGACAACCACTATTTTCCTGAACTGCTCTGTATTCTGTCATCTTATCAGCAATTCCAGTGTGCCACCATTCATATACAGGTACGTGTATAAAAATCCTATTATATTCACTTAAATTGACACAAAATCACCGAAATGTATCGCGATAACCCAGAAATTTTGTCGAACTGTGCCTGGGTGCTGATTTTCTATCGTACGAAATTGACATTGCGGTTGGAGATTATGATGATATTATAATTGGATGCTTTGCATGGTAAGACAGTCTTCCTCCAACCCGTATAATGTTTTGCAAACAGTGGTATTAGTGTACGGTTTGTTAATGTTGCACGTTCCATAACTAGCCGATCCAAGTTCGGAGGGAGTTACAATACCAGTCTGTACTTTGAAATGGAGTTTGATGGCTTTGGTTGATGAATCTGAGCACATAGCTGGAATATTTGCAACTGAGAAATAGAATGTCATCGTGTTGGCCCATTCCACCATAATTGATTGGTAGAGCTTCGTCCTGCAGATTTTTGCAGATTTTAATTTTAAAACCGGCCGAATTTACGTAAATACGGATACAATTTGGTCTCAGCAGCTAAGGAATAATTGAGTGATTTAAATGAAATTTACTACAATTAATGTAGGCAACAAAACCTATTATTAGAGGTTTCATTGAGCCCAATCAGACCATTATTACAGATTTTGACTTCTTTGATTATAAAACCGGACGAATTTACGTAAAAACGGATGCAATTCGGTCCCAGCAGCTAAGGAATAATTGAGTGATTTAAATGAAATTTACTACAATTAATGTAGGCAACAAAACCTATTATTAGAGGTATCATTGAGCCCAATCAGACCACTATTACAGATTTTGCCTTTTTTAATTTTAGGACCGACCGAATTTACGTAAAAACGGATACAATTTGGTTTCAGCAGCTAAGAAATATTTGAGTGATTTAAATGAAATTTACTATAGTTCACGTGGTCAATAATTGAGTGATTTAAATGAAATTTACTACAATTCATTTACTCAACAAAACCTATTCTTAGAGGTTTCATTGAGCCCAACCAGACCATTATTGTAGATTTGGATTTTTTTTAATTTTAAGACCTGCCGAATTTACGTAAAAACGGATATAATTTGGTCTCAGCAGCTAAGAAATAATTGAGTGATTTAAATGAAATTTACTACAATTCATGTAGGCAAAAAAACCTATTCTAAGAGGTATTATTGAGCCCAATTAGACCACTATTACAGATTTTGGCTTTTTTGATTTTAAGACCGGCCGAATTTACGTAAAAACGGATACAATTTGGTCTCAGCAGCTAAGAAATAATTGAGTGATTTAAATGAAATTTACTACAAGTCATGTAGGCAACAAAACCTATTCTAAGAGGTATCATTGAGGCCAATCAAGAAATATGAATCTATAAAAACTTTAGACATTATATGGAATCCACAAAATGATGAATTCGAATTCCAAGTCAACATAGGTACTAATATGAGACCACCAACGAAACGATACATTATATCCGAAATAGCCATCATTTTCGATCCATTAGGTGGTTTTCTCGTACTGGAGTAAGCTGCAATTAAACCTTCATACAGTGAGGTTGTGTTTTTCTTGTGTTGTGTAATTGTGGTTGAAATGTGACGAACACTTTGTGTGTTTTAAGTGAAAAGTGGTAAAATTTAATTTAATCTTTCATTTTTTACGTAATATATTCTGTTTGTTTCCGAATCAGAGGTGCAATTCTGGTTCGACGATTATGATAACTGATAAACTTATCATCGATAAAACACAAATTGCGATTCCCTTTTTGTGTTAAATAATAAACTTGTGTCAAATTTGGTAAAAAATTTTGATATTTTCTCATTTCGATTTTGTTGCTGAAAAGTGTTTATCGCCGATGATAAAATTACTGTCTTTGCGCCTAAATTTATGTTTTTCGAGTGTTTCATTGTATGTATTCTATTTGTGTGCATTTTATGTTGTTAATGTTAAACTTTAAAAAATTTTATAATAATAATAATAGTAGTGTGCTTCAATTTTACAAAATAATACATAAATTTATATAAATTTCTGTATACAAAAAATCTATTTAAAATTTTGACATATATTTTGTTTAAATATATAACACTGAACTGAAAATGTATAACAGTTTTCATTGACATCATGCGTAAAAACTCAGAACTAATGTAGTTCATCAATTTGGTAAACCGGAATCGCGTTGTCGATTTGATGATGAAAGAAACTGGTAAAAGCAAATGAAAACTTGATATTAATTTTTTTTTCATTATCATATCATCGAACCAAGAATCCAACAGAATCGTATGTTTCTGAATCCGTTAATATAATTAAAGTTTGATAAATTCATAGGCAACATCCATTATTTTCATTTCAATTTACAATTTATTGGTGTATCGCTGGTTAATTTATCTACAAAACTTACGATAGTTATATGCTAAAACATTAAATTTGATTTTAATGCAAAAACATTTTCATGAAAATGTTTAATTTTCTATTTAAAATGAAAATAAATTTGAAAATTTTAATATTTCGGACATTTATTATGAGTATGTCATGATTTTTTTGTTATAATATATTCGTCCTTGTCTAATCGATATCATCGTTTTGAAACAAAACGATTTGTGTGTGACAAATTTTAATTTGACATTGAAAAAGAGAGAAAATACATTTTTCCTCTCTCATCAACATTTTTTTGGTTAATATTTATTTGGTTTAAACATTTAGGGGTACACATTTAAAGTTCAAATTCGCGGGGTTCAAGATCCACCTGAACCACCTGACACGGCTTTTGGTATGGGAATTAGGTCGTGTAGTTTACGCTTTCGAGTTTGGAAAGATGCCTGGTGAAAATGTGATATATGGCGGTCCCACCAAGTCTATAGTAGATTGAGCCGGATCGTTATGCATTGATCAACTACGTTATACTTACTAGGACTTGTGTCTAAATTGAAGCTTCCGTGTAACAATATTGGTATCTCGTGCAGTTTATGTTGTTTGATAATTTCAAAAGCGTTAGCTGCTTTGGCTGTGTATGCCATTAGAAATAGTAGGAATAATTTAAAGTCATCGGAGCTGGTTCCGGAAGAGATGTATACAGACACCAGTAAACATGTGATATGTTTACGACGGCACATTACTAACTCCTTTATAAAATGATATTTGACATCTATATGTTTCGTCCTTGGGTGAGATGTTTGATCACAATCGATGTATTTGGAAAAATTTCGCATTGTAATTTGTTGAGCCATTAGCCTTTTTGTGTCGCTGCTACCATAGACATGTATTCTGCCTTGGTAGTTGACAGAGCCACTGTGCAGTTCCACGATATTAGTCTTTCCTGTATCGCAAATACATATCCAGTAGTTGATCGTCGTAGTTCAGGATCACCCACCCAGTCTGAATCACAGTATCAAATCATATCTTTCGTAGCATTCTAATGGGCTATTGCTGGATTCTGATTAAATTGACTTAATTTGTTGACGGCATAAGAAATATCTGGTCTTGTGACTTGCGCTACATAAAGTAGACTGCCTATTGCCTCTTGGTACGGAATGTGTTTCATCTTTTCACTATCTTCAACGTTTTTTGGACTCATCTCTTTAGGCAATATTTGTTAAGCATCTAGGGGAGTCGCAACTGGGTTGCAATCTGTCATGTTAAACTTTCTCAAAACATCGTTTATATAACCTTCCTGACATATCGATACTATTCCTTCCTTTCGATTCCCTTCAATTTTCATTCCTAGTACATATTTCGCCTCGCCGATATCCTACATCTGAAATTTTTCTTTAGCTCAGCCATTAAATCCAAATCATTGGAAAATAATATGAGATCATCTCCGTATACAGCGACTATTATGATCAGCTACTATTCAGCTACTATTCTAAAGTATATGCATGTGTCTACCGATGATTGCGTCATACCGGAATTCTTTAGTTGAATGTCTAAATGTTGATCCCAAATGCGGCTGGCTTGTTTAAGTCCGTACAGTGATTTTTTTAAGGTGACAAACTTTTTACCATATTGAAAACAGTTCTGATTGGAGAAATGCTGTGACTGCATCCATTTGGCGAATCTCTAAATCATATTTCGCTGCCATTGCTAATTAGAAACGAATCGAGCTGTATCTGAAAAAGGAATTGATAAGAGATCTACTGGATCAGGTAAAGGCCTTAACAAAAGACATTGCAGAACTAAAAATGAAGGCTGATGCAACACAAGTCTCTTTTGGGACATTAGTCTCTATGGCAGTGAAAACCCCAGTAGTAACAACGGTTTCTTCGTCAAACCAAGCTGATTCGCTTAAACTTCAACCCGTTCAAGCACCTAATCCATCACAAAATATATCCAATTTACAGCTTCATCCTACTGTAGCTCAACCAGATTTTCGAATACCGCGTAATCCGTCTCGTTGGAATATTACCTATGATGGTTCCCGAGGTAGTTATCTCGCAAAGCGGGATATTATTTTTAAAGTGGAACATTTAGCCAATGCAGACAGAATTCCTCATGAACAACTAGTAGATGCTCTAAGCTACTTACTTAAAGGTAACGCAGCTGAGTGGTATTGGAATTATTTAGAGAGATATTCTAAAGTAGGATGGGATAATTTAAAGTCGGACTTCATAAAACGTTTTCAAGACAGACGTTCGGACTTAGACCTTAGGCGGTGTCTTGAAAGTCGACATTAGAAACACAGGGAAAGTTTTTATGATTTTTACAATGAAATGTTATCATTATCTCTAAAATTAGAGAAACAAATATCCGATGAGCATTTGATGAACATTTTGAGACAAACCATGCGCCCCGGTCTCCAAGATAAATTGGCTGGTATGGAATTCTATTCTATTGATGAAATGGTAAGACGATGTGTGGCGTATGAAGATACTTGGTCGCGCACGGGTTATGTTCCCGAATTGTTGTGTCCACAAAAGAAATATGTGCATGAAGTGGCATCATCTGAATCTACCTCATATATGGCCGGAAGAGGTCAATCACAAGTGCCTTGTAATGAATTTGGCGAGGAAGTATGTGCGTTTAATGTAACGAAAAGTAATTTTCGATCTCCAAATCCGAATACTTTTCCACCAAATAACCCTTCACGGGCAATTTACCCACACATTCAGAAATGTTGGAACTGTTCTCAAGTTGGTCATCAATATAAAAATTGCGTGTCATCAACAGTTCGCAATATATTTTGCTATGGTTGTGGATTATTTAATAACTATTTTCCAACTTGTCCAAACTATAGTACTCGGCAGGGAAACTGGCGACAGGGGGAAAGGGTGACCCAAACCACTTCCCCCAGAGAGAAAATTCAAACGGAAGTAGCTGCTACCAATACAGATCCGGAGTTCTACCACATTCTTCAGAGGAATGTGAATTCACGTCCTTAAATAGCCCAAATCAAATTATAAATTCACCTAAATTGTCTTATCCAAAATATTCTGATACAAATCCTAAATCTTCTCGTTCTTACAGATACTTTAAATTACGTAAAGCACACAAATCGTTAATTGCATCATCCATAATTACTGACGAAGTTGATGGTAGACCCTACGCTGAAGTGGATTTGTTTGGAGTATCAACTATCGGTCTTTTAGATAGTGGGGCTAATGTGTCATTACTGGGAAGAGATTATATCAAGCTACTTAATGATCATAACATACGTTTTCGTCATTTACCATCTCTAATTAAAACCGCAAATGGTCATGCATTCCTAAAATTACACCTACATTTTTCGTATCAGAAATTAAACAACCAGACTCTAAATTCCACGAATTATATTCGGAACAACAATCACTCGTAAATTCTGTAATAAGCAAATTTCCATCATCCTTAGAACTAGGACTTGGACGAACAGATTTAGTCACTCATGTTATTAACGTAGGAGATTCGCTTCCTATTAAACAAAGACATTACGCTGTTTCGCCTGCGAAAGAAGCAGAAATTTATAAAGAGCTAGAGACCGAATGATCTCGCTTGGCGTGATCGAAGAGAGTTGCAGTTCTTGGAGTTCCCCAGTGACATTAGTACAGAAGGGTAATGGCAAAGTCCGTTTATGCTTAGATGCGCATGCGCGAAAAGTTAACCAGGTTACTGTAAAAGATGCTTATCCTTTGCCCCTTATCGATGGTTTGTTAGGACGTCTGACTAAAACGAGATTCATTTCGAGCATAGATCTAAAAGACGCCTTCTGGCAGATCCCGCTCGATGAGGATTCTAGGGATAAGACGGCTTTCACAGTACCTGGACGACCCCTGTATCATTTTACAGTTATGCCATTCGGACTCTGCAATGCGCCACAGACCATGTGCCGTATGATGCACCGGGTGATACCTCATGAGCTGCACTCTCAAGTTTTTGTGTATCTGGACGATTTACTCGTCACAAGTGAAACATTTGAAGAGCATTTGGAATTGTTGTCTAAAGTTGCAGAACGGTTGAGAATCGCTAAATTAACGATTAATACTGAAATGAGTAAATTCTTGTTTAAAGAACTAAAATTTCTCGGTTATGTGGTTGGAGATGGTGTATTAACTCCCGATAATTCCAAAATAGAAGCTATTACTCTGTACCCGGTTCCCAAGACCGTACGCCAACTTCGTAGGTTCCTGGGAATGTCGGGCTGGTACAGACGGTTTATTCATAAATACGCAAATATAGCTACTCCTTTAACAAACCTACTTAAGAAAAATAAGAAATTCGAGTGGAGTGAAAAAGCTCAGGAAGCTTTTGAGAAATTGAAGCAAGCACTTACAACTGCTCCCGTTTTAACTAATCCAGATTACGATAGCCCTTTCTTTATTCAGTGCGACGCATCAATGACTGGCATTGGAGCAGTGCTATTTCAAAAATCCTCCAGCGGCGAAGAACGTCCTATTGCCTATGTTTCGCAAAAGCTTAATGCTGCGCAACGCAATTACAGCGTTACCGAGCTGGAGTGCCTTGCTGCTGTGTTGAGCATTGGGAAATTTAGGCAATATATTGAAGGTTACCCGTTTACCATTATCACGGATCACTCCAGTTTGAAGTGGTTGATGGGACAACGGGATCTTTCTGGACGTCTTGCTCGCTGGAGTTTAAAGTTGCAAAGTTTTGACTTTGTGATGAGTACCGAAAAGGAAAAGAAAATCTTGTACCTGATGCTTTATCAAGACAAGTCGAAGCAATTACCAGCTTGAACCAGGATGACTCCTTGTTTATTGATATGAATTCCAGCGAATTTCAAAATTCTGAGTACTTGGATTTGATTAACACCATCTCAACTATTCCAAAGGACAAGTGTAATTTAAAAGTAATTGATGGCAAGGTCTACATAAAACCTCATAATGTAACGGACGAATTTTCTGATTTGCCTCCTTGGAAACTTTACGTTCCACACTCTTTGACTCAAATCCTATTAACACGTGCTCATAGTTCTCCCAATTCGGCACATCGAGGTATACACAAATCATTGGAAGTCTTACGAAGGTCATATTATTGGCCATCTATGATAAGGGATGTTCAACATTTCATTAAACTGTGTCAAGTATGTAAGGCTAGTAAATCATCTAACACCACTACCCGTCCTCCGATGGGAAGTATGTCGACCTTGGCAAAAGTTATATATTGACTTCATGGGTCCGTTTCCTCGCACTAAGGCTGGTTACTCTTTTTGCCCGGCTTTGATTATTGAGACCTCTTCTTCAGGGTGTGGAACGTCCCCATGATTTGTAGCGTTGTCAGATTTATGCACAAATGCACTAACTAAATTGATGATGAATCTGACACCGCTACAATGGATTATTACTTTTTTTTATATATATATATATTATCGGTAACACCATATCACGGGATTCAACCGTTAGGAAAAAAAATTATATAAAACGAGATATTTTTAAACGCGGTAGAAGATAGTCAGTTGATTTTGGACAGTGAAGAAGTCAAGAATTATAAATAAAAATAAAAATAGAAAATGAGATAAAAAAATATAACACGCAGGAAAATGGAGAGTAGGTAAGTGACAGAATATGCTAGTGTGGTAATTTAACGGTCTTACAAGACTCGGTTATGTGCAACAAACCTCACCCCAAATCCGTTGAGTCATAGCTGGCTAAAATGACCGTGTTGTACCGCTGACCGGGTAATTTCTGTTGACGATTGCCAATAGGCGATCGTTACAAGTCTATGCCTGGTTTCTGCGCACATCCTCGGATCACTACTTTATGTTTTATAATTCTTCCGGCAGCATCGCGTTTTGTTTTAAACACCCATTTATTACTGATGGGTTTTTTATTAACAGACAGATCAACCAACTCCCAAGTCTTGTTTTCCTTTAGAGATTGATATTCGGGTTCCATGGCTTGCTTCCACAAATCCGAATGTATACTTTGTAATGCTTCATTTACCGATGATGGATCTTCATACAAACTGTCCACCTCGAAATTAGTATGGTACAAAAAAAACGAAATTATTTCGTGAAAATTCATCTTCGAGGACGAAGATGTATTTCGCACCGCCAAGCAAATCTTCTTCTATGGGACCGCATAGATCTGCATGCACCAGCTCTAAAAGTTCATTCGCTCGCTTTCCACTATCTGGAAAGTGTAATCGGGTTTGCTTATATACCCCTGATACACGTTTCACATTTTTCGTTGTCATTTGTATTCATAAAATTTAATTTTTTATATGTGACCCAAACGTCTGTGCCACAACTTGACACCCTTTCGCAGATAATATGACGTATGGATGTTAAAACTTTCCAAGTCTAATTTGTAAATCCCATTTTTTAAAGTAGCTGTCGCCAACAACTCTTCATTAGAATCATAAACTCGACATCCACGCTGATCAAAACCAACCCGCTTGCCATTTTTCACCATTTGACTTATTTACAGCAAATTAGCCGACAAATCCGGAATGTGCAAAACATTTGATATGTTGACTTTTGACACTTCGTTATCAACAATTAAAGACAACTTGCAGTCACCGATGCCTGTCTCATACATTTTTTGATTATTAGCTGTTAGTACCTCTGCATTTGATGCAGCACGATTGACATTAGTTATTAACTGATCATTGTGCGTCACATGGGCCGATGCTCCTGATTCGATGTACCAACTCTCATCATTCAATTTATCATTCGCGGTGAATATACTTAACAACGACTTTTCACTTTTTCGTTTAATTTGTTGTTGTGGTTTGTTTGGTTTTCTGCAATGGCCCGGTTCATTACAATTGTAGCAACGCGTAGGCTTCTTATAATTTGTTTTGTTTGTTCGAAAAAAACGTGGTCCTTGCACACATGACCATAAATCTTCATGTTGAAGGTATGCCTTCATTGCAAAACTCCAATTATTGAAGTTTTCTCGGCCATTCAGCTTCTCGATGAATGGTATCATTGACATCGCCATGATGGATGATAATTACTTTTATTTTGAAATTACTCACTTATTTTTATTTCGATAATTCTGGGCCCATAACCTGATGGACAGAGATTTCTGTCGTATAAAAATAAAACAGAACTTGCTCTTGTTGTAACTAAAGCGGAAGTGATAGAGTCTTCTTTGATTTACAGACTGAAGATAGTAACAATATAAATATATGAATGTAACAATATAGTGCTACCAACATTTAGAATACAATATTTACTTTTCATCAAAATGGAAAACGTTTGTTGCGAATAACATTTTGTTATCGGTGCCCCGCACCATGGAAACATGTAAAATCTAAAGAGAATCCAGCGGACTGCGCAACACGCGACATAGACAAGCTGTGCGATCACAATTTATGGTGGTTGGGACCAGATTGGCTTAGAAGCCTTATACTTACATTAGTATACGTACTTACATTAGTATAAAACACCGATTTTGTTTTCAACTTTTGACGTTTTCATGGATGTAGTATTCACACCAAACACAAATTTTGAATATAAATAAACTGATGCGTACTCAAATTAAAGCTTAGAAATAACTAAAAATACTAAACTATCACATTTATTTAGATTAAGCGTTATCTTAGCTATTACATAAACATAATACAACTAATTTTGTCCTGTGTTTGGTTGAAATAATTGTCAATATTCGCGTCTATCCAAAACAATTTTGTAATTCGTGTTGTTTCAAAAAGAATTAAAATATTTACATATTAATTTAAATATGTCAATATTTAATTTGAATATTTTAATTGAAACAAGACGAATTACAAATGTCGCGAGTTTTGTCAATTTAATACAAATGACTAAAAAGTAATATGTTGACGTTTCTACATAACCTCAAAATTTTATTTGAAGTGCTATCTCATCTAGTACAATAATTTGTGTATGTTATTTTTTTCCTTATTTTGAATATTTTACTTTATTATTAAATAAAATATTCAAAATAACGAAAAAAAATAACAAACACAAGAAAAAACTTTCATATAATTAATTTTGAGGTTATGTAGAAACGTCAACATATCACTTTTTATTCCTCACGTTCTCTACAAAATTCATTGTGCAGGATTGAGTTTGTAGACTTTTTTGTTTACATTTTATCAGCAACAAATTCTACAAGTGTGATATAAAAGTGTAAAATATTATAGCACCACAAAATAGTCATTTTGATCACCTTTACCATATTGAAATAAAACACTACCACCTAGCGCTTTGGTACACGGTAAATATAAGTAAAATACAACAGCGCAACCGACAAAATTGGGATGGTTCGATAGGTTCTGTTTCGAAGATTGGCTTGTGGCAATTACTAGAATATTGATTAGAGATAATTTAAGCTCTCATTTAACAGCGGAAGTCATCAAGTAACTCGTATAATTTCAAACACTGCGGGTTTGAATACAATGCAGTCGATTTTTGGCTCGTGTAGCGTGTTTCCTTTTTTGACTTTTTAACATTTTATTAATATTAAACCATCGTCTTTAAGTTAGTTTTAGTAATAGTTTTTTTTGTGGTTTCATATCAAATTATGATATACAGATGTAAATCATGATTTTACCCCTGAACCTAAAACTAACCTAAACCAAACGTGATTTTTGATAACATTCAATTTTTTGTTATTGTCCATTTAAAGCTTGATTGATGATTTGATTTAAAATTAGATTAGATTAGAGTCTAGCTTCACCATTTAATTTTGTGACCATTCTAATTATACCAAATTGTAGCTGACCTTAATTTGGGCCACCATTTAATATAATCTAATAAAAAAATAAAAAAATCTACCCAAACCCGCGTAATTCATCAATTTAAGAAAATGAAATTTAAACCTGGGAAAGTATAGGAAAATTATCTTATATATATATATATATATATATATATATATATATATATATATATATATATATATATATATATATCGTTTTTGAGAATATCGTTTTGTCCTTTTTACGGGAAGATACAATTTTTTTTATTGTTATTGTTGGTGTTATTAAAAAGTGGTAGTGGTCGATAAATTTTCCGGGTGGATTGTGGCAAAATTGAGTGAGAATAAATTATGTAAAAAACGAGAAGAAAAACCAAAGAAAAAGTAAAACAAGGTCTATTTATTTATGACCAATACGTGATCAAAATTTTCGATATTTTCCTGCTTTTAAATAAACAAATGAATTTTCCACTTTTCATTGGAGATGTATAGATACACACACACACACACACATATATATATATATATATATATATATATATATATATATATATATATATATATATATATATATATATATATAATTATAGGAATTTCGATAGGAAAATATCCGCTCAAGTATTTTGTGAGATGAGACGATGAATTTTGTGTACATTTTATTTTTACTGGCTGATGTCTTTTATATCTCGCATCCTAAATTAATCTCGTGTATGCAGAATCTTTGACTGGAATTTACGCACTACATCGCGCGTATGTAGGCGCTCGTTTTTTATAAAAAAAAAAGTTTGAATTTTCTTTATTGAGAACATGAATATACTAATATATAATATACTACTTTATATATATATATATATATATATATATATATATATATATATATATATATATATATATATATATAATGATAAGAACCAAAACGGCAACAACAACAACAAGAAATTAAAAATTAAATTAAAAATTTTCATCACGTTTTTTTTTCGTATTTTAAATTTTTATTATTTTTAAGGTTTTTGTGGATGGAGGAAAATTATATTTGGCCGAAATACAGCAACGAGGAATGAGGGCTAATTCGATTATGCGAAAAAAATTTACATTTTTTTCCTCCGTATTTCTTACTTTAAAAAGAAGGCATTTTGTTCTTCTTATTTCTGGATGGAAAATTCAGCTTAAAATAAACACATATTTTCCAACTGTTTTTTTTGTTTTTACTTTTCTCCATGAATAACTCTCACGAAATAATTATTTTGTTCTTCATTATTCAATTCAAATAAAAACACAATTAAACAAATTTGTTTTAAACCATTTTTATGAGACGTACCATTTTGCAAAAATAATAATGTAGTGTATTATAGGGAAATCACTGTGTTAACATGAATATTTTGGCAGGGCTAATCTAATGTATTTCCCAAGTTTTATTTCATGTCTTTATGACTCAATTTAATTTGATTTTGTATATATTTAGGAGGGTTGGATAATTTAGATTTCCCCCATCATTTAGTTAAACGCGAATTATTATCTCCAGGATATATGACTTTTGATTCCTTTTCAGTGGATGATCTTAATTAACGAACATTATCGAATTAGTAATATTTTATAAAGTCTCATAGTCAAAAAAATATCTACAAGTTCAAAAACAAACGATGATTTGTGAAACAAAACGATGGTCCGTCCGTTTCATGCTGCTCTATAAACAAACATTTAAACTATCGACATTTTAAAGGAGTCATATTTTTATCTTATTTACTTGTATCTATATAATCAGTACAATACAATCGGTAATATAAGGTATAAACTAGACTTGTTGTTCAGATTACTTTGCATACTCAAACAGTTTGTTATGCTTATAGGTCTTGATATATTGCAAAAATTAAAAATTTTTGAAAGTATATATTTCATTAAATCGACTCCATTTTCACATAACATATAACTATATTGAAAAGGTTTCCCCCGTTTTCTTCGCTGAAAATGAACCTGATGTACTTTTAAAAGTGCTATGTGTAAAGTGCAAAAAGTTAATATCAGAAGAGGAATGATGCTTCAAAAGTGATAAGTGTTCGTTTTAGTAAGCACATTGCTAGGAAAGCTGTTCATCCAAGCTCGTTTTGTTTGATTACCTGAAGTTTTAATATACCTGTAGTGCCAATAAGCACTCTTCCAAAAGCTGAAAGTTCATCTGAAAAGATACATAAAAATTCATCAGATATAGTGTAAATCTAACATCTACCATCTACCATGGACCATCTACCAGCTAACATTTACAATCTACCATCTACCATCTACCATCTACCATCTACCATCTACCATCTACCATCTACCATCTACCATCTACCATCTACCATCTACCATCTACCATCTACCATCTACCATCTACCATCTACCATCTACCATCTACCATCTACCATCTACCATCTACCATCTACCATCTACCATCTACCATCTACCATCTACCATCTACCATCTACCATCTACCATCTACCATCTACCATCTACCATCTACCATCTACCATCTACCATCTACCATCTACCATCTACCATCTACCATCTACCATCTACCATCTACCATCTACCATCTACCATCTACCATCTACCATCTACCATCTACCATCTACCATCTACCATCTACCATCTACCATCTACCATCTACCATCTACCATCTACCATCTACCATCTACCATCTACCATCTACCATCTACCATCTACCATCTACCATCTACCATCTACCATCTACCATCTACCATCTACCATCTACCATCTACCATCTACCATCTACCATCTACCATCTACCATCTACCATCTACCATCTACCATCTACCATCTACCATCTACCATCTACCATCTACCATCTACCATCTACCATCTACCATCTACCATCTACCATCTACCATCTACCATCTACCATCTACCATCTACCATCTACCATCTACCATCTACCATCTACCATCTACCATCTACCATCTACCATCTACCATCTACCATCTACCATCTACCATCTACCATCTACCATCTACCATCTACCATCTACCATCTACCATCTACCATCTACCATCTACCATCTACCATCTACCATCTACCATCTACCATCTACCATCTACCATCAACCATCTACCATCTACCATCTACCATCTACCATCTACCATCTACCATCTACCATCTACCATCTACCATCTACCATCTACCATCTACCATCTACCATCTACCATCTACCATCTACCATCTACCATCTACCATCTACCATCTACCATCTACCATCTACCATCTACCATCTACCATCTACCATCTACCATCTACCATCTACCATCTACCATCTACCATCTACCATCTACCATCTACCATCTACCATCTACCATCTACCATCTACCATCTACCATCTACCATCTACCATCTACCATCTACCATCTACCATCTACCATCTACCATCTACCATCTACCATCTACCATCTACCATCTACCATCTACCATCTACCATCTACCATCTACCATCTACCATCTACCATCTACCATCTACCATCTACCATCTACCATCTACCATCTACCATCTACCATCTACCATCTACCATCTACCATCTACCATCTACCATCTACCATCTACCATCTACCATCTACCATCTACCATCTACCATCTACCATCTACCATCTACCATCTACCATCTACCATCTACCATCTACCATCTACCATCTACCATCTACCATCTACCATCTACCATCTACCATCTACCATCTACCATCTACCATCTACCATCTACCATCTACCATCTACCATCTACCATCTACCATCTACCATCTACCATCTACCATCTACCATCTACCATCTACCATCTACCATCTACCATCTACCATCTACCATCTACCATCTACCATCTACCATCTACCATCTACCATCTACCATCTACCATCTACCATCTACCATCTACCATCTACCATCTACCATCTACCATCTACCATCTACCATCTACCATCTACCATCTACCATCTACCATCTACCATCTACCATCTACCATCTACCATCTACCATCTACCATCTACCATCTACCATCTACCATCTACCATCTACCATCTACCATCTACCATCTACCATCTACCATCTACCATCTACCATCTACCATCTACCATCTACCATCTACCATCTACCATCTACCATCTACCATCTACCATCTACCATCTACCATCTACCATCTACCATCTACCATCTACCATCTACCATCTACCATCTACCATCTCCCATCTACCATCTACCATCTACCATCTACCATCTACCATCTACCATCTACCATCTACCATCTACCATCTACTATCTACCATCTACCATCTACCATCTACCATCTACCATCTACCATCTACCATCTACCATCTACCGTCTACCATCTACCATCTACCATCTACCATCTACCATCTACCATCTACCATCTACAATCTACAATCTACCATCTACCATCTACCATCTACAAAAAAAATCAAAATATGGCACGGGAAAATGCCAAAGAAATCGCCGAAAGTGAAAATTTAATAGAAATGGGGAAGTGCAGAGTTATTAGAGCATTGGTGATCCCATCCATTCCAAGGGCATTGATCTGTGGTATAGATTTTTGGAAGGCCTTTGGAATTTGGCCATCGATTAAAAAAACCGAAGATTCCTACGACATTGGTTGCATCGAAATTGTTAAGTCAAATCAGATGAGAAGCGAACATGAGATGAACGATACTCAAAAACAGGAACTGCACGACGCCAAGAGTAAATTTTTAGTTACTCAGCCTAATCATCTTGGTTGCACACCGATGGTTCAGCATAATATAGATACAGCGGAGGCAAAAGGAGTTAAAACAAGAGCTCATCTCTCCATACGTCCAGAAGAGTTTGAATTGTGAGTTGGATCGCATGATCAAGTTGGGAGTAGTTGAGAAGGCAGGTCCAACGGAATGGGCACACCCTGTAGTTTGTGTTGCAAAACCTTCAGGGAAAATCCGATTCTGCTTAGATGCGCGCAAATTAAATGAAGTGACTTTAAAGGATACATACCCGTTATTTATCCAGTTTGGACCTTTCCGATGCTTTCTGGCAGATAGAATTGAATGCTTCAAGCCGACCTAAAACGGCATTTATCGTGCCTGGGAGAAGTTTATTTCAATATAAACGGATGCCGTTCGGCCTGTGTAACGCCAGCCAAACGCTTTGCCGACTGATGGACAAGGTTCTTGGAGTTGATTTGGAACCCAAAGTATTTGTATACCTGGATGATATTATCGTAATGACGCAGACGTTTGAGGAACACACCAAATTGCTCAAAGAAGTGGCCGCACGCCTGCGGAAGGCAAATCTTTCAATAATTGGAGAAGTCGCGAATTTATTTGAAAAAGCTTAAGTACCTCGGGTATATTTTAGACGAGCACGGGTTGAGAATCGACCCAGAGCAGATCATCATTTTTCCACAGTAACTGCACCCATAACCAATTTATTAGCAAAGACAGTCAATAAGAAGTTTCAATGGACCACTGAAGCGAATGAGGCGTTTCTTCGGTTGCAAAGTTTGTTGGTGTCCGCTCCGATTCTTGTAAATCCTGGTTTCAAGAAATTGTTTACAATCCAGACTGATGCGTCAGATACGGGAATCGGTGCCGTGTTGACGCAACAGATAGATGGCGATGAGCAAGTAATAGCTTATATGAGCCAAAAGCTTACATCGACGCAAAGGAAATATCTGGCCACCGAACGTGAGTGTTTGGCATGAGTTTTCGCTATAGAGAAATTCAGATCGACGGTGTAAAATTTAGAATGATAGCTGACTGCGCTTCTTTGATATGGTTGAGGAACCTAAAGGACCCTGCATCATTTCGAACTCCTGCACAGAAAAGGCAAGCTAAACGTAATTCCCGATGCGTTGACCCGTGCAGTTGAGTCAATCGAAGTATATGCGACTATGCAGGATGATCAAGTATATGAAAACATCAGGCAGGCTGTCAAGAAATTTCCAGATAAGCATCCTGATTTTCGACTAGAAAACGAAATATTATACAAATATTGTCAAACCATGGAAGGTGGTGGAACTCCAAGTTGGGACTGGAAACGTTACGTGCCATTGTCTGAGCTACGAGGGATAATGCACAACAACCATGATCATGCTTTAGCGGCACATCTTGGATTTTTCAAGACGCTAAAACGCATACAACAACAACATTACTGGCCAAAAATGACAAAAGATGTGCGTCAATATGTAAAAGTCTGTGACAGATGTCAGCTTAGTAAAGCCAAGTGTGGAATATTGCGAGAGCCCATGGATGAACCCAGAGTACCTACCCAGCCATGGAAAACAATTGCCATGGATTATATGGGACCGTATCCACGATCAAAATCCGGAAATCAATACTTACTTGTGGTAATTGATACTTTTAGCAAGTTTGTGATGTTGAAGGCCATTATAGAAGAGCTGAGGGGGTATCATTGACAAAGTACTTGGAGGAAAGTATTTTCTTGGTATTTAGTGTACCATCGTCCCTGATATCGGACAATGGCAGCCAGTTTGTCTCCAAGCATTTCAAAATGTTCTTGCAGAAGTACCAAGTGGAGCATTGGCTAAACGCTAATTATCATCCACAAGCCAATCCAGCGGAACGCGTGAACAGGAGCAATCAACCGGGAGAATTCACGTGCCGGTAGACTGGCGCCCAACTGTTTCTGGATTTAAATTGTCTACCTATAACTACCGCTATTGTGTGTATGGCACGTTACACCATCTATACGATCTATACGATCTATACGATCTATACGATCTATACGATCTACGATCTATACGATCTATAAAATCTATACGATCTATACGATCTATACGATCTATACGATCTATACGATCTATACGATCTATACGATCTATACGATCTATACGATCTATACGATCTACGATCTATACGATCTACGATCTACTAATTTTAATTCCATTTTAACTCACCAGGACTTAACCAAAGCTGCCATTCTTAGCTTAGGTGAAGTTCAAGTTTACTATACTTAGGCGATCCAAATGACTTCAAATGTCCGGGTTATCCGCCTATTGACTATTTGATTCCACATCGAGGGGTGATTCTTTTTGTAAGGGATGATCTCCATTTTAATGTACCCAAATTTATTTTACCTAGTTCCAATCCTGCGTTTAATACTTTGTGGATTAAAATTAAATTCCAATCTCGCTCTATTTTTATTTGTTCTCTGTACCGTAGTCCAAATCTACCACATGCAGTGACATGTCACGATTTATCAGATCTCTCCAATGTCTGAAGTGGTTGTCTTGGGAGATTTTAATATTCATAATGACACTTGGTTAGGATTTTCTCAACCAAGAGATCAAACAGGTGAATAGTCTTGTCCAACTTGTAGACAAACCAACTCGGTACCCTGACATATTAGGTCATTCATCTCATTTGTTGGACTTATTTTTGACCGAACTTTTTGGTCGTTTGCTAGCTTAGTAAAAAGGAATCTTAGCAGTAAAGCATCATCTATCCTCTTATACTATTATAAAATCACCATTCAAAATACAAATTTATTAGCGTCTCACTTTGCTTCCGCATCGACTCTCCTTTTTCTCCCTAACCAATCCTCACCAGCAAGCACTACTGCCTGTTCATCTATACTCAACATTTATTTTCGATCGTGAGTTGTTTCTAAAGTTGTTAGAACTCTCAGCCCATATAAAAGCTGTTCTTAAAAGCTGTCATTTATCTCTAGCTAAACCTCTTTCCAAATTGTTTAAATTGTCAATGAACTGTGGCATTTTTCCCTCTACTTGGAAAACAGCAAATATTCAACCGGTTCCTAAAAAAGTTGACAAAACTTCTCCTTCCAATTACCGCGCAATTGCTTTGTTGTCGACCTTATCAAAAGTAATGGAATCTATTGGGAATCGCTCTTCAGGTGATCTTATTGCTTACTTAACTCATTTGTGGGTAAAAGTATTGAAAAATATGGTCAGTCAAGTGTCGTATCATTTAACTTCCTCTCATCAAATTATGAATAGTTCACTTCTGACTTGCATTGACAAGGTCACTGAATGCGGCAAATATAATAGGGTAGAATTTAATCCACAGAAGTTCCAAGCGTATCTTTTTTCACAAAAAAATTTCAAAATTACGTTCCACACATACTAAACAGCATTCAAATTATAATGGGGCTTAGACATTTCGACTTATAGTGGGGCTTAGACATTTCGAGTGATCTTTCTTGGAAAGAACATATATATTCTATTGCAAAAAAAGCTAGTCAGTCATTAGACGGTGTTTCTGTTATTTTACCCGTATAGAAGTTCTTAGATTATACAAGGCCCATTATGGAATTTAATCCATTTGTCTGGGATGGTGCTCCATAATCAAATCTCAATTGTCTTGATAGAATTCAAAAATATTCAAAATATTGCTTTATCAATTGATTCATTAGAGCACAGACGTAAAGTAGGTGCTTTATCGCTTCTTTACAAATATTATTTTGGTCACTGTTCTTCCGAAATTAAATCTCTAATACCAGCGGCGTTTGTCAGCAGGGCTGCCACTCGTTTTGGTTCAAAGCAACACAGCTTCGTCTTAGATATAACCAGATGTAGAACTAACCATTTTAAATCTTCATTTTTCCCTAGAGTCACCTCTCTGTGGAATCAAATAGATCCGTCGGTCTTTCCTACAATACATTTACAGGTGATCAAGAGGAACCTACACGCCTACTTAAAGAAACAAGAATCCCGAGAAGATTAAATATTGGTTACTATTTACTTGTAATATTTTCTCGGTCAGGGTTTTATGTAGTTTTCCTTGACCATAATGCATTGATAAAATGCATTGATAATGCATTGATGATGGTAGATGATGGAAGATGGTGATGGATGATGGTAGATGGTAGATCGTAGATCGTAGATCGTAGATCGTAGATCGTAGATCGTAGATCGTAGATCGTAGATCGTAGATCGTAGATCGTAGATCGTAGATCGTAGATCGTAGATCGTAGAATCGTAGAATCGTAGAATTGTAGATCGTTGAATAGTAGATCGTAGATCGTAGATCTTAGATCGTAAATCGTAGATCGTAGATCGTAGATCGTAGATCGTAGATCGTAAATCGTAGATCGTAATTCGTAGATCGTAGATCGTATAATCGTAGATTATAGATCGCAGATCGTAGTTCGTAGATTGTAGATCGTAGATCGTAGATCGTAGATCGTAGATCGTAGATCGTAGATCGTAGATCGTAGATCGTAGATCGTAGATCGTAGATCGTAGATCGTAGATCGTAGATCGTAGATCGTAGATCGTAGATCGTAGATCGTAGATCGTAGATCGTAGATCGTAGATCGTAGATCGTAGATCGTAGATCGTAGATCGTAGATCGTAGATCGTAGATCGTAGATCGTAGATCGTAGATCGTAGATCGTAGATCGTAGATCGTAGATCGTAGATCGTAGATCGTAGATCGTAGATCGTAGATCGTAGAATTGTAGATCGTTGAATAGTAGATCGTACATGGTAGATCTTAGATCGTAAATCGTAGATCGTAGATCGTAGATCGTAGATCGTAGATCGTAGATCGTAGATCGTATATCGTAGATCATAAATCGTAGATCGTAGGTCGTAGATCGAGATCGTAAATCGTAGATGGTAGATGGGAGTCCTTAGTCGTACATTTTAATTAATCAGTCAGTAAATTGTAGCGTTATACTGGCATCACGTCAGAATTGACGACTTTACAAACTCGAGGTAGATGTCCAGGATTGAGCCAAATGATGTAAATTCCGCAACGATGCGTGGTGGTAATGTTAAGTTTAATTCATTTAGTCGGAACTTCCAATAGAGGTGCATCTAGATGATTTATCGCTTAAAGGTAAAATAAACAGCCTCACATTTTCATTTTATAATAAAAACATTTATTAATAAAAAACTTATCAGACTAATGTAACAATATAAAAAACAGTGGTGTACCGATGTCGATTGTGACGGAAGATTTCGATTTCTATCCAATTTTGCGCCATGCACAACAACCAACGTGATTTTATCTTCACTTCGATCAGCCGTTCGACAAAGATATTCTCCGGAATCATTTATTGTAACCGCCGCCAATGTTAATGTACATTTAACAGATGTAATACCCCATTCTATGTATATATTTATTCCGCCACGTGTCGCTTGATAGCTAATCACTTCACCATCTTTTATCCAAACTATTTCTCTTGTACTTACATTACTATTTACTATACTATTACTATTCGAGTACGTTGACGTACATGTGAATGTTACTGTTGTACCACTTTTAACAATTTGTTCGCGTGGCCCGTCTATCATTGTGCCCGTATAAGGATAATCCATCAGCTGTGGTTCTATATGTCGGGTTTATAAATTATTTTAGTATTTTGTTATATTATATTGAAAAAAAAAAATTTAAATTTATGACAAGTTTGAATTTATACGACTACTTGATAACCATAACACGTAGCATGTAAAAATTATTGTCCGATGTAAATTTTTTATTTTTTTTTGTAAATATCTTTGAAAACTATTGTATTTATATCCTTACCTCGAACTATTAGGGTGACATTAGATTTCATTTTAGGTTCTGTATTAATTTGACATTCATAATTTCCGCTATCCGTTTGTTTTGTATTTTGAATTTGAAGTCCCCAATTTGTGTTGCCCTCGTGTAAATGTTCTGATAAAAATCGTGGATCGGCTGTAAATGGTATAGCACCCGATGTAAGAATTTGTAAATCATGCGATCGAATCCAGGAGACCTGTATGAGAAATTAAAAACTTAATATTCACAACTATATATTTTTTGTATCAACTGTACAACCAACCATTCGATCGCCTAAATTTGTTATAACACACGATAAAATTGCTGTTTGGCCGGGTGTCACTTCAATTACAGCCGGAACTTTTTGAAATCTTGGCAAGTGTGATGATGGTAATTCAAACGATTCTGTCGTTTTTGTACGATATTTTTCTGTACTCGAAAATTGTTGAAAATTGTTGTAATTTTTTATATGATATGGATTGTAATTCTGAGATTTACGTGGCCGCCAAATATTTTCTGTAAAATATAAAGAAATATTTTAATCTAAAACTATATAGTAAATTTCGAAGATTAAGGGGGGAACAATTATTGGCCTGTTAAATATCTGTTTACATCGAAAATCTAATTAACAGCAGAAAATTGCGTATCGTATTTACCTTACCGTTGAATAGATAAATAGAGACAAAAATCCTAGACTAAACGTAAAAAATGCGTCTAATATAGGAACAAAAGAAAATTTGATGTTGTTATGAGTGTATATTATGTTTCATGATATTATGTAGGCGAGCATAAATTTGATTTGATAAGAGTATATTACGCTATTAAAATTAATACATTTTACACACTTAGTAAAGTAAGTTTGACTGCTGTCAATATAGTAAAATTCTCAATATAGTAATTAGATATAGCCAAAGCCACCTATATATACAAAGCGTCAATGATCGGACCAATTTTTAACTGAGCTTAATATAAAGTTTGTTGGGGTGAATACACAGCTTATTTCGTACACGTTTACAATTTAGGTTATTTCGCTTAATTCATTACATGTGTTCATATGATGCAGCAAAATTAAACACAAGTTCATAAAAGCTCCAACCGTTTATCAATCAAAAAGTAAATCCAACAAAATAATCATCATAGTGCCATCTAGCGTCAAACATTCCTATCATATTGTCAATATCGCTAAAAACAAAAAAAAAAAAAAACAAAACAAAACCGGTCTCTTACTCATGGTTGATGAAACCGAGTAGTTAAAGATTTTTTTGTAAACATAAAAAAAAAGTTAGTAATAAAACCAAGCTCGTCATCGATACATCTATACGTGCAGAAAAAAATTACATAATAAAATACGAATCGGATGGATCGTATAAAGATTGGCAATCATTCGATGATTTATACCGCAAAGCCGTACATGAAAATACAGTATTATCCGCAGCCCAAAAGTTCCAATACTTAAAGGGTTTGCTTAGAAGGGATGCAGCGAAACTAGTACAACATTTATCTATAACCGAAGCCAATTACTTTGAGGCATATCAAAAATTATGTCAGCGGTATGATAAGAAGAAGCATATTGTAGCAACCTTCATTCAAACATTTGTTGATCAACCTGTGCTGAAAATGGCAAATTTATTTAACATGCGAAGGTTATCAGATACATGTGATGAGGTCATCAGAGGTTTGAAAGCGCTTGGGCCTTTATATGAAACCAGAGATCCCTGGCTAATTTACATCATCACCAACAAATTAGATGATGAAAACCGACAGAGATGGGCTGATCACTCAGCAGAAATGGAAAATCCTACAATACAAAATTTGTGCGACTTTCTATCTAATCGAGCTGATGCCTATGAGCTAAATCAGAAGCCAACATCAATGATTCGCAGCCAATCACATAAGCTGAGCACGCAGCCTGCTATAAAATCTATGCATGTTCCATCAAATGAGCAATGTTTACTTTGTACCGACGAATCACACCCACTATATGCATGTACGAGATTCAAAGAAATGAAGGTTGATGATCGCCGAAAGCTTGTAAAGGAGAAATCTCGCTGCTTCAACTGTCTAAGCCCAAGCCATCCTGTCTTCAAATGTCGATCGCCTCGGAAATGCTCTATATGCAGAAAACGGCACAATAGTTTACTACACATAGAACAAAATATAGTTGAGGCAGACAATTCAAATTCACAGCCTCCAAGAATAGCTTTGCACACACATAGTACATCTAACGACAATCGAACATTGCGTCTCCCAGTAACATTGTTACCCACTGCTCAAGTTTTAATCATGGGTTCAAATGGAAAGTTCAAAAAGTGTCGAGCTCTATTAGACTCCGGGTCACAGGTGTCTTTTATATCTGAGGCGTGCATCCAACGACTTCAATTGGATCGGAAAAACGCACGAATTACAGTCTCAGGAATAGCTTCGACTTCAGCAGCAGTCTCACAAGGCCTGACAGAAATCGTAGTCACGTCTAGATTTGATACAAACCAACGAATCACAGTCAAAGCCTTAATATTGTCTAAAATTACGTCATCATTACCAGTAAAGGAAATCACAGGTCTTGATTTGATAAGCTTGAAAGATCTTCAATTGGCTGATTTGGACTTTTACAACCCAAGTGGTATAGATCTTTTGATTGGGGCAGATCAATTCTTTAGAATTTTGTTACCGGTTACCGGACATTCAGCAATATGCGGGTTTACCTATCGCCCAAAGAACTATATTCGGTTGGGTTCTTGCCGGAGAAGTTTTTCCTGATAATACCGACAGTATAGTTAATTTACACTCCGAAATAGATATTGATCGATCGCTTCGTAAGTTCTGGGAATCTAAAGAACTATTTTCATCCCAAACAATCACTGTAGAGGAGCAATAATGTGAAAATCATTTCCAGCAAAACTATTCTCGTCGGGCAAACGGACGATTTGAGGTGCAACTGCCATTTAAAGATGTAGGAGAATCAACTTCACTAGCGGTAGCTCGGTTAAAGGCCATGGAAAGAAAATTCCGAAAGAATCCCGAGTTTAAGGATTCCTATATTAAATTCATGAGTGATTATGGATCACTGAAACATATGGAAACCATTCCTGATAATGAAATACAAATAAACCATAATAGCCATTTTTATTTACCGCATCATGGGATAATAAAGGAGGCCAGCGCTACAACGAAATTGAGGGTCGTATTCGACGCTTCGGCTAAATGAAAAGGAACAGCTCTCAATGATTTATTAATGGTTGGTCCAACGATTCAACTAAACCTTTTATCCATAATCATGAGGTTTAGGATGTATGCCTTTGTTTTTGTAGCGGACATCGAGAAGATGTACCGCCAAATATACGTAAACCCAAAGCACGTAAATTTTCAACGCATAGTATGGCGAGAACATGAAACTGAACCAATCAAGCATTATCGTTTATTGACTGTTACGTATGGCACCTCGAGCGCGCCTTTTCTTGCCACCAGAGTCCTGAAACAAATATCGATAGATGGTGATGATAGGGATTTATCACGAGTGATTGCTGAAGATTTTTACATAGACGATGTCATGACTGGAACAGATGACATCGAAACTGCGACAGCCTTGAGCAAAAAATTAATCGGAACATTAAAAAGGGCAGGATTTTCATTACGAAAGTGGATGTCAAATACCGACGAACTATTAGATCATATACCAATTAGCGACAGGGACATTGGCCAGTGGATAAATTAAATACCATGAAGGTTCTTGGTTTGCAATGGAATCCACGGGATGATACATTTTCCTTTAAAATAAAGTTGGATTCTAGTATCCCGGTAACTAAGCGGAAAATTCTCTCCGAGTCATCTCGGATTTTCGATCCGTTAGGATGGCTTTCACCATCCATAGTCAAGATTAAAATATTGTTGCAAAGGTTATGGTTGATAAAATTAAATTGGGACGATGAATTGCCAAGCAGTACTCTGGACGAATGGTCAACATTCAGAAATCAACTGCCACTACTTCAGAACATAACAATAAAGCGTTGGATTAAAACCAAATCAAAAAGGTTTCAACTGCATGGTTTTGCTGATGCGTCAGAAGCCGCCTATGCTGCTGTAGTGTATGCACTAATTCAACAAGCAGACGAATCGTTTATAGTCAATCTTGTAGCCGCGAAAACCAAGGTGGAACTCCTGCAACAAATCTCGATTCCGAAATTGGAACTCAACGCAGAATTATTATTATCGAAGTTGTTAACCTCAACCATAGAAAATTTAAAACTACAGGAATGTGAAGTGTACGCGTGGACTGGCTCAACCATAGTGTTGCATTGGATTGGATCCCATCCAAGACGATGGAAAACCTTTGTCGCGAATCGAGTGGCTGAAATCCACGATTTAACGTCACGGTTTAAATGGTTGCATGTACGATCAAAGGACAATCCAGCGGATTGTACCTCGCGTGGAATGAATCCGTCAGAGTTGATTTCATGGTCATTATGGTGGCATGGTCCGCCCTGGCTTTCACAGGAAACATCACATTGGGAAATAGAAGTAGCAACCGATAGTAAATCAGAAGATATAGAAAGAGAAGAAAAACCGAAATCTGTTATTTCACACACAGCAGGGTTAACTTTCGATATGGGCGATCAACTCCTTAAACGATTCTCTTCGTTCTACAGAATGACTAAAGTACTGGCATGGATACTAAGGTTCATTCAGAACTGTCGTTTGAAAAAAGAGGGCCAGCAGAAATTGATCATGCGACAATTCAAATTTACAAATGGATCCAAATGAAGGAGTACCCCCAAGACTTGTCCTCATTGAGTTGTGGGAAAGCAGTGAAATCCAACAGCCAAATAGCTTCGCTGAGTCCATTCTTAGACAAAGATGGTGTTATACGAGTTGGCGGCATCCTACGAGACGAAGCATCCCATTATTTTGCCGTACACCCATCCAATCATAAAGGCAATGGTCAGAGAAGAACATTTTAAGCAGTGTCATGCCGGGCTCACTCTATTGTTCAATATATTGCGACAAACCTTGTGGATCGTTCGATGCAAGGATTTAGTACGTAAGGTAACACACGGTTGCGTTATTTGTGTTCGTCACAATCAACAAGTTGCAAAACAGTTAATGAGCGATTTACCAAAAGAACGAGTGCGGTATCAAAGACCCTTCTTCCGAACTGGTGTAGATTTTGCTGGGCCAGTCATGGTAAAACCAACATTGCAGAGAGGCAAAACTCACCATAAGGCTTATATAGCAATTTTTGTGTGTTTCAGCACAAAGGCTGTGCACATTGAATTGGTGAGCAGTCTCAACCGAGTCGTTTTTGGGATCATTGCAGCGATTTGCAGCTAGAAGAGGTCTCTGTGCCGAGTTACATAGCGACCAAGGCACTAATTTTGTTGGAGCTAGTCGAGATTTGAACGATTGTTTCACATTTTTAAAATCCAATTCTAGTGAAATTTCAAATTATCTTTTAAGGGATAAAATTCAATGGTTTTTTAATCCTCCAGGTGCGCCACATTTTGGCGGACTATTCGAAGCAGCCGTAAAGTCCATGAAATTTCATTTGAAGAGAGTGCTGGGTCAAACAATTTTAACTTACAAGGAAATGGCCACACTTTTAACTAAAATTGAGTCAATTTTAAACTCGAGACCATTATGTCAAATATCTGGTGATGTAATAGATGCTTTAACACCAGCGCATTTTCTATTGGGCCATCCATCCACATATGTACCAGAAGCAGATGTCCAACATATCAAAACTGGACGACTATCTAGATGGCAAATGGTTACACAATTAGCACAACATTTATGGTCTCGCTGGCACCGCGAATATCTACCCGAACTCCAAAAACGGAACAAATGGAGAGATAAACACAAAAACATAACGGTTAACGACATTGTTGTCGTAAAGGATGAAAACTTACCTCCGTCGAAATGGCTGCTAGCCAAAGTAATTGAAATTTATCCAGGATCCGATGAATTAGTGCGAGTAGTGCAGCTAAAGACAAAAAATGGAATCTTGACCAGGCCAATTCATAAGTTAGTAGTGCTACCAGTTGAATCCGAGGATTCAAAGTGGCCGGAATGTTCATATGATGCAGCAAAATTAAACACAAGTTCATAAAAGCTCCAACCGTTTATCAATCAAAAAGTAAATCCAACAAAATAATCATCATAGTGCCATCTAGCGTCAAACATTCCTATCATATTGTCAATATCGCTAAAAACAAAAAAAAAAAAAACAAAACAAAACCGGTCTCTTACTCATGGTTGATTTTTTTGTAAACATAAAAAAAAAGTTAGTAATAAAACCAAGCTCGTCATCGATACATCTATACGTGCAGAAAAAAATTACATAATAAAATACGAATCTTGTATATCTAAATAAAATCATTTTTTTATTTGAATTAAAAACCAGTCGGTGTATATCCACGCTATCAACATGTAACCTTGGTTTATGATAAATGTTGTTACATTAAGTGTCACAATTTTGACATTACATAAAATAATTAAATCTAAAGGGTAAGTAATAGATTGTACAGTTGGAATTCAACAAAATAAGTAATAATAAATTTTATATTCTAGCTAAATGTTCATGAAATTACACTTTCAGGAACCCTTGAATCCAGAAGCCAACATACCGCCGGGCCTTGATTTAGTAAATTCAACAGCTTATTTGCATGTAATTGCCTTTAATAAATATATTTAGATTTGAGGTGCTATATTTAGCAGTGTAGGGACTTTTCAAGATTGTTGATCATCAAGGTCTGCATGTGATACGGGAAGAACGCACAATTTATGAATGGGTCGCTTGAGCTCACTATTCTTTGTTTTTAGTGTGACCACTCGTGCTATACCATCAGTGCCAGTGTGAAGACGAATAACTCTTCCAAGCAGCCATTGTTGAACGGGTAAGTTGTTATCTTTGATGATAACGAAGTCATTTGGAACGCTGCTGCAAATAGGCCAAATATTCTATGGACCATCTTTTCAAAAAATGCTGGCAGATTTGTTGCATCATCTGCCATCGGGTAAGATGCGATAGCTTGACGTTTGTTATGTCCAATTCTGGAATTTTCGTATTGGGATGTCCTAGCAAAAAAGTGGGATGGCGTGAGCGGGTCGACATCGGCCTCGTTTATGCGGTCTGGAATTCAATATGGAATCTGTTTCGGCTAATAAGGTTGTCATCTCTTCTAGGGTCAATATATGGTTGCCAATAACTCTCTTTAAGTGGAATTTAGTTGACTTTATTGCGGCCTCCCAAATGCCTCCAAAATGTGGCGAGTTGGGCGGAATAAAATGCTAAGATATGCGGTTTTTTAGCAAAGAAATTGGAAATATTTATAGTATGTGAAGGCATCACTTGACAAATCGCTGACCAACTCGAGGTGCACTGCCTTAGTACTTAAGCATACAAATAAACATATATAGGCTTTTGTATGTTTTTGACCTCGTCATTTCGTTAAGTGAATTGCGATTCGGCCAGCATAATTTACGCCGCTTTTAAAAAATGGTCGAATTAGCTCAACTTGCGGTCTTGAAAGGTGGCACATTTGTTGCTGTTGGCAGTGCGCCTTTAATTTACTGCATGTTACGCGCTTTCTAACAATTTCTTTGGCAAAATTCTTATCGGACAATTGACTAGAGTAGTGATGGTCCAGCGTACTTGTTGTCTTGGTGAGCATCCGACAAAATTAAGGATGCTAGTTTGGACTTGGAGTGCAGGATGATAGGATCTCGTGAGTGCAACACTCTTTTTTTTTTCTTCGAGATTGGAGTGCTTTGTTATTTGAGGAGGTCAACACTCGACTGACTTGTGCAACCATTCAGGCAGGCCCATTCCACCATAGACTATGTAGCTCTAATTCGTAAGGAGATAAACCACGCGTAGCGCAATCTGCAAGATTTTCGGCAGAAGGCACATGTCTCCAATGCGTTCGGGGTAGCGAAGATATAATATTAGCTATTCGGTTACCAACGAACGTGGACCAGAATCTAAGTTGCATCCCTTTGACGTTTGAACAAACCTGGGAATTGATATTGAGTTAATTTGCTTTAGATTATTTCGTAGATTTTCCCAGATAATTCTTTTCTTTGCCGGTAGTGGTTCATCCCATTCGAGTTTAGCTTCCCAAAGCAACTGCATAAATATTTTTGAACTTACGACTACGGGAGATAACCAACTCGCAGAGGATCAAAAACTCTACTTCCTTCAGATAACACTGTCCTCTTCGTGAAATTGGTTGTGCTGGGCAGATTGGACGTTAAAATAAAAAAACACATTTTTGAGTTTCACATTACACCTAAAAACTTGTTATCAATTTCTGGGGACGCTTTGGCTAGTATTTGTCTACTGTTGGATTTCCATTTTCTAAGCTGGAATCCGAAATTTGAAAGTATGCTAGTGACTTCCTCCTGTAGTTGTATTAATTCATCCTCATCGTCCGATACCTTACCTTCTTTCGATGAAACTATTGTTCCGGATCAAGTCACAATTACACAATCGCAAATAACATCAAGTTCAACTTCCACAAATCCTGTAGAAACACATCGTAACCATATAGCACCAGTGTCTTTCAAAGCTCCACAACCACTATACCAGCAGAATCCTACCGTTTGGTTTTTAACTGTTGGTGCTTTAGACGCAAGGTTACATGACACCTTCGCAGACATAATAACGAAAGACAAAGGAGCACTTCCATACACTACATTTAAAAATGAGGTAATAAGACAGATGGGAGATTCGGAGAAATGTAAATTAAATAAATTATTGCATGGCTTAACTTTGGGAGACCAGAAACCTTCCCAACTTTTGACTCGATTACAGGTGAATGCGGCTACTATAGTTTTAATGTATGTTCTATTAAGCAACTTTGGTTGAAAAGACTATCCCATCGCAAGTCCAATTAATTTTGACACCATTCGAAAATGATTTAGCATTAGGAGATCTGGCAGAACGTGCCAGATCTCCTAATGTCAGTTTTAGAAACAATGTCTAATCTGCAGATCAATTCGATTAAAAATTTAGAAAATATTCAGCCGCAAAATTTCAATCCCGTTTCCGTTTCTTCTACAACAAATCATTCGTCATCGTTTTGAAAACGAATTCTCGTTCTCGTTCTCGTTCTTCTAGTCGCTTAGACTCGCAAAATTCAAGAAATAGGTCGCAATCAAATAGTAGAAATTTTGATAAATGTTTTTGGAACTTGTGATTTAAAGTTAAATTTTGGCCTAAGGCCTATACAATTTTGGCCTATAATTGGTGCAGATTTTCTAAAAAAAAACTGGACTCTTGGTCGATTTGCAGAGACAGAGGATAATTGATCCGTTAACCTCTCTATTTTCGGTCGGGTCTTTTTCAAAATTAGAACTTTATTCTTTATCCAACATTAATAAATCCAATTTGACACATTTGGTTTCAGTCCCGTTAAACATGAGGTTTCACATGTGATAGAGACACGTGGACCACCATTATCTTGCAAAACACGTAGATTGCCACAAGATAAATTGGAGGACGCTAAAATTGAATTTCAAAAAATGATGACACAAGCTTGACTCCTAGGAGTCTGTAGACCCAGTAACAGTGCATGGTCAAGTCCATTGCATCTCGTTAAGAAAAAAGGTGGAACTTTGCGGGCCTGTGGGGATTACAGATCCTTAAATAACGTCACAATACCTGATCGGTATCCAATTCCATACCTTCAGGACTTTTCGTATCAAAATTCGGTCTAGTCATTAACCTGGATAAATACATTTTCACCAATAACCAATTTAACTTTTTAGGACACAACGTAAATGCTCACGGTATCCTTCCAACACAAGTTCGAGTCAATGTAATCAATAATTTCGAACGTCCGCATACCGTAAAAAAATTTAAACTATTTTTAGGCATATACATTTTTACCATCGGTTTATCCCCACGCAGCTTTCGATCAAATTCCATTAAATGATTTTCTAAAAGGTTACAAAAAAATAGCAAAATTCCAATCACATGGCCGGAATCATCTATACAAGCTTTCGAAAATTGTAATCTGCTTCATCTGCTCGTTTGGCAATTATAGTTGATGCCTCAGACACAGCATTTAGTGCAGTGGTACAACAACTAATTTCAAATTCTTGGCAACCACTTAGTTTCTTCTCTATGCGTCTCACAACAACGTTATAGTGCATACGATAGAGAGCTACTCGCAGCATATTCCGGCATCAAACATTTTCGGTATACTTTGGAAGGTCGAAATTTTACATTGTTTACTGATCACAAATCATCGATATGTACGTTGGCCCGAAGCGATTCCAGTCACAGATATTTCTGCTGCCACGGTCGCTTTTGTTGTTTATTCAAATTGGATATCTCGTTTCGGTGTTCCAGTGTCTATTGTAACAGACCAGGGAGGACAATTCGAGTCCTAACTTTTTTCAGAATTATCTAAATTACTTGGGTTCGAGAGATAACCCAAAATGTAATGGCATGATCGAACGATGGCACCGTATCATCAAATCTGCCATTATGTGTCATAATCGCACAGATTGGACTAGAATTCTTCCGTCAATTATGCTTGGCCTAAGGACTACTTATAGTGAGGAGCTACAAACCACTTAAGCTGAATTAGTATTCGGAACTTCTTTACGAGTTCCTGGTCAATTTTTCGACAGTGATTTAAGCAAAATTTCACAATCTGACTTCGTAAAATCTTTAAAACATCATTTTGACGGAATTGGGCCTTTACCAGCATCCAAAAATTGCTCTGAAAAAATTTGTATCAGCAAAGATTTGAATTCGCGTTATCACGTGTTTCTTAGAACCGATTCTGTGAGAAAATCTTTACAACCTCCTTACACCGGTCCACAAATGATTATTAGTCGTGCGGAAAAGTCATTTGCCATGGAAATTATTTTAAAACTATTTTTCTGCATAGATTTCTGCCAGAAATAATCCAATAGGACAATCGTAAATTATAAAGCAATGCTTGAGGTCCAGCATATAATAATTCATTGCGTGTATCGCGAACTAGTAGAATAGTGAAAGCTGCGCATACTTCTAGTCTGGGGATTGTTTGTTTTTTCAAAGGGGCAACTCGCGATTTAGCGCAAACCAAACTAACTTGATGTGCTCCGAGGTGATTGGTTGTTCTGATATAGAATGCACACCCAAAACCGGTTTCACTCGCATCCCCAAACCCATGTTTAATAGACAAATAATATTTGTTTCAGATTTATCAATTGCCCTTTAAACTCAACCCATCTTATGACAAATGCGTCTGGGAGTTGGTTATCCAAATTCAACTCAGGTATGGTCCATAATTCCTGCATAAATAATTTGGCCGTAAATATAAAAGGTGCACACAGGCCTAGCGGGTCAAATAACTGACATATTTCTGACAGTATACTTCTTTTTAGTGTTTAGTTTTTCAAATACCATCTCAAGGCTATCTGTTTCTGTATTCCACAGAAGCCCTATGATGTCATCAGAGCCGGTTAAAAGTCATCGACAAAGGAGTCATCAGTTAATACTGTGGATGCTTTAGGAAATATTTTTTCATCACCAGCCAATTGATTTAATGTCCTGGTTGCAAGGTAAGGTGCACTGGCCGTACCATATGTTACGGTTCGAAGCTTATAGCATCTCAACGGCTCAAATTGAGAGTTTCGCCACCAAATGCATTGAAGATCTTGCTGGTTATTATTAATTAAAATTTGGCGATACATTTTGGCTATATCGGCTGAAAATGCAATTTTGTATTTCCGAAACCGAAGAACGATTGAAAATAAATCTGATTGTGATGATGATTTACAGGATGCGTTAAATACAAAGCGCAGTTTGGTGGTTTGACTAGATTCTTTCAACACAAAATGGTGTGGAAGATAATATGTCTTATTGTATTGATTGTCAAATACATTCGGATTATCTATAACTTCCATATGATTTAATTGAAGATATTCGTCCATAAATTCTTTATGTTGCTGATATATCATAGGCTGTTTGCATAATTGTCTTTCAACATTTAGAAATTGACGACGTGCGCATTCACTTAAATAGCCTAGCTCTTGTATTTTAGAGTTGATTGGCAATGCAACTTTAGAGTTTGTATTAGCAATGAGTTTGTATTATTTTAGAGTTTGTATTAGCAATGAGGACGAGTCTCGGCTAACAAATGATATAGACGCATTTGTTAGTCGATAGTGGAAAAATAAATAATTTAAATAGTGCAAGTGGAATTTTTCAGTTAAGTTTAGTGTTATAGCACAGAGTATGATTACCCAGAGACACATCTTTCGTACGTCTCTGAGGTATAACAAATAAAATAATGAAATTTTTCGAATTTTATTCAAAGTATCAGCACGAAACGAGGTAACAATATGTACAAAATTATATTGATCTCTTTCGCTCATATGATTGTTATTAAAATTTATTTTCATGCAAATATCATTCAGCTCATCTCACTCTTTATTATATCGTAACCATATGTACCATGAAACGAAATATATATTATTGATAAATTTAAATGAACATTGTTGTTGCTTTTGTATAAAAATACTTGCTATATATATAAATATTATATATATGTGTATGTGAGTAAGTCTACATCGATCTTGTATCGATCGAAAAAGGAATATGAAACAAAAAGAGGCGTAAATAAAACACCGACTGCATACAAGGTGTATTAAAATAATCATATGAATTAAAATACAGATAAATAGGTAAAGAAAGTACTACATTTCTAAAATTAACGTGCAACCTGTTGTAATAAATTGTGTGAAAATATTTAGTCTGGATATGTGAGAATGTGTATGTTTGATATTGTTTATTGTCAATTTATTTTTACCAAATAGTTACGCAATACCAAAACCCTCTTTACTACAAGCCGTCTTGTAACTTTCTTTGACACATATCATCATGGATTTTTAAAATGTATTAGTGAAAATATATACTTAAGATGTATTAGTAAATATCAAAACTCTATATAAAAATTTAAAAAAAAAAAAAAAAATTGTAAACGCATGCGCATTATTTGATTTTATTGTTTATTTCTTTTACACAATATTCGCTATCATATCCCGACACGATTTTCTACTTACAATACAATCAAAGTATATATTTTTGTATAGCATGAGTATGCAAACAATACGGCTTGTAGTAAAGAGGGTTTTGCGCAATACCAATACCTAATTACATTACATACATACATTTTAATATTCATATTTTGGGTTTTTTGTTAACATTTTTAAATCCAAAAAATATATGAACATAATAATAAATCTATGTAATTATGATAAATATTTTGATTACGGTACTAATTTTATTTTATTTGCAGTAAATTTATATCACTAGGACATTATATTTAAAAAATGTTCAATTCTGAAAATAAGTGTAATCTTATTAAACGATCCTGACGATGCCAGCGAACGTCATCTCATGCAATCCCATTAATATTGTTTCACATTTATTAACCGGTTGTATAGTGATGGTTGAAGTGATAGCTTAGCCTTAGACACACCACGGTCTTGAGTTCAATTCCCGGACCTAAGTACAACGCCGTGACCAATTGTGTTTAATCTCGTTCATAATCATGCTCTGTGGTTATAGTGTATTTAAACGTACAAAGTTTGTTTATAGTGTAGTGAAAGTAGAAAAACAGAAGAAAATTATTAAAATAAATGATTATTCTTTATTGGCAATTAATGACGTGTCAATTAATAACATGGCAGCAAGTGGTAGAATTGATCGATTAGCTGGTAGCAAAGACACAATTGATGTTTTTATTCACCAAATCAAACATTGAACTTAAAATGTACACTAGTGCAAATATACATGTGAATTAATAGGAATAGGACCTGTCAAATGTTAATTGGATTGATGGTTATATGTATCAATAACAAATTTTATAAGATATGTATTATGTTTTATATTTAATTTTATTTGTATATTTTGACAATTTAATTTAATTATTATTATAGAATTATTAAGTAATATTATTTACACATTTTTTTTGGTTTTGTTATTGCTTATAAATGCGAGCGTAACTTTGGTTGTTGCTTTAGGTATGGCGTTGTGTTTACGGGGCATTTTACGAAGGCTTTGTAATGCTAGACTGTTCGTGGCCGTTACACTGAAGGCGCTTTTATGGTGCATTCATTCGAATTTTCCTCAGTATTTTTTTCACAAGAGTTGGTTCAACATTTGTTGGGCGTGCAATTTTGTTCGTTGAAGAGATCGGACGTGTTTTTGTTCGATCTGTTCATTTTTTGAAATTTGTTTTTGTGGTTTGAGTTGTGTAGTTTGTGAGTGTGTGTGAATCGGGTGATGGGGTGGATCTTGGACTCTCGTTTTTCCCAGAGACAGGTGTCAGTGCATAATTTTTGATTGTGCATTTTTATTTTATCTGATAGTTTGAGAATTTTAGTTATTTTTGTGTTCGTGGTAAACACGTTTGTTTTTTTTTTTTAGCGAGGGATAGATATATGTATTACCGTTGTAGGTTGTATATGTGTGTGTATGTGTATGAATACATGCGTATATATAGGGGTGTATTGAAGGGGGATTCATTTAGGGCTTAACAATTTATCGGATTTAGTAAAGACGGAAAGATGTTTAGTTTAAGAAGTAATTGTTGTGTGAGTGTCTTTAAAACATAATTTCCTGAATTGGAGGTACCGTGGTTTTTGGTTTTTCAAGTGTTTGTTGCATCTAGTGTTCATGTGTGATGTGTTTCGATTGTCGTTAATGGCATGGTTCGTGTTCATCGATTGTGTATTGAATCACGGTGTCATGGTCTGTTGTTGTTGAGGTTTATGAAGAATCCTATATAGTAAGTGTGGATTGTGTATTACTACATGTTTTTTTTTTGTTTTTGTTATTGTGAACTCTATTGTCTCTGTCATAAAGAGGGTGTTTTTTTTTCTTTATATCATTCGTGTCTGATTGAATCTGATTGGATAGGTTCCTGTTAGAATGTTTCTGTTGATTGTCCGTTATGTGGCAGTGTCGATGTGTGTTCCCGGTTTGAGGTGCTGGTGTGAGGTGTGGACATTCACATTGCTTGGAATTGTCTTTGACTGGACAGGTTGGGGATGGTTGTGAGATGTGTGGATGGGAATGGCTTTGGTTTGTTCGTGCCAGGAGGGGGGTGGGTTGTGGTTTGTGTAAGTCTTTGGTTTGTACTTAATGTTTTTGTATTTTAGATTTGAATTTGTTGGGTATGTTTTATATTATCAAAAAAAAATACATTTTTATATAATTTTTGTGTTCATATTTTGTATATCGTTATATGGTCGTTAGGCGAACGTATTTTAGATGGTGTTATTGACAATGAAACATTTTGATTGTTTTCGATTAATTTTGATCACTTTTAGCCCGAAAGGTATGTATTTTTGACTGTCACGGTTTTATTGCCATAGTCAATGAGCACAAAAAAAGGGGGGCGGATGATGCGTTTTATTTCGATTTGTTTATTGCCCAAACGCGGAGAAGTGTGAATGTGTACGAAATGTAAAGAGTCACCCGGTTTGATTTTCATTTATCCGCTGCACGAAATGGGAAATTGGGTTTTGTTGTTGTTAGAGGAGTGGAGTCACAAAGTGTAGATAATTGGAGTAAAGGTGATAGGGTGGTCAGTGAGATTGAGTGATTTTGTTGCAAAGCATAGTTGCAATAATGTTGAGGTTGTTGTTGTTTTTGTGGTGCCATAGATTCTCTATGGGATTAAGATCGGGTGTTTATGACGACCAGTCTGTGGTTTCTTGACCGAAGTCTTCAAGAAGTTTAGTTGTAGATTTGCTTTTGTAGATTGGAGCGTTATCTTGCAGTGGTAGGAAGTCTGTTCTTATCAATTTGCTCCCGGAAACTATTGCATGTTCATTGGGGGCCTCCAAGTATGTGCTTGAAGTAACTTTTCCCGGCAGTATTGTGGGATCTTCTATGCCATTATAGCTGAGACACACCAAACTATTGCTTCGCCAACTCCTCTGTGATGGGTTGGCTCTGTTATGTTACGAAGGTCTTTTTATTGGGGTGTCGAGTGGAAGTATTTCTTTCCGTAGCTTCCATCTGGGGGAGGAGCGATTCATTGTTTCAAAGTTGTCCGCCAGAGCGCAGCAGGTTTCGTTAAATAGGTTCGAGCGGGGTTTGGCCGGTTTTTTATTCTTCTGGCTTATAAATGGCTTGTTTTACATTTGCTTCACAGTGCCGTCTGTGTACAGTTTTGACAATAGTTTATGTTTCTCTTACATGCTGTTTGACTCACTTGGAACCGATTTTCCTCTACTCAGAGGATCTCTTTGCACAAATGTGGTCTTCTTTATTGTTTCTTGCATTGTTTCTTTGCGCCCCCTTCCTTTGGGCACTTTGTGGTTTTGGATTTCCCCGGTTTCGTGGCAGTTTGTATCTGTGTATTATTATAACTGTGTTATTATATTAATTTCTTATTATATTGTGGGGTATATTTGTGTTTTTCGACATAAACGGTTACCTACTTCATTAGAGTCCGAGTGATTTTTGGACATAGTGCCAATTAAATGTATTTAAATGGGCATTATATTGTGGTGGTGATCATTATATTGTGGTGATGTGGTGGTCTTGATAAATTTTGCTAAATTTTATAATTTGGTATTTAATGATGGGATGGACTAATTAATTATGAATTTCAGGTGGAAACTAATCCAATTTATTACAGACTATGGCTTCCAGGAATTCGATTGTATAATGATGTTATTATATTAAAAATTAATTAATTATAATGCAGAGCAAAACTAATTCAATTTATTACAGCCTACGACTAAGAGTAGTTAGTTCGTTGATAGTTTTGTTTTCAGTGTACCATTGCAGATTGCAGAATGGCGGCATACTGGAGTTGCTGATAAGAGATGGCAGAATGCAGAGCAGTACAACAAAAATGTTATTGTCTTACACTAATAGTAGTTTGAATATTGGCTACCGGGAAATCGGACCAATTATGCCATAAGTAACATACCTTTCCTTTCCCTAACCCACAAAAATTTACTAACTATTGGCCGCCAAGGTGTCTGTAACCGGGTCGATCTCAATAATTTAACTAGTATCCTTCCATATCCTTCCAAGTGTATGTAAAAACGGGTGTACTGTGGGCCCGGCGCTTTCCGGTATATCCTGCTTAATGATTGGCAGTACATTCAAAATCAATCAATCAATCAATCAAAAATTGAAAAGTTTGTATTAGCAATGGTTTCAAATTCCCAAAACCTTTTGACGTGTGATTCAAGCAATTCAATAGAACATAATGAAGTTTGATACTTTATGTAAGGTTTAGAAAATCTTTCATCATTTATTTTACCACTGATAATGTAACCGAATACGCACTATCATAAAATAATGGAAGTTCTTGTACTAAACTTAATGACTTTCCCGTGAATAATTCATGATAGAATTCTTCCCCAATCAGAATATCGATGCGATCTAGAATATTGAAGAAAGGATCCGCTAGTTCAATATTTGTAGGTATTAAATTTCTTTCGAAACTAATAGGGATCAATGGTAGATCACCTGTAATCTTTGGAACCACATAACATTTTATTCGGATATTGTAATTGGAGATTCGCGATGATAATGATAAGTAAACCGTATAACTGAGCGAAGTAATTTTACTAGACGTCGAATGCAATTTTAAATTTAATAACCGACACATTTTATGAGTGACGAAGTTTATATGTGATCCACTATCGAGCAAAACTCTGGCGAAGAGATGGTTTCCATTGTTTGCAATGGCTTTGACTACTGCTGTTCCTAACATTTTTGGAAGGTAACAATTTTACTAACGTATCAAGGATGTTAATCGATGCTCTGGCATATGCATCTTCAGCAGATGTGTCTAACATGACTTGTCCATCCAATATGTTGACCCTGAAGTTACACTTTGATTTTTTATTTGAATTCTTTTGATATTGTTTGGCGAATCTTGTTTAATGATGTTAAGAGGCTTGAATGGTTTCTCTGAATTAGTAGTTGTTAAAACTCACCGAGTTTCAACAGGGGTTAATTAACTACGGTGTTAAAACATATTCACGTAGATGGGAAACTTGCCATCTTCTCGTGTGAGGCCGGGAAGACTGTTTGCCAAAACGGGAATCGATTATGCCGGTCCCATTCAATTAAGAACATCCAAAGGTAGAGGTCATAAAACGTACAAGGGATACATTGCACTGTTTATCTGCATGGTAACGAAGGCCGTCCACATCGAGATAGTAAGCAGCTTAACAACCGAGGACTTTATTGCTGCCTACAAAAGATTCATTTCCAGACGGGGCTTGTGTACAGATATATACTCCGACAATGGAACCTACTTTGTTGGAGCAAATGCCGCAATGAAAAAGGACTACCATTCCGCGTTAAAAAATCTTCCAACCAACATAGCAACTATGCTAGCCAGCAAGGGGACTACTTGGCATTTTATACCACCACACTCTCCTCATTTCGGCGGAATTTGGGAAGCGGGAATCAAATCAGTAAAATTCCACCTTAAAAGAGTCATAGGAGATTCAACATTGACTTTTGAAGAACTATATACCGTTGTCACGCAAATTGAAGCATGCTTAAATTCACGTCCTATCACACCACTGACCAACGATGCTTTCGATTTAGCAGCTTTAACTCCAGGACACTTTTTAATAGGCGATTCTATCAAGGCGCTACCGTGCGCTGACATCAACAATATGGAGTTAAGATCCAGATGGCATATGGTAGAGAGAGAGTTGTGCAAGATTTTTGGAAACGTTGGTCCACTGAATATCTTCACCAATTACACCAACGAAATAAGTGGATGAGTATACAACCAAACTTGAAGGAAAATGACCTAGTATTAATAAAGGATGATCAACAACCCGCCACTCGATGGAAGCTAGGACGTGTTCTCTGTACTCATCCTGGAAAAGACAACCTCGCACGCGTCGCAACTGTCAAATGCAAGGACGCAGTGTATAAACGACCCATTGTAAGACTATGTAAATTACCAATTGACGATGATGTAAGGGATTTATTACCCATAAAAACTATCCCACCGTTGATTAGTACCACGCCTAAAAAGGCAACATCAAACAATTGCAAAAACAACAGTCTGGAACCACGACAACAACCCGATAGACGAGTAAAACATATGAAGAGGAACTACTTTTTACTATCGTTACTGTCAGTTTGCTGCTGTATAGGACTTGTCCAAGCCGATATCCAAATAACAAGCTTCAACCAATCCACTGGTATATTTTTTGAAGAACTAGGCAAACTTGAGGTGGTTCCAATGAAGTGGACTGTACTAATCTATTACAACATGAGTAATTACTGGGAAGAGATCGACATTTTTAAGCAAGCCCAGACAGAATTACAGGCGGTTTGTAAGGGAGTTTCCTAGAATAAATTGCAACATAATCATTCAGCAACTACAATGGCGTCTTAACAACCTAATAGCTGATAATGTACTATTGCTAGAAAGCAACAAGAAACGAAAAAGAGTTAAACGTGGCTTCGGAGATACAACAGATATTGTGCTTAGTGATATGTTTGGACTTCTATCGCAGCGAGAAGCACACTAGTACGAAACCCACTTTGACACAATAAGTATGAACGAAAACCACTTACTGACGCTGATAAAGAACCAAACCAGCGTAATTGACAATACTATTAAACACGAATACAAATCTCACTATGACATCTTTGAACAACTTAATCAAGGATCAGCAGCGACTACGGCAGGAAATGGTTCAATTACAAGAGTATCAAACATACGAGGAAAGAGTTAGGTCACTGTTAGTGACCATACTGGAGTTGACTCTAGTACTAAACAACCTAGAAGATACACAACGAGGGTTATTGAACGTAATGTATCATGCCCATCAGGGCAACTTACATCCATCTATACTCTCGCCTGCACAACTGGAGGATGAGCTACAACTAATCCGTCAGCACATACCGGTATCCATCACAGTACCAGGTCATAACATACCAGACCTTATCCACTTATACCAAAGCATGAAAATACGTAGCCGGGTGACACAACGAACCATAACAATCGAACTTATCCTCCCACTGTCATTCACATGGGACTATACTCTCTTTGCGAAAGGTGATGTACTAAAATTAGATTCCAGCTATCAACTGGAACTTGAAGAGCTTTTAATGAATTGTAGTATTTTACGGCGTGATCTATAAATGCTTGCAATGATTCTGATGATTATGCACGGAAAAAAATTATCAATTGAAAATCACAGATAGACTTTTGTTAATCGATTTTTGTGTTAAACAACATTTTTTTTGTGAAATTAACCATTTTTTTCATTATAATGACAAAACTCATTTTACTGATTTTTCTATGATTGTTATTATCAGTAAACAACTTACACTGAAATTCAGTATTGCATTTTATCAGAGTTTTATGTAAATCAACAAAAATTTTCTTGAATTTAACCATACATTTTTTATTTATCCAGTGAAATTCATTCAAATTAATTTTGAATTTAACAGCGATTTGTTTTTATTTAACAGTAATTTCATGATGAATATCACAAAAGGTTAATTGATTTTAGTCAAAAAATGTTGATTTTGTTTCCAAAATTTCGTGATTCTAACTAAAAAATTTTGTGATATTCAGAATATTAGAATTAAACACAGTACTTTTGTGATAGTAACAATTACTCAGAGTAGAGCACAATTTTGTGATGATAATGACTTTTTTTGTGATTTTCAATGAGATTTTTTTTCCGTGTGGTACTGTTGGTTTGATATCATAAAGTTGTTTCAGGTACATTTGTTGTATTACTATCTCGTTATTATACTTGTTATAAATGGTTGCCCAGGCTAATTCATAGTTATTAGATGTTACTGGTATACCTTCAATTAACGAATACGCTGTACCATTACTTATATGTGAAATTAAATAGTGAAATTTTATGGAATGGTCAATATTCTTCTTATGAACTAGCTCTTGATAAAGATCGTGAAATCGAAGCCAATTAATGGTTTTACAATGGTTTTATCTCTGGTAATCGCATTTCTATTGATATCGACTGCAGAACTATTTCGAAGTGAGACGTTACTCGAAGATTCAGGTTTTTTCAAGTCATATGATTGATTCAAAAGAAGACTCTCAAAACCTAATCATCTTCGAAAACCTCTCTATCACTTTGCGCAGCTACATCCAGAAGTTCAATTTAGGACTGGATTTCGCTATATTTATCATAAACCGTGCGTATCCTATGCAATATAGATTCACATGAACCGAAGGACCAAAATGTTACTCGGCTGGCTTTTAAATTTGTTTTAGCCTCAATGTGTGAACTCACTCGAAGAATTACTTTTTATAGTGAAATCGAAGAATTATTTTTTGCAGTGAAACTGCACTATTTTAATTTTATATTTAAATTTATTTAATTCACTTTTTAATTATCATTAAATATTTAATTTGATTTAAAAAATATACATAAATTTTATTTACTATATACTCTTGATCGGTCGATCTCTTGATCGGACGTGTTTTTTCCGTTCTCTTCATTAAAACTTTTTTATTTTTATTTATTTTCTATTTTTCTTGTTTAAATTGTGTTAAATTGTGGTGTTATGTTTGTGTGAATGTGCGTGTACCACTGCCAAGAAGTGATGAAGTGGATCGTGGACTCTGTCGATTTTCCCAGAGATCAGGTGGTATATAGATTATAGAGTAGTAGATTGTAGTTGGTATATATACATATGGTAATGCATGATAATGTATTGAGTACATATTTTAAGTATAACATGTATATGTACATAATTTTAGTACAAAACATTAGTACATAATTGGTTTTTTAGTCTATCTTGTTTTCCGTAAATATTTATTCAATACATTTAAATGTATTTAACGGACGAAATATTGTGTGATGGATATATGCATATGTGTTTTCTATTTTGTAAAAAATCTGTATCAAATTATATATATATATCTAATATCATTATATACATGTTGTATTTATTGTATATAAGTGTATATAAGCATGTATAAATACACAGAAAAATAATAAATTTTGTGTTTTTTTGGTGTATATAAACAAAGGAGGAAACGGAAAAAAGTAAAATTTCATATAAGTGTCACGAGTATTATAACAGTTAATTTTTAGTTATTTTATTTTGTTTTTGAGTACATATATATACATATGGTTATTTTTTTTATACGCTTATATGTATTTTGCTTTTTGCTTCTCTAAAATGAATGAGATAAATATTATAAAACAGGGTGGTAATGCAAATATTTACTGTAAAATACTTGCATGTATGTAATTCATTCATGTTTTGGGTCAAGTGTTGGATATTGGCGATTACATGATGTGTTTGTCGTGGGACGGTTGGTTCAATTGATTTATAATGTTGGGTCAATTTTTCTAATGTCTGCTTGTATGAGTTGAAGTTTTAGACAGCTTTAGATGACGATTTTGTGTGGGCAAGGGATTCCCATTCTCTTTGGAGGGCTCAAGTGTTTTGTGGGGGTTATTGGTGTAATTTTTAGCAGCGGGGTGCACGGTGTTTTGCCATTGTCTCTTTGCTTCTTTCTAACTTACATGAATTGCGTAGAGGGAAATTTTTGTTTATGGGAAGGGCGTGGAAGGTGGAATGGATGGTAGTTCGAAAGGTGAGATTGAGAAACATTTTGAAAGAGTTTTAAAAGTGAGCTGGTAAATAATGTACTTTTGATTTACTTTTATATCCCATTTTTGGTAGGCAAACCGTTTTATTAAATAGTAATGTTGAATCTGAATGAGTGTAACTTACAATAATTGGTACATTCATCACGTATGTAGCCGGGTTTAGTTTGTTTTCTTAGATTTCTGTAATGGATTGATTTTGATTTTAGGGAGACAAACGTACACGAGATTAGAACGATACGATTAAAAATCATTTATGCAATGCATTACGATCGGGGAAGGCTACATAAAGCCCTGATCAGGAAAATATTACATATAATTTGGTTTTAAAATTAAGTTCTTTGACTTCCAGCTGTTTGATCTGCTCCTTTAGAATTGGATTCATTTTGAATGCCTATTGGTTGTACCGGTTGAATATGGGAATTCAAGTATACAATATAAGTAATGTTGCTTCTACAAATTTCTATTTTAGCAGCGATTTGTTTTCATGACAAATCATAGTTCCTCTCTTTTCGCATTGTTTCCTCATCGTTTTTACCTCTTTATGTACAATAAATTTTAAAAAGTGGTCTATATCGTGGGGTTGTGGTTTTCAACGTCATGAATGATTGTTTTTGCACACTGTTCTATTTACCGACGATGTCTGATGTTTTGTTTTAACGAGGTTCATTAGAGAGAATTGAGGGCGTCGATTGTTTGAGTGAGAATGATTTTTGTAAATTGAATTTTTGGTGTATGTTGGACGAGTGTGTGTGCATTTTTTTGAACGGGGATGAGTTGTTTTCTGCAGTCAATGCCAGAATGCTCACATGGTCATGGTACATATGTGCTTACATGCATATATAATGAAGGACTGTGTACCTACTTGTCTGGGATCGTAAAATATTTGTTGCTGGTAGTTGTAGGGATAGTGTCGCCCGGTTACTTTTTTTCTGCTTCCCAGAGTGCATTTCGGTTACATTTGCACACTATTCTTTTCGCCGACGATGTGTGCTGTTTGGTTTTTACGATGTTCTTTCTGGAGGGGTATTTAAGGGCGTCGATCGGTGAAGGAGGGAACTTCTGTATTTTGATATAGGATCGTATACGAGTGTTCGGAGGAGGGCAGCGTGAGGGATGTGTTGTTTGACAAATGAGGTATAGAGGGGAAATGTTTTGATTTTTTGTAAGTTTGGCACCGCCTTGTTACCGTCGATTTGATTTGTTTTCTTTTTTGCGTTTTTCCTACAAATAGATTTCTTTTTGAGCGGTTTATGTAGGTTGGAAGAGGGCGAGGAGGTGATGGCGGGGTACTGTGTGCCTTGTTGTTGGGGATTGCAACGGTAGTTCTCATAGAGTGTTTTAGTTTTTTATGGGTGCTTTTTTTTGTCCGTGAGGGATCGTCATCTATAGTTGTCTATAAAAATAAATAAATAAATTAATTAATTGTAAATTTCAGGCAAAAACCAAAACTATTTATTACAGTTGCGGAAAATATACAGTCCAAAAATATTAATTTCAACAAATGCGTAAACAGACAGAGTGTTCTACAAAAAACCTGAATATTGATATTCACGAATGTGATAAATTGAAAGTCGACGACTTTGAAGTAATTTGTACTTGTGGTCTACGTTAAAGAACGCGCACATAACACCACAACTTTACACTCATCAGTCAAGTGTTGTCTAATCAATCCATCAATTGTAAACACTCGAAAATCGAAATATCGTTACCACTTTTACAATTCTCGATGATAGGAAAATATTTTCTTTTTGTTTTGTTTGTTTTGATCAAAATAATGAAAATTGTTAAAAAACACAAATCAAACTTCCGTGAGTAAATTTTTTGAAAATACTCAACTGTGGGTATTAAATCAAGCAAACTTATGACTTTCACCAAAAGAAAATGGGGAAAATAATAATGAATAAAAATAAAAAGCGCAAAACTTTTTCCTTTTTTTTTATTTCCATACTTTGTTTTACTGTTTAGACACCTAAAAAAAAGTTTGTCTTTCTATGTAATCACCGCACACCACCATCGTCATTGTTTTGTGTATACACGAGATAATGCTATATCTAGATATATATCATTGGTATAAACTCGTCTTTTCTTTTTTTTTTTTTTTTTTTTTTCATAAAAAGTATAAAGATAATTAAACAATAAAAAAAAAAATAGGAAAAAAGGAAAAACTTTTATAGTTTTTCTTCTTTATGTAGAAAAAGCTTGCCGTTTTGTTAAAATATATAATATTTTTTCGCATTGTATGAAGAAATTTTAACACATTAATGTTTAATGTCAAATTAATATGATAGATTGTCGGATATTTAACTGGAACACTTCGACTAAATTATATATAACATGATGGGGGAGGACATGCGGGCTTAATACGAATCGTAAAATTAATTAAGAGTATCATTCGACTTGTCATTGTCGAACCAGACGACTAAAGGGTTTTTTGTTTTTCCGTTTTATTTTCTACGCTCGGCCTTTTGTTGTATGTGTATATATAGTTTTTGTATTTGTATTATGATTCCGCCCGTTTAATTTAATTATGTAATTTTCTTAGTTTTCTTTTCGGAAAATTTTATATATAATAATAAATGTTATTATGAACTGAATGTGGAAGGTGTAATGTATGAATCGTATATATATATATATATATATATATATATATATATATATATATATATATATATATATATATATATAAATATATATATATATATATATATAAGTTAAGGCACAAGATACTGTCATGTCATCAATTCATGCCATACACATTTCATGGGAAATCATCAAGCACATGGAAAATGTGCATTCAACAGAGGTTCGAGTTTCATTCTACATAAATTGGCTAAATCAGCAATACTTGAACTCACGACATAATTCTTTTAATTACATTTTCCTAATCAGCAAAATTGTGAATGCGCGCGTAAAATAATACACTTGCATCTATAAAGCAGACATAGTCTGAAATTAATTTTTTTAGTTTAAACTACGGTTCTAAACTTAAATTATATTTATATATATATATATATATATATATATATATATATATATATATATATATATATATATATATATATATATATATATATATATATATAAATATGGTGTAAAGGCTCGATTTACACAACATTTTTTAATTGCAACTTTCGATGTATGCAACAAAAAAGTAACATAATCTGTCGTTCGCTTGTTGCAACAAAGGTTCGTTTGTTGCAACAAAGGTTCGTTTGTTGCAACAAAATTAAAAAAGTCAAAATCAAAATTGCTGTAAAAGAAAATAACTGTTCATTTTTATTGTATAAATATATATTTCGCTCGTTTTGTTGCATATTGTTATATACATATTATGTATATGTATTTCAAAGTGTGTAGGTGTAACCGGCACAACATGATTATTTATTGCGATGTAGGTATTTCACAATAAATACAATACTTTTTTATATGTGCTTATATTTTAGATTCTTGTATTGTTTTAGCAATTTTTAACCGTTTTGAGCGAGACAAATAAATGTCATAGAAAGGAAGAAATAGTATATGTTTTACGATTATACTTAACATAAAGAATATGTACGTTACATTTTCTAGTTTTAAATAAAATCTGCATGAACAAGAGTGAAAAAATTTATGTAAATGCCTTCAATAATTAAACGATCGTGTTTATCTATTAATCAAAAACATGAAATTTTAAAACGCTTAAATCATGGCATGACGGCCAACAAATTAGCGCAACATTATCCAGTACATCGCTCAATAATAATGCGCATAAAAAAATCATGAAATAATTAATGATTTTATGTGTCAAACCGAGGTAGTTCCAGCGAAAGACTGCGAAAGCTTCAAAATTTCCAAAAATTTTGAAGCTTTCGCTCTGTACAAATGGTTCTGTAATCAGCGGGCTCAACACGCTATAATCTCAAAGTCTATTTTGTGTGAGAAGGCGAAAAAAATGCATCAAAAAATTCAGGAAAACAATTCAAGATTTGATGCAAGTAGCACAAAATTTAAGAAAGTTAAGAAAAATTTAAGAAACGTTATGGAATTCGTTTTTTTTTAAATTTTGGATGAAGAACTCTCAAATAATAGTGACGCAGTTGATTTATTTGTGATAAAGTTTAACTAACAATTAAAGGATCTTAATGTGACCGAAGACCAGGAGTATAATGCCGATGAAAGCGGACTGCTCTGGAAGCTTTACCAGACAAAACGTTGGTTCGGGGAAACGACAAAGCAGCACCAGGTCGAAAAGTCAGTAAGAAGCGAATCACGTAAAGTGAAACTGTTTATAATTGGTAAAGCAAAAAAACCGAGAGCCTTTCGGAATTTTTCGGAACCAAAACGTTATAAATTTAACAAAGATCAACTATAAAAAAAGTTTAGTAGCACACCTCGTAGCTTCAACAGATACTAATATGGAGATATCTATTAAATCAATTAACTTAAGACAAGCTGTTACATTTTTAGCCAATGCTTGGGCCGTTTTAAGCGAAACTCATATTAGGAACTGCTGGAAACTTTTAATAAACCCAAATTTTGATGAGTGGGATTCTGAGGATTATTTACCTCTCCTTGAATTACGTGATCGTTTACAGAACAATAAAACGGATTTGGAGAACTTGCAGACATTGTTAGGTCAAATTCCATCAGTAGATGACCGGCTGCTACGAGAAATTACTAATTGGGTTAATGAAAGGAATTTAGAATCTAAACCAACGAAATCAGCTGAGGAGAGTAGCGATAGTGAATATATCATTGCGGAACCTACGAATAAACCACAAATAAAACATGAAAATGCTATTCAAAGTTTCACTATTTGTTTAGAGTGGGCGCAATAAAATAGTGCTTCATTGGATGACTTAATCGTTCTAGAAAAATTAAGGTTTTGCGGCGAATATATATATATATATATATATATATATATATATATACATATATATATATATATATATATATATATATATATATATATATATATATATATATATATATATATATATATTTATATATATATATATATATATATATATATATATATATAATATATATATATATATATATATATATATATATATATATATATATATATATATATATATAAATATATATATATAAATATATATATATAAATATATATATATATATATATATATATATATATATATATATATATATATATATATATATATATATATCAGAAACGAAGCGTAACATTTTTAGAAAGGACCGAGCAACTGGGTCTGTTGCTGTGGTTAGAGCGGTGGCACTTGGAGCGGGTGGTGCCGAGTTTGAATCTCAATAGAGGCAAGATGCGAAAAGGAAATTTTTCATATGATTTCGATCGGTGATATTGATGAACACAACTTTGACCCCCTATTGGTGTGAAGAACTCATGGGCCGATACAGGGTGTCATGGAGCTATGCAATGTGCACCTTTATACTGTACTTGTGTGATTGGGCTTAATGAATTTGTGTGGATAAAAAAAAGTATTGAAGTATACAGCCTTCAAGGGGCTATGAGCTAATCAATGCTTTAAAAAAAAAGGAAAGCCCACCTAATTTTTACATTAGAATCGTACTCTTATCTGAGTGGCTGATCCACATTAGCATATGTAATAATCATGTGGAATAAGTTCTCGATAATAAAGGGTGGGCCATCTATCGATTTAAATTAGAACCACCGGTTATTTCGAATCTGGCAATACTTATGTCATTCTATTCTGTCACAAAATTCAGTATATTATCTCCACTGAACGAAATGAATCGATTTACGCTTGAGCAACGTTGGGATTTATTGGAAATTTATTTCCAAAACAAAGACAAGTGGTTGGAAATTGCAATAAAATGTCGTGCAAAATTTGGTCGCAGAGAAGGACCAACAGTGCTCGGTAAACGCAAGTTTATTGTTAAAGTTCGTGAAACTGGTTTCATTGTTAATGCGCCAAGACGTGAGCGTGCTCGTACACCCGAAACCGAAAATATCGAAGCTGTGGCAGAGAGTGTGCGTGAGAATCCATCAACATCAACTCGTCATCGTTATCAAGAATTGAACATTTCACGCACCGGTTTACGTCGAATTTTACGAAAAGATCTCGGTATGACGTAAAGTTCAATTGGTTCAAGAGTTGAAACTGCATGACCATCCGCTTCGTTTTCACTTCGCTAGATGGGCCAACGAGAAACTGCACGATGATGTCGATTTTGCCAAAAAACTCATTTTTTCGGATGAAGCTCATTTTCATCTTGGTGGGTACGTTAATCAGCAAAATTACCGTATTCGGGGCTCAGAAAATCCACACGTGGTCTTACAGAAACCAATGCACTCATTACGAATGACTGTATGGTGCGGCTTGTAGAGCGGAGTCATCTTTGGAAATGAGGACGGCGCAACCATTACGGTCAATGCAGACACCTATCGCACCATGATAACCGATTTTTTTGCGCCCGCTCTTCATGGTATTGATGTGAACGATGTTTGGTTTTAACAGGATGGTGCAACTTCCCACACATCTCATGTCACAATCGATTTATTGCGTCAAGCGTTTGATGGCCGTTTAATTAGCCCAAATGGTGATGTCAATTGGCCGGCAAAAAGCTGCGATTTAACACCATTGGACTATTTTCTGTAGGGCGCCGTTAAAAACATGTGTTATACCGACAAACCAGAAAAAAATATCGAATGGTAGTAGACTTCAAAAGGTTAAATTCAGTGACAAAATTGGATCCTCATCCGGTCCCGGATATTACCAATGCATTAGCAAATCTCGAAAACTTCAAGTTTTTCACTATTCAAATGAAGGAGACTGACATCCCAAAGACTTCTTTTTTCACCATGATCGGACAATTTGAATTCCTGTGACTCCCATTTGGCTTGAAGAAGAAAAAATTCATCGGCGAGTTATGTTATGTTTATATAGACGATATCATCGTTTCTGAAAAAAGAAACGAGGAGGAACATCTACTTCGTGTCGATAAAGTCTTTTCCAAACTTCAAGAAGCCAACCTGCGTGTAAATATCAGCAACGGAATTTTTGGGCTACCTTATAACTAATAAGGGCATCAAATCGAATAAAAAAAAGGTTTTGGCTACTCAACGCATCAAGAAACCTGAGAATTTGAAAGATCTCAAATCTTCTTGGGACTGGCATCGTATTTCAGCCGTTAACCAACTTAACGAAAGAATAAAATGCCCAGATCTCAGCGTCACAATCTAAGAAGGTGAAAATTGATCTAAACCAAAAAGAGTTCGAAGCGTTTCTCAATATCAAGAAGCTCCTGTCCCCTACGGAAATATTAGTTTTTCCAAATTTTAGCAAACTTTTTTTTGCTAACTATTGACGCTTCAAAATGCTGGTCATAATATGGGCTCTGGCTAACCTTCGCAACTATACCTATATGGGACCCTCAAAATCAAAATTTTGACAGACCATTAACGTTCATACTAAGCAATTGGAGCAACAATGCCAAGTTGAAGCGGTGGAAAGGTCGACTGGAGGAATACATACTGAGGCTTACTCCTTGTCTACCACTGGAACAATTCACAGTGCGAATGAAGATTCTACCGATCGAATTTCATTCTTTGATGCGCCCATCAATATTTCCAAGAACCAGCTGATATTTAAGACAGGTCAACATCTATGTTCATGAAGAATATTGGTCCTAACAGAACGATTACATCCAACTATTATCAACGGAATTAAAACCGCAGAAGAGTATATTTCACCCTTAAAAGAAGTATTTAAGGGAAGTTTTTCTATACTTGCAAAATACGCCTAACGCACAGAATTGTTGAGGATATAGGGGAATGAAGAAAATAAATTCTTCATCATCCAAAAAGAACACAAACGGGCACATCGGAACCATGTGGAAAACCGGCATCATTCTGGAATGATACTATTTTCCACAGATGGCGAAATTCAGAGAACACCTATTCCAACATACTCTGCAAAAATTCTTCATGTTCGATACAAATTAATCAAAACGCTACGGTATCCCGCATACTTGTGATGGACAATGAGAGAAGCTTTGTGGGCCCTATTATAATAGACTACCTAAAAACCTTGGGTGTCCAAATTTATCTAGCACCCTCTCAACGAGGTGTTGTAAATGGGACTATCGAGAGCGTTCATTCCACCATAATAGAAATAATTTGCTGCCTTTAAAACACAGAGAACTATCCACGAAAGAGCATCCAGCCATTTAGCTAACAGCTACAGTGACGATCAATGATAGAAGTATTTCAGTACTAAGTCCAGAGTCAGCATTCAATATTAATTTGCTTATCGGAGCCGATAAGTTTTTCAAAATTATGAAACCAAACCAGTTGAAACATTCCGACCAGATCTATGCCCAAAACACATATCTAGGGTGGGTACTGACGGGGAAAACAGCATTAACACAGGAGTTCAGTCAGTGTGCTACCATTACTGTCGATAATACGATGTTAGACAGCAGATTTAAACAATTTTGGGAATCTGAAGAGGTATTTGAGCCTGCACCCCGATTACCAGAACATCAAATTTGTGAAGAATTGTCCAAAACCACAACCACACAATTAGAAGAGGAACCGCTCAGAACTGGGCATTTTAAAACTGGATATTTCAAAATAAGATATGACAAAACGAGATAAGGTACAAAACGAGATATGGTACAACACTGGATATTTCAAAACAGGATATTTCGACTTGTGATTTAAACTTAAAATGATTTTTTAGGAAAGTTCTGGAATATGGCCAATTAAAGACGCTCGGCGAGTTCTTAACCGATTTTCATGAAATTCGTTGTGTAGGATGAAAATGAGATTTAAAAATGAATTTTTGGAAAAGTTCTGGAATATGGCCAGTTAGGAAGGAACTAGGTGATTTCTTAACTGATTATGATGAAATTCAAAATGCTGCAGTGGTTTATTTACGTTTACATTACAATGGCAACTGTGCTACCAATCTAATAGCGGCAAAAACGAAGGTTGCCCCAATTAAGAATATATCACTACCTCGATTAGAGTTGGTGCCTTATTGTTAGTTCGTCTGATGACATCTTCAGAAGCTACTGAATATTCCAGACCATCAGCTATTTGGCTGGACCGATTCTACGATTGTCTTAGACTGGCACAACGTCAATGGAAAACATACATAGCAAATCGCTATGAAGTCCTTCCGCGAAGAAGGCACATAGCATCAAAAGTCAATCCAGCAGATTGTGCCAACACAATCAAAAATCAGGAACGACGAATCTACAAGAGAGCAGAGATAATGCACAAGTTTTGACCATAGGTTTGACCATAGCGGCAACACAGCAAAATCTATGATCGAGGAACTAAGCAAAACATACTCGAGTTACGATAAGATCATACGTATTCTTGTATTAATCCGGAGTTTCATCTCACGAAGCCGCAGAAGAGGAGTCCAATCAAATAATACAAGCCGATCGGATTGGCAACATGTAGGGGCTGAAATATTCCCAGTCATCAACCTTTACAGAAGAAATAAAAGATTTACAGCAAACCAATGCTGTTTCATCGAAAAGTATAATACGGTCATTACATCCATTTTTGAATGAGAGCGGGCTTCTCAGAGTAGGAGATCGGATTGAGAAATCAATTGTTCCGTACGATACACAACATCCAATAATTTTATCTGCTAATTCGAACATAACGAGACAAATAGTTCAAAAGTACCACAAAATGTATCTACATTGTAGTGCATCTCTGCTATTGAGTCTGCTTCGAAGAAAATATTGGATCATCAAAGGGAATAGTATCGTCAAGGCAGTTACCCGAAAATGCATCTCCTGTACCAAACAACGGCCACACTCTGAGAAGCAACTAATGGGCAACTTACCTAAGTAAAGAGTGGAGTTTATACGACCATTTCTTAAAATAGGATTAGATTTTGCCGGTCCTATTAAAACGTATCATAAACGGGGACGAGGTCCGGAAACTGACGGACGAGTTCGAGTTGCTGAAATTAAAACCAACACTGGCACAATTCGTAAAGCCATTACAAAGCTGTGTCGTCTACCAGTAAATTGAATTCTGGCGATTTTCAAGGTGGGCGTGATGTTTGAGATCGCTTCGACTGTGTGTAAAATAATACAACAACCATCTTCACAAACATCAAAACAAGCACAATAATACACCCACATCTTTAAAACCCACAAATACCAAAGACAAAGGTTAATCGCAGTAATTAACTATCCATTCATCAGTAGGGGAACCGCTCAGAACTGGACATTTTAAAACTGGATATTTCAAAATAGGATATGACAAAACGAGATAAGGTTCAAAACGAGATATGGCACAACACTGGATATCTCAAAACTGGATATTTCAAAACGAGATAAGGTACAAAACTAGATATGGTACAAAACTGGATATTTCAAAACAGGATATTTCGACATGTGCTTTAAACTTAATATGATTTTTTAGGAAAGTTCTGGAATATGGCCAATAAGGAAGGAACTCGGCGAGTTCTTAACCGATTATGATGAAATTCGATACGTAGGATGAAAATGGGTTTTTAAAATGATTTTTTAGGAAAGTTATGGAATATGGCCAATTAGGAAAGAACTCGGCGAGTTCTTAACCGATTATGATGAAATTCGATATGTAAGATGAAACTGGGATTTTAAAATGATTTGTAGGGAAAGTTCTGGAATAAGGCCAATAAGGTTCCATACTAGAATATTTCTAAGGCGAGAAATATAATTTTTCTTCACTTAATGTTTTTTTTGCTTTAATTGTATAATTAAATGTGATTTTAAAACCTTTTTTGGAAAAACCTCTGGAATATGGCCAATAAGGTTTCATACTTGAATAATTTTAAGCAGAGAGATAGAATGTTTTTTTTAAATTGCTGCTTTTCTCATCTAATTAAAATAATCATTGACTTGAAAAAATCATTTTAAAATCACATTTTCATCCTACATATCGAATTTCATCATACTCGGTTAAGAACTGGTCGAGTTCCTTCCTAATTGTCCATATTCCAGAATTTTTGAAATATCCAGTTTTGTACCGTATCTCGTTTTGTACCTTATCTCGTTTTGAATTATCCAATTTTGAAATATCCAGTTTTGTACCATATCTCGTTTTGTACCTTATCTCGTTTTGAAATATCCAGTTTTGAATTATTATGTTTCATCAAATCCAGTTGTAAAATATCCAGGTTCGACCGGTATCCCATCAGTAAATGTCATTAGCATCTGTAATACACAAATGCTCGATTGTAGGTTTTGTGAATGTCGGATGGAAGTGTGCTAATATAATTTGCATAGTCATCATTTTACATTTTCTTTATTCGTTATTGTGATCTATGTTGACAAGTTAACATAAAACCATTGCGATTAAAATAAAACGATTTATTGATAACTCGAGCGATAACCGTTTTTTATAAATAAATTATTGTTTGAAGAGGAAGGTTAATAATCGTTCACTTGTGACCAACGCAACCAACCAGCTTACGCAATATTATCTTTTTGCGATTAAAAACACAAGCACTTGGCTTAAGTAAATGCCAAACATGTTTGGATTAAATTGGAAGCTCACAATCTCTGAGAATGAATCTCTGATATTTTCCCATTTTACCTCTGCGGTTGTTTTTTTAATTTCTTAAACCACTTCTGATTTGCAATGACAAGGTCATTGTTGTCCTAAAATCAAAATCTATGCATTATAAAAATCTGAAAAAATTAATTTTCTATATATTTTACTAGGTAGTTATCCCTAGTTTCTATGAATGTCTTTGTAAAGGTGCTTTAGAACTTCCAAATCTTTCTTTATTTATGTCTTCGACAAATTTACTTAGCGGTGTGATTTTCACCATGCCATTATTTTTATTCTTAACATGAAAAAGCCTTTACAAATTTAATAATTCATGTACATCGTCATATTTTGACTTTCAAGGACGAATGACTCAATGTCATACCAATTGTGTCTTATAACATATAATAAAAAATTTCTTAGAAAAACTAAGTGCTAAAATTCGATGACTCCTATATTTAATTAACAATCGAACACATGTTATGATTTTTAATATTTATTGTAGGCCTATATATATATGTTCATGTTAGAATATGATTTCCGGCCCTCTGCACAAGTTACAATTTTTTATTTCTTTTAAACAGATGATAAAAACATTCTTCTAAAAATATATCTTATATCCGTGCCATGTAACAAATTTGTAATTACGGATCGTATATATATATATATATATATATATATATATATATATATATATATATATATATATATATATATATATATATATATATATATATATATATATATCGTTAGATTAAATTAATTAGTCCTGAGACTCTTATTAAATTCAAAATCTATCATAATCTGTCAATATTCTAATTTAGGTGTCGATTCTCACCTTATGTTAATTATTTATTTATATTTTTCATTGATATATGTCAATTTTCATTTATGAGGCCAATGCCAAATCATCAAATTAAGATGTATGTTACGACATACCATTTAATATAGCTCATCAAAACAATATTGAAAACAAAAATTTGGGTTTTCTTTAAGATTTTATTTTTTTATTGTTTTGTGAAATGAAATCTTAAGAAATTAAAATATATAAGATAATGAAATAAGTTTATATACCAATAACACCCACATATATATGATGAACAAAATTGGGCATTTAAGCATTTCCGAGAATTTTTTTATTTGCAAAACAGTTGGTAAAAAAATTATTATTTATGGATGTACTTACCATTGCTTGTGGTAACTTCATTCAGTATTATGAACATAATTATGAATTCATAAAATTTACATTGCATTTTCATATAAAATTTAATGCTTTCGTACTTATACTTAGAACTAATGTAATAATTTTACATTAATTTGATGCACTAATTACCACATACGAGCAACAATATATTTACGTAAAAAATCATAAAACACGACACGCGAACCCGGGAAAATGGATGTGAGCTATAAAGGTATACACATATGGAATATAAATAAATATATATGTATATATATATATATATATATATATATATATATATATATATATATATATATATATATATATATAAACTTAATAATATTATCGTATTATTACATTTTCCGGATATTTTCACAATCTTATCAAAAATATTTTTTTTTCAACAAACACTATATATATGTACATATTTGAACAAACAAAATGATAAATAAATAAATAATTGTGATTCCGAGTGTTTATTCATTTGCAATGGAAAATCTTATACTGAGTGCCAAAGAAAAGAATAAAACAAAAATATAAATAAAAATAAGACAACAAACAGATATTAAAAATAACAATTGGATCAAAATAAACTTGTAAAAACTGAACAGAGCTGTAATCGAAAAGAGATAAATGCTAAATGAATTTTTATCCACGAAATACTTTAAAACTACTCACATGTTAAAATTCGAATTTTTAAAAAAAACCAATTCCATTTAAATTGCATTTAAATTCCGTTCGAATCCGTACTAAATATAAATTCGAAGTAAATCATAACGAACTTCACACTAGAATACAGTTCAGTGATTGATGCCGATGTAAAAGAAGAGAACAAAAGAAAGAGTGTGTGTGTGTACAGTAATCTTCTATCGCAACGGTATTTCAAAATAAAAAATAAAAAAATAACGGTGTTCATACTAAAATTAATCAAGATTTTATTGAAAAATTAAATTCTATCGAGAAGCCATATAACATATTTTTGGTCCTTCGAGCCAGATGAACGACGATTTTCAAGAGATCGAGCGAACATCTGTTTCATCTATACACATCTACAACCTGCAAGTGGGAATTATTGCGTCATTGCAAAATGAATTTTAATCAATAAAATTATCATCATATAATGGCAGACGAACAAAAGCGTTAATCGCTAATTAAATTACGAGGAACTGTAAAAGGGTGGCTTACTAAATCTGCCAACTACGTAGTTAACAAAATGGGAAACCCAATGAAATAGAAGCCAGATTGGCAGCATCATATGCAATCTACGAGGAATATTTAAAATATCACCGCGGACTCATAGAAATCACGGAAGATGTTCTAGAATATGTATTACAGTCTTAATGTGCATCATAATGACGTAATATTGAACATCACAATTCACTGTTACTACATACAAAACCGATCAAATGCGGGGCGGCTATCGAGATTCAAGCCTTGAACGATACGTTTCAAAACGATTCGATCGAAACTTATAAAATGGGAAAAACCTATTCAGAAACAAATTCTGAATGGGTTGTTCCCATTTTATAAGCTTTGATATTTCTATTACTGGCATTTTTACGAACGTGGGACATTTTGTTATATCATGTGATGCCTTACAAACAATACTCGTGGAATTCTTGGTGCTTGTGGAATCACAGGAATTTCGCGTGAGCAAAAATAGTTTTTAAATTGATGATAATTTCCAAGGCCCGTTTGTTTTTTAACAGCAGTGCCTCAATCCATTTAAAATAAAAATCTGTTATAACTAAATAGTCATCACTTCCCACTTGCATAATATCATCAATATATTATGTGCCTAGCTCTTTGCTTGGTTTTTGTTATTCCTCCGTGAGATTCATGTAGTAGTGTTAATATTTCCAACCTTAAATTAAATGGTACGATTTCGCTCTCACCCAAAAACACAAGTCATTCTTCACAATAAATCTTATCTTTAAAATAGTTTTATCACTTCTCTAAGCTTGGTTTTTGAAGTCGGCCAACCATCATTATACACGGTTTATAAATTTGATAAAGCTTTATCCCTCAAAGTCTCTTTAATCAACTTTCCTTTCTTTTCATCTGATATATTTAGAGTATGAATTATTTCATCAAATTCTTGAAATTCTCTCGCTGGCTCGTCCGCTAAGAAGCTGCTTCATAAATGGTCTGCAATATGCAATTCCTTTCCTGGTTTATACTTAATTAGCAAATCGTATTTGCATAATTTCAATTTCATGCGCTTGAAGCCTTGATGAGTTCTCTTTCTGTATCTTATTTCTCATTACACCAACAAGAGGCTTATGATCCGAGTGAATTTCAACTTTTCTTCCAAATATATAATTATAATTATAATTATGGTGACATCAAATGATTGCAAAATGGGTGCCTGAGTAATCATTTCTTTTAATATTTTCATACACTTCTCATGTGGTTGAAACCAGGAAAATTCCACATTTGGCTCCGTTATCTCGGCCAAATTAGGTATGTAATTTCTTAAGTCATTGACCATACCTAAGTATCTCTGTAATTTTATCTTGAATCCTTCATTTCAACGATGGCTTTGCTCCGGTTGGGGTCACAACTGACCCCATTTTGTCAAAAACATGGTCTAGAAATTTTAAAATTAATTTAACCTTGTCCGAAAATTTCTCTAATCCGTTAAACATTTGTTAATTAGCCCTAACAAAACTTCCTCTACAAACTCTTGACATATGAATCAACTCTTTCTATACAATACGTATCATCATCACAACTAAGACCCGTATCAATTTCACTTATATTTCAACTCCGACAACATTTTGCATAATGATGCTTGCCTTTACATCTAGAACATCTTTTATTAGACTCAGGACAGTTGCCTTTCACATGGTGCTCGGCACATTTACGACAATTATGTTTCAATTCCGCTCACTGTTCTACCTGTGATGACGATGGTGTATTACTATCATAATTCTGATATTTATTATTTTCTCCACTAAAATTTACTCTATTATCCCTATTTCCCGTCGGAGTAAAACTGTGCCTGTTCGCTCTTCTATGCGGTATTTATCAATGACATCATCTAATTTTAGATCACCCTCTATGATGAACCTTTCTCGATTGAAGGTCCTTTAGGCCAAATGCTATACGATCGCTCACCGTCGAATGCTTGGCTGCTTCCAATGCACAGGTGTCAGCCAGCTTTTGCAACTCTTTTATGAAATTATCGAATGTTTATATAACACATTCACTTTTACCGTACAATATTATTGAAATGCTTCTATGTATTCATCAGCTACACAGCCTCGCATCCAATTAAATTTTTAAAAATTGCATAGTTAATTTTTTCACTAGCATTATCTTTATCACCAGCTATTAAAAATACCTCAAAATCGGCCTTAGATGCGATCCATTTATTGAATAAATTTCCCTTTATACTTAAAGGCATTAGTTTGTTTAAATCTAAACTTTCCATTTTAGAAAATGTCTTTTTTCCAAATACGTAAATTTTATTTATTTTTTATTGTGTATACTATACGTAACTTATATACTTAAGTTTCAAATTTATGCACCTTTACTTCAACTGCGTCATGTTATATTGATTAACCACAGATAATAAAACTCTAAATATGGTCACGTTATAATTCTTTATTTCCACCTCCCTATTCCTTTTTTAAAAAAACGTAATTAAACGTAACATGATTATTTAATTTGAAATTTTAATTAGATGAAAATAGAAAAAAAATATTCTAAAAATTTAATAATAAATTCACTAAATATTAACTAAAACAAAAACTTAACTAATCTAATCTTAACTAAACTTAGGTATTATAATAACAACACAAACGAAACCTTATTATTACCATGGCGATCATGATGTAAACCCGATGATTTTAATGGTTGTGTAACAATTTACCACTAGTTGACCTAACCGTATTTTATTGAATTTTTATTTTATTTTAACCGCTATCCTACATACTCATAGTATTGTATTAGTATATAAATATTATATGTATAATTTAGAAAGGGTGCAGTATGTTGTTACCACCTTGATGGATAGTAAAAATTTCGAAACAGAATACTGTTACCTGTAATTTTTGGTCGGATTTCACTGAATGACAATAACATTGACGATGTAAGCTGTGAACAACAACAACATACTGACGTTGCTGCTTCTGAACCGGTAATTTCGAACCGGGTGTGCTCTAAAGCTGGTACAAGGTTAGTTGGTTTTCCGTTATTATATGTTAACGTATTATTTTTTATTATTTCATTATCATTGTCTTATATTAAAAACATTTTTCATTTTTGAATTGACTTTATTTACAGTTATCATAAGTATTAAATTTATTATTATTTATTATTATCTTGTCTAATATTTGACTATTTTAGATTTTTTTGTTTCCATGGCATTTGCATATGACAAGATTTGTGGATGATGGTCAAAGATTTGTATCTATAGTGTGGTCCTCAAGTGTGCTATAAATAAAAGGATAGGTCTCAAATTTTGCTACTTCAATGCTCGTAGTGTAGTAGACCAGGTGAAAATTTGGCTTCTTTGCTTGATCTAGTAATTACTAAAAACCATAAGAAGATTAATTTTTTAGTCAGCTCGGTGTTGGATGTTTCGATCACCATGGCCTCGAAATTTGTTATAGAGATTTTAAGAATATTGACGGATCAATTTTATTGGATGAGTGTTCGTCTTTAGATTGGGCTAAAATATTTTATAAAATATTTTATTTGCTGCTGAATTTTCAAACAATTTTCTTAATACTGCTCAAAATGTCAACAATGTGGGATCATTATATAATAATGTTGAACGGCATTGATCTATTCACACAGGAAAAAGCTCTAAACTCCGTTAACGGTGAGAATATTGGACATGATCATATTCCTATAAAATTTATTAAATTGCTATTTCCAGTGGTGCATAAGTTTATCATGTGTTACGCTTCGATTTCAGCTCACGAAAATTGATTGCAATTCTCGATTGAATACAGTTTAGTGATTTATGCCAGTGTAAAAGAAGAGAACAGAAGAAAGAGTGTGTGTTTACAGTAATCTTCTACCACAACGGTATTTAAAAAAAATAATAAAAAAATAACGGTGTTCATACAAAAATTAATCAAGTATTTTATTTAAAAATTAAAATAAAATACTTGATGAATTTTTGTATGAACACCGTTATTTTTTTATTTTTTTTTAATACCGTTGTGGTAGAAGATTACTGTACACACACACTCTTTCTTCTGTTCTCTTCTTTTACATTGGCATCAATCACTAAATTGAATTCTAGTGTGAAGTTCGTTACGATTTACTCCGAATTTATAGAACGGATTCGAAACCCTAGCTTAGTCTTGAAACATCCCGGTCTGCATTGATATTCTTTGGATTCAAGTGAACTCTGGTAGCATCACTCTTTAGGAATGGACACATGATGTCTTGGCCACAATGAACTTAATCTATTCTACTGGTTACCCATCGTGTGCTGAGTGGTAAAATCAGCTGATGTTTTGATGCGTACGGCAAACAACTTTTTGCAAGACGACCACCTACCCTGAGTAACTGATTTTTATATCGAGAAACGGATTAAGACCACGCAGACTACGGTTGGCACTGATTTCGCCGGTCTTAATTAGCGATCGATGTTCTGATGCAAAGTGTTGTTGCTTAACAGCCAGAATTATTCTATTGATTGCTATATCTCTCTCATTGCGATTGTGACATACTTGTGATGTAACTGTATCGGAGACATTCCTTTGGCGACAGTTATTTATAAATCGATGCACCCATGTAAGGTTTGCACTGCTGATTTCAGATGGCATAACACTGCCCCATCGGATGAGCAAACCAACATCCTGGATTTCTGCTACACTATTCCCGACAAAGGTTTTCAGTTGGTTTTGATCCAGCTCAACACATCCTCTTCGTGGCTATCGCATTTATTTGCTGAAAATTAATGTTGATTCGGAACTGATCGTTTTTTGGATCCCAAATCAGACCCAATGTTTTAGTTGTTGCTTACAATCCATCCGATTTGGATTTTATCTCATGATTATCTTCTGGGATCAGATTTAGAAGTTCATTTGAATTTGATGAACACTTGCGTTGTTTCATTCCAGCTGCTCGAAGCATCCCGATCATCTTAGTTTGCAATGTGATTTGCACTCATAATGTCTTCTTTATAGAAGTCTTTGATTGCTTCAGATCCCTTTGGAAAATTGATGGCTTCATCGAGTTGCGAAGAACGGTTCAGATGATGTTCCATATTTAATTGTATTCAGCTCATACTGCTCCAGTTTAGCATCGGGTGACTGTCGGCACAAGATTTGTTGGAATTTTCTATTATCTGGATGTACCTCGATCATTCGGTACATTTTAACCTCATCGGCCGTGAGTGCATAACGATGTCGGCGGAAACGCAGAACGATGGAAAACAAATCATCCTGGATGGTTGGTCAAATCATAAGTCCGTCATTGAGTTCTTTACCACTAGATGTTCGTGCATTTGCATCAAACACAGAAGTTTTAAGGTTTTAAACTCAGCCTCTTTCCGGAATCGATTTTTTATGTATCGAAATCATTTTTTGGCTATTCTGATTAATCCACCCAGCTCATTTTTATTCTAACGAAACGGTAATCGTACACCGTATCTCCCATCTTCTTTGGATGAAAAAATTGGATTCGAATCGAGCGACCCCAGTTCCTAAAATTGCTGACCATGTTTACCAACTCGGCGAATTGATCATTTGCTGTATCATTCAGGATAGTAAAGGTTTAGTGATTTGTTACCTTTTCTCCCACGATATATCCAAATTCCGTATTTTGCAATACTGATTGGCCTTCTTGTAATGCTATTCGACCATCATTGATATATTGCAGAAATAGCTTACCACCGATTAGAGCATCAATTTGTCCTGGTATTGTGAATTTTGGGTACACAAGCTGTTGGTATGCCAACCTCAAGCTTAATTGTTTTTGCGGGTAGCAGTTTTGTTATTTTCAGTACGACTTATGACGTGAAAAATCGCTATTTCTCGATTTAATTTCAGTTTCGGCTTTGAGTTTGACTGTGGTGCTCATTTCGTCTAGACCCGTAATTCTGCGCGCCATGATTTGTATCTGCAATCTCAATTGATCGGCCAGTCCGATCGGTTTAAAATTAAATTGCGACGCTGAATCCAACAAAACTCTACTCTTAGATGCCTCGCACATCCTTGAACAGCACGATCACAGTGGACAAAATCACTTGATCATTAACTATCGACGTAAATGATTCCGTCGGCAGTTTTGTTGTGGCATTTGTGACGTCACTGGTTTGTCGCAAAACGTGTGCAACAACGTGTTGTATTTTGCTCACACAGCTTGCAAGCCCTAGAGTAGTTAACACAGTTTTTTGACAAGTTAAATTCTATCGTCCGCTGTTTTCTGATTCGCACTGGAGCATGTAATGATTTCTGGAGTTACAAAACATACATCCAAATCTTCATTGAGTTTGTTTGTTGTTTTTGTAAGTGTGAGTATTAGTAAGGAATGATCGGGAAGTTTTCGGATAGTATAATCACTTATGCTCTGACTCAGTACGACCACTGCGGTTGTTGTTGAATCTGATCTTATCGGACCTAGAAGAGTATACAATTTTATACTCTTCTAGGTCCGATAAGATCAGATCTTGCATTCTCGCTAAAAATAACTGGAATATTTTTCTTCTTCCAGAATATAGTAGTGGTGACGTAACATGTAATGTGGGGCAGGAGCCCACTTTTGTTATCAGTAACAGGCAGGAGGTACTGGATGTTACCTTTGCATCAGACTCCATTATACGTACGGCCAAAGAAAGGAGGGTGGCGAAGGAACTCTTCTTTTCGGACCATCGGTACGTGGTGTTTAATATTGGCATTCCCCCTGTTACCTGGAAAGTCTTCAGGAATTCTAGAAGGACTAATTGGAACGAATACGGGGAAGTGTTAGTACGACTCTTACCGAACGATGTTCCGAAGCCCCAGCCACAGAGAAGGAGCTGGATTTCCTGGTGGATGAAATCACAAGCGCCTGTAACTTGTCCTTGGACACTGCTCGCTCCAAGATAATATCTAAGAGGAAGCAGAAACCGGTATGGTGGTCCAGGGATTTGGGAATCCTTCGTATAGGGTGTAAGAAAGCATTCATCAGAGCAAAAGGCTCTAGGCAAGCTTAGGATTGGGACTCCTATAAGGAGCACCTTAAAAAGTATAAAAAGGGTTTAAGGAAGGCGCAGAGGAGGTCTTGGAGACTATTCTGTGATAAAATGGAAGGTGTTTCGGAGACCTCGTGCCTCAGGAAAATCTTATCTACGAGCCCAACGAGCCCTAGTTACTTAATTAAACCAGATGGGCTGTGGACAATGTTTGCATTCCCTGGTACGAATAATTGAGAAATCAATTCACTCGAAAGAGTACTGTATGGTAGCCTTCCTCGATATAGAGAGCGCCTTTAACAATGTCAGGACGGAGGCAGTTCAGGAAGGACTGTCTTTCTTAGATGTGGACTACCCCCTAAGGAGGTTGATAAATCAGATGCTTGAATGCTGGATTGTTAACGTGGAGATAGGGGAATCCACCATTAGGAGGCGAGTAGTTAGAGAAACTCCGCAAGGTGGTGTCCTATCACCTCTTCTCTGGAACATAGTAATCAATGGACTACTTTTGGAACTGACGAGGGAGGGAATAGGGATGACGTAGTGATCATGATCTCGGGTAGGTACCTAAGCACGATTAGGAAAGCCATGCAACACGCGCTCTTAATCATTACAAAGTGGACTAGCAAATGTGCGCTGGGTATAAATCCATCCAAAACAGAGCTTGCACTCTTCACCAAGAAATATAAAATTCCGGTAGTCGCCCCTCCTACCTTAAAAGGCACGGCACTGGCCTTTACTGATACTGCAAGACTTCTGGGCATAATTTTGGACAGTAGGCTAAATTAGGAGCCCAATATTTTAGAGAGAGTATAAAAGTCTACCATGGCTTTGTACTCATGTAGGAACGCCGTCGGTAGGAGATGGGGTCTAAAACCAGAGCTGGTACACTGGCTCTTCACTGCTGTAGTCAGACCATTTCTGATGTATGGGGTGAGTGTGTGGTGGCCAGCACTAGACAAGAAAACTTATAAAAATATGATAGAGAAGGTACAAAGAACCACTGAGCACTGAGGACAACCCATACACGTGCTCTGGAGGCTATGCTCTACCTTCTTCCTGTCAACATCTTTGGTAAGCAGAGAGCGGCAACTACGGCTGCACGACTCTCTGCCGTGTTTAAGTGGCAATGTCTACAGATGAGCCACTCGACGATTGGGAGTTCGTTTAAGGAGGACTTGGCCAATAGTGACTACACAATACCGATTGTATGCTTTGAAAAAGGCTTCTGGACCCTTTTCCGCTCAAGGGAATCCTGGGGGAAGTATATAATTCTACAATGACGGCTGACTTGGTTTATGCATAATGTCATATCCACAAGTGATATAACAATATATGTGGACAGTCAGGCGGCAATCAAGTCGCTGGAATCAGTTTCTCTAACGTCCGTGGTGGCATTGAAATGCCGCTCATCTCTTAACGAGATGAGTGAGCATCTTAATATTGAGATAGTCTGGGTTCCTGGCCACGCAGACGTTCTGGGGAACTGCAGTTGACGAACTGGCAAGGAAAGGTATAACTCTCCAATTAAAACCGGAAAAGGGCAAATCGGTGGAGGCCTATAGCAGCGTTTTTTATGGCGCTTAAAAATGGAATAACACCATAACATGCAATGTAGCGCGGCAAGTTTGGCCGAAACTGGACTTGAAGCGCTCCAAAACACTACTATCCCTACGTAGCCTTGGTGGACTAACGAGTTAACCACCAAAAGAGTTAATGTATCAAGAATGCGCAAAAAGTATCAAAACGACAAGAACCCAACAGAAAGACAACAAAATAAAGTCAGCTATGTAGCATGCCGTAATGAGTACTTTAGTGATGTTAATAAAACAAGCCAGACTAGTCTGAAGAAGTACATTACTGAGCATGGTAATGCAGAACCATGGGGCTTCGTATATAAGTTCAGTACAGGAAGGCTCAAAACTACTGAAGTTTTAAGCACACTTACTAGTGGAGATGGTCTGACAACTACGTGTTGGAAAGATACAATAAAGTGTTTGTTGGAAGCGTTGCTTCTTGATGACACAGTGACAAATGACATAGATGCGCATAAAGAGGTCAGAGCGCAAAGATCTGTAACACCAAGGACTTGCGACGTGGAAGAATTCAGCAATGATGAAACCATTGACGCAATATTGTCAATGAAACTAAGAAAAGCACCCGGGCTCGATAATATCGAGGTCGAAGTGATACAAAGAGCATGGCCTATAATAGGGTCTGGTATCACGCGTTTCATGAATCATTGTCTTCAAAGAGGGTATTTTCCAAAAGCATGGAAAAACGCCAAAGTCATTATTATTAGGAAGGGAGGTGAAAGAGATCTCACCGTCCAAAATCCTATAGACGCAGAGTGCAATCAATATAATGACTGATTGGTGTTGCAGATATAAAATGGAGCTTTCATCAGCCAAAACGGTTATGATCCAGCTTAAAGGAACGCTCGACATTAGAACATCACCATTGGTGTCTGTAAATGGGGTGAGAATTAAGATGGTCAAAACTGTGAAATGGCTTGGAGTTGATTTCGATGAAAGATTAGGTGTCACGTCACATGTCAAAAGAATAGCTGAAAGTAGTAAAAAAGTAGTCTTTACTTTAAAAAGAGTAGCCAAAGAAACAAAGGACCCTCAAGACTATATACGAAGGTCTAGTGGTTGCGTTACTTACATATGCTTGTGCCGGATGGGCTGACAGAATGAACTGTCACCACCGAAGAACTTTAATAAGTGCACAACGGGGAATACTTTTTGGTATTACAAAAGCTTACAGAACTGTATCAACAGATGCAGTTCCTGTTCTGGCCGGCGTAATACCCATTGATATATTATTGCAAGAAAGAGTAGCTAGCTTTAAACTTAGAAAGCGCGAAAGTGTGAGCTACGGGAACGTGGTATTACAAGAAGGACAAATACAAGAAAACCTTATTAGTTTGCTCAAAAGGCAGCTAAGGAAAGAATCAATTGCAATCTGGCAAGAGAGATGGAACACTTCGATGGATGGAAGAACAACTTATAGTTTTCTTCCAAACATCAAAGAAAGGCTAGACAAAAGGCTTGCGCTTAGTGCTCCGTTTACGCAAATGCTAACGAGGCACGGCAAAATAGCTTCATACATGGAAAGGTTCCTTATAAGCGAAACAAGCAGATGTGAGTGTGGCCATGATAACGAAACCATGGATCACTTACTCTACAGCTGCGATCTTGTCGAAGATGAAAGACAACAATTGATGATGGAGCTGGGCACAGAATGGCCCGCAAGCAAACTAGTTTTAATGACTCCAAGAAACATCACGGCTTTTAAAAGGTTCTGTGACACTGTTCTAAGTAACAGATAGTTCCTACACAACACTGGCACTAGACTATATATATATGTATATATATGTATGTGTATATATCTGTATATATATATATATATATATATATATATATATATATATATATATATATATATATATATATATATATATATATATATATATACATACATATATATATATATATATATATATATATATATATATATATATATATATATATATATATATATATATTTATATATATATATATATATATATATATATATATATATATATATATATATATATATATATATATATATATATATATATATATATATATATGTGTGTGTATATATGTGTGTATTTATATATGTATATATGTATATATGTCTACTATATGTATATATGTATATATACATATATGTATATATATATGTATATATGTATATATGTATATATTTAACAGACAAAGGAGCTAGATAGTAGAAAAGTATGAGCCTCCACGTGGCAGGGACGGAAACAGGTTCATTTAAACCTGGCTAAGCATACCAAGAACAGGAAAAAAGTCCAAGCACGACGGCGCGAGGATGTATATAGGCTAAGCCTGGGTGACATTCTCACGCAATAACACGTCAAATGATAACAATGACAATGACAATATCCCTACGTAGACCTGACTTATGTATAGTCGTGGGGGTGCTCACAGGACGCTGCCTCATTGGGGAGCATGCGAGGAGGCTTGTGTCAATGGCAAATGACTTCTGTATAAGCTGTATGGATGAGGAGGAGGAAGAGACTGTGAGACACTTCCTCTGCTCATGCCCGGCGCTAGCTTACAGAAGGTACAAATATCAGGGCAAGTATTGTTTCGACGGCCTTATGATCTCGAGAACAGCAATGTGCGAGATATCTTACGCTACATAAGTAGCTCGATCTAGGTATGCGTAGCAGGCATTCTAACCTAACCTAACCTAACCTAGGATTAAGACATTAAGGATTTAGTCCTTTACTCCATTAAATGGTTGTTAGTAAAGATCTTACATTTTGAACATTTTCTAGGTTTTCATAAATATTAAAACACTAAAATATAATAATAGTTTAGTATAGTTCGGATCTGTCTAATTACTACAAATAACAAAATCTAATTTAAGATAATCGAAAAACATGTGCTCGCTGCTCGTGTTTCTTTCAACATAACTTATTTTGTGTATTATAGTGAGCACATTAACGCGATACTCAAACGTATGTAGATTTTGTAGTTTTGTTAAATTTTCATTTTGCGGTATCGCGCCAAATAAAATTTTCTCTTAGTATAATAACAACATACGAGTATACATTTTTATTTTTTTTTTATTTTAAGATATGAGGAAGCGAAATTCTTTAAAAAAAAAAAAAAAAATTTTATTTCCGAAGAGGATGAAATAAAATTGAGTGTGAAGTTTTATATAAAAAAATTTATTAAGATTGATGATCGCGTTTGAAGAATGCGAATAACAATAATTTAAAATTTTATACCAGCTGTAAAGATATATAGCGAGTGTTTTCTTTTATATATGTGCTTAGCGTATACTAGCAAAGGCGTTTATTAAAATTTATGTTTTCGCTCGTTGATTTTCATGATGAAAGTCCAATTTTTTTTTATTTTTTTGAAAATTTTCGTGTGCCACACAATTATCCCACGATAAAATGTCATTTGTGCGCTTTGAAATTTCTCGTATTATATTAAGTGATTGGGAAATTTTCTCTAATAATGTGATGTGTAATAAATCAAAACCGTATAACATATATTTTGTTTAGAAAATTTATTAAAAATTTTCCTATCCGATTTTCCTTATAAAAATAACAATTAATTCGATTATTTTATTTTTTGTTGTCCAACTTTTTTTTTTTTTTTTTATACTCAACCATTGAAAAACTATAAATCTTCGTGGCGGGAAAAATTGGAAAAACGTAGTACAATATTGGAAAAATGTTTTATGTGTATTTGTGTATGTGTGTGATTTAATTGAGTAAAATATATATATATATATATATATATATATATATATATATATATATATATATATATATATATATATATATATATATATATATATATATATATATATATATATATATATATATATATATATATATATATATATATATATATATATATATATATATATATATATATATATATACATATATTTATATTGTTTATCAGATATGCTTTTTGTTTTTCAATTTTCCGATCAAATGAAGTAAATCAAATAGCAATATTGATTTGAACTGCTATAAAATATAGTATTTATATTATATGGTTTATATAGATATATGGTATCTAGATAGGTTTGAATATTTATATAAATATATTATGTCGAGTATATATTATGTTGTGTTGTATATTCGAAGTAGATAATAATTTTTGCGGAATGCATTTATCGATTGCATATAATTTTTAAAATTTAATAGTAAAATATGTTGTTAGAGTATAAAAGTTGTCACATAAAATAACATATATATTTTATAAATTTTAAATTAATTCAAGAATGTAGTAAGTAAAGTAGAAATTAGAAATGTTTTCTAGGACCATAGCTAATTTTATTTAAATTACAATTTAAACGCTTTCGAGACCAGTTTTTATTTTAATAAAACTTTTTAATATTTCACAAAACGACCAATTTCGTGCAATTGTTGTCCTTAAATTATACAGTATACATCACAAAAATAAAAATTCTTTCTCTCATTATGTACGAGTATATATTTCTCCATCTTCCATATACCCGTACTCTTATATATATATGGTAAATGGTTTACCACTCTAAAAAAAAAAAATAAATAAAAAATAAAAATAAAAAAACAAATTCGAAATCACACATGATGGGAAGAAAGAAAATTGAAAATACCCAACAAAAGAAAAACAAACATCTGGGATCCATCCATTAATGATTAAAAAAAGAAGCAAAACGGAAAACTTGTTCAAAAGTAAAAATGAATTGATGTGTCTGTTTTCCCCATATTTTTAAAAACAGAAAACAAATTTCCATTTATATGTCCATGTATTATATATATATATATATATATATATATATATATATATATATATATATATATATATATATATATATATATATATATATATATATTCATACATATACGTATGTTTATATATAAAAATTTGTAAAGGGTTTTGCATTACGTGTGCTTGAGCTTTAAATATAAATAAAACAGTAACGAGTGTAAAATGAGTAATGGCTAGAAAAATATCCAAAATATCCAAAATCGTTAGCTCCATTTTACGGTGAAACTATGCAACCGATTGTCCCAAAAAAATATAGAGGTGAGCAGAGTCTTTGTTTCATAAAAATCGGGATTGGTAAGTTCAGCGAATATTAAACGTATTAAAATAATTAAACGTTCAAATTCGATCGAATTCACCGTTTTATACCAAATAAATAAAAAACTGCACGTGTAAAAATGTTGCGCACTACAAATGTGCCGGTTTAAGGAAAGCTGCTTATGAGTTGATTTGTGGCTCTGATAATGTGGTGATTTCTTCCAATTCTGTTATTTGCAAGTCACAAAATTAACTAAATTATGTGAAATTACAAAAAATATTGATTTTTTATTGAAGTCAATCACTGAAAAAATTTCAGTAAATCAATCGGTTATTCTAGCTTTAGTTGATGACAGTACGGTTTTAACTGTACGTGTTTAGTCGCTGGTAAGAAAAAGAGAAATTTATAAACTTATCTTATACAACTTATCTTATACACTTGTTGGCTTCACCATAAATAATTTACACTCTAAAATAGAAACTAAAACTAGTAAATGTATGTTAAAATCAATTATTGAAAGTTTGTTATATTACCTTATACTGTTATTGTCATTAAAATGTATGTTGGGGTACAACCTTGACTTAATAAACTTTATGTCAATTTTTGGATGGCTTGCACTTTTATCCCAAGAAATTATTAAACTTTGTAAATTAAAACACCACTTCTTTCTTATATTTAGCTATTTTCACTTTGAGATCTATATTTTAACTAACTTTTATTGAACAATATATATAATTTATATGACTAAAGAGCCGATGTTGAAAAGAACTATTCACCTTACAGTCTACATTATTTTGTTTTATACTATAATATGAAGGTAGATTGTAATTCATATAAATCCTATAATGTAGACTGTAAGCTGAACCAATTAAATTTATGGTTATCATAATTCATCATTGTTTTGACAATTTACAAAGATAGTGTTGATTGTTTACAATTATTTAAATATTTAAAAATTAAAACAGAAGATGAATTATTAAATTTGAGTTAAGTGAAATTTAGTTTTAATATTAATTGTATATGCATATTTTATTATATTAATTTTAGCTGCCTTAACAATGTATTTGACAGCTTAACATCAAATGCATACGTCACAAAATATTGATTGACGTTTGCATGCATAGTTACATGTAACTTAAGTGGTGTATTCAATTTTTGAATATAGATGTCGTATTAGGCATTTTTGTTTCATGTAATCTCTTTTGTAAAAGTAACAAAAATAAAAACATTGCGCTACAATCGTTCTTCGAGAAACATCAAAATAAAATAAAAATAAGTGTTATAAGAACAAAAATACTTGGACTTTAACTATTTAAGTAACCCTACATCGCACATTGCATGGTCAGATCTTTAAAACACGGCTTTTAAGTAAGATCTCATCGACCTTATCCCGTCCTTTGAGCCGGAACGCGGAATTCAAACCACGTGCATTGTTTAGATAAGTAGTCATTCTTATTCTTATTTTTACTGTTATTTTTTTTTATTTGAACAAAAACGATTCAGTGTAAAGAAAGTGTTTTAAGACTCAGTGTATAAAGTGATTTTTGTGATCTAGACTAGGGGCAATCAATTCAAGAGCATTATGACTGACAATCTTGCAGCTCTCAAAAAACAGCGTAGCACCAACAAGTGTAAATTAACTAACTTAGTGAAGTATGCTATGTTGGATCATGCAACATAGCATACTTCACTAAGTGGCAGTCCTTCTTTGATTTGTACACATGCACCATACACAGAGCACTCAATCTTAACCCGGTACAGAAGTTCCAGTACCTAAAGGAACTCGTACGAGGAGAATCAGCCGTATTGCTCAGACACATAGCAGTCACAGAAGGCAATTATATTGGGGCCCTCACAAAATTAAAAGAGAGATACAACCGAAAGAAACAGATTATTAATACGTTCATTAGAACATTCATCGAGCAACCGGTCATTCATAATTCAAATGCCAATAATATCAAACGCCTGATGGACACTTCAGACGAAGTTATCCGAGGTCTACAGGCGCTCGGTGAGGTGGCCCAAGCTAATCTATGTGCCGCTACAAAAATTAGACGACAAATCTCTGGGCAGAATATTCAGCGGAGATGAACAATCCAGAACTCTCAGAATTCTTTAAATTTCTAGCTCGACGCATAGATACGCTCGAATCACTTCAAAGCACATCCAGACGTGAGAAGCCATATCGCTTCCAGTGTCCACAATGAACAAGTTATGGGTCACACTTCTTTAAAATTAAACCAAGGCGACATCAACGTCATCTTTTCATATTTGGAGCAACAAAGCAGCTGACCACAGTGGAACCAGATTCTGTAGAATCAGATTCCAAACCGAGTCCGCAAAGTGACTCCATTGATAAAGACAACTCGGTGTCCAAAGTTGTCCCTTCTGTTTTATCAGGATGCGACTGCGTATCAATTGGGCAACCGTCCTCAGATGAGATTCCGTGAATTGCGGAAGTATCCTCCTCTGGTTCTGGTGCCCCTGGTTTAGCAGCCCCATCCTATTTAAAACTTTTAAGGTGACAGCACCAAAGCCGTAGCTTACCACACCACTTGTTTTGGCTATAGCACCACCAAAGACGGATAACGACAACCGATCTGTTGTCCTCTTTAGCTGCTTCCACCCTGGCGATCTTCCAGTTGGAAGTTGAAAAATCCGGATTGCTAATCTGCAACAATTGCAAAAATCTTTTTATTGCTCGGTTCCGCCGGAATCCACGCCCGAATTCTCGGCCTATGGGAATATCTTCCAAAGAAATAAAATCAAGTCTAGCTCCAGGTGAGACCTCTCCAAGGCTGCTAATTGCCTTTTTGTAGAGATCTAGAGATCTCTAATTGGCACCGCCTGTCAATTTGACATGGTTCCTGTACCAGCCTTCATCCCGGCATAAAGGAGCCACCCCAGGATTCTCCTTCATAATCTTGAGGAATGAGGAGGCTAAAGCCCTTTCCACCTTCCTCCAATTAGAAGGAGTGATGCTGCCATCTTCCTGAGCTTCATCAACCACCACTATAACTAGTGGATCTTTTAGCACCTCACTAAAAGACCTACCTGCTGCTACCTGCAATTTAGATTTTTTAGCGGCTTTTGGAGATTGATCCTGTGATCTCTGTCTTTTAGACAAAGAGCATTCAGATGAAGCTCCTGGCATTGCTTTGACAATCTTAGTAGCCCACGAAAGCCTGGATACATGTTTATCCGTTCTCACATCCATCGGAATTTCCTCTATCCTTTTCAAGGCTTTCCATGCTTTTCTCCTAGCATTGAAAGTTGGTTTGGAACTGGTTTGTCGTTGCATAAATCCACTTCCTCACCTTTAGGTAGAGAGGGCCTAAATACCTGTTTCTCCTTTTTTGAATTTTCCGGTTTTTTAAGAATTCTGGACTCTTTATTTTTTATTTTAAGATCCGCATGTTTGTCCCACGAGAAGCGGAGAAAAATGGTGTCCATTCTTGCAGAGATCCGCAATACAAAGATAAGAACAACTGAAGGTCGCCAGGTATTCAGAGGCTCCGTTCAAGACTGGGCTATTTGAAAGGGCACCCAGCCAGGTTGATCATCAGCGCAGGTTGCATGACACCTTAATCGAGCCCTTGTTTTATAGTGCTAGCACTCGCACCTAATATTTAGCCGACCGAAGTCGTTGCCCTGATGGTACCACTAGGAGGTATATTAGTCTATGCCATTATAATTATTGTGGTAAAATGTGGTTGGAAAATGATGAAGGGCTTCTTCCTTATGTGTAAAAGGTGCACGATAAAACTTTTTTGCTTAAAATAATTTCATTTGATTATAATTCTAGAGCTCCTAATTTTGATTTTACTTCTTTAAATGTAACATATAAGTACTATAGACTATTGAAAATTCTTAAATTATCTACTGTCAACAATAACCATTCTCCAATCATCATTGATTGGTGCAAATTCAATTTGCACTACAATCTGTTAATTTGTTCAATCAATATATAGATTTTCAAACTAAAACATAATAAAGAAAAACAAAACGGAAATATTTTATTTGAAACTTTTAATAAATTTACTTAATTTAAAGGAAAGGGGCTTACCCATGGGAAGGAAGGCCAATAAATAAATGCTGACACTAAAAAGTAAATTATCTAAGATAAAAATAGAAACGAGTTTGGTGGTGGTGGTGGTTTTGTCTATTTCATTGTAAATATGTAGTATATACATACAACAACATTATCATATTATTATTTATGCTCATTTCAATCATAAATTACGGAAAAGTTACATAAAATTATTACTTTGTGTAAAGAAAATGATATAGTTTTTCAAATTTTAATTAAAATGCATCTTAAACTTTAATGAGGAAGATATATTCGTTTACACATTTTCTTAATGTGAAAATATGAAAATTATACGTAAATTATTGTCTATTATTTAGACACTACATAATGCTAATTAAAAATCAGTTAATTTTAAATCGCCATTAAAAAAATTTTCAGATTTTCAGAAAAATCTTAACTTCGGTTTCGTATAGATAAAACTAGCATTGCTATTTTTTGGACTGCCACTGGACATAGTAATCGTAAAAAACTAATAAAACTTTTTAACGGAAAAGTTTCGTAAAGAAAATGGAATAAAAATTACTAAAGTCATATCTAACATTTTACAAACACTACAATTTATGTAGCAGAAACTTAGTTGTATTCTATGATTATTAAAGTTTTAAAAATGAAAACTATTTGAATGAGAAATTGGTGTCAGCAGTGCATTATTTTGATCGGATTCATTATATAGTTGGCTCAAAAATTCGAATAAACTAAGCTGAGATTGGAAGTTAACTTTTTTTTGTAATGCATTCATCAACTCATCAGACGGCTTAGCTACTTGATGTGGGTAGTCCAATAGCAATAAATAAAACAATAAATGATATAACTAACCCAGGTGGTGATATAAGTGATATTCAGGAAAACCCATAATCTTCGGAGGTCGATTCCATGGATTCTATCCATAGTGGCTCGAGTAATAGTGGCCCGATTGTGATCAGTATAAATACTGCATTTAATTACTCCGTAGTCCTTATAAGTCTAGATTGCAATACTGTATAGTTGTATATAGTATAATAGTTGTATAGTTAAGAAATGTCATATTTGAGAGTCCATGAAAGTTATGACGAAATTATGTTTATTTTTTTATGAATAAGATGCCGACAAAAAAGGATAGGGTGTAATTGTATCAAAGACTTTAACCTTAAAGTAACTTTGAAGAAAATCCGTTAATAAATAATCAGCTCCTGTTTTCCCCCTTGAAATTAAACAACTTCTGTGCATTACATACTCATATCTTTCAATAATGCGCGGTTTTCGACGGGTGGCAAATTTTCCAATGATCACACGGTATATATATATATATATATATATATATATATATATATATATATATATATATATATATATATATATATAAATGTTTGTATATATTCTGTTTTATTTTACTTTTCCCATGTTTCACATTTTCAGTTCAAGAGGAAAAATAAAGGAAAAGGACGTTTTTGTTTTTTAAAATCGTTGAGCTTAGATGTATGACACAAAGTGTATTAGAAGAGAAAGAGTTATAAAATCAAATTTAATTTTGAGGTTTTATTTTTATTTTCGTGGTAAGATTATTGATAGTCTTGAGTGATATATATATATGTATATATATATATATATATAGTGTAAGAGGGAGATAGAAATGAAAACGATTGAATTGTGTATGTCAAGTAAGATCACGTTGCCTAAGTCAACATACCAACATACTTTTTGGTAAATGAAAAAAAGGAGGATGGAATATGGGAAGTGTATGATTTCATCTATTCCCTTCAATCCTTTTATTTCCTATATTAATACATATACGCATATTTACATGTGTGTGAGTTTTTCAAAAAAGAAAATTTTCTAAAAATATCTTATTATTACAACATCATTTTTGGCAACTTAAATGAAGCGAATCTAATAAGGGTTATATAGCAGATTTGTGATTTCATGAAAATGTTTGAATTTTTTTTATTTATTTCTTTTTTTATGTTTTTTTCTGGGGAAAAAAAAATTTCCAAAGAAATGAAAATTATGAAAAAATGGTTGCGGTTCGATGGATTTTTTTTGTAGGTTTAAGGTGAATTGTTTAATATTTCGGGGGTAATAAATTTGAATGGATTAATTTTAATGCTGTCAGCAACTAGAAAAAAAAATGGAAATGAATTTTTAATATGTGTACAATTAGATATATATATGTGTGTGTTCCGCGGGACTTTTTATTTTATTTTATATAAGGCTTTCATGAAATATATATTTGTTCGTATGGTAATGGTTTTATTAAAACAAAAAGCGTGAAAACTGTCCAATACTTAAGCTCTATATAGTATCATAGATATATTAAAAGTGTAATAATATTAGGAAAACAAACAACTATAACCTAGAAAATAACGGCAAATAATAGATACGGTAGTAGGAGGAAAAATTACAACGAAACATTTTCCCAACCCAATCTTGGAGATTTATTCTTTATTTGATTTTTATGAGATGATGGCGATTTGTTATATAAGTAAATTTTATCCTTAAGACAGTTAGATAGTTATGGGATTGTAACCAAAAATAGAGTCATAAAATAATAGTAATTACCCGGAAAACCAGGATATTTATCATTTGTCTATCGATTCACATATTATTAAATATTATTATAATTAAATGGTAATTTACGCCCTTATATATATATATATATATATATATATATATATATATACATATATATATATATATATATATATATATATATATATTTATATATATATATATATATATATATATATATATATATATATATATATATAAATGTTTGTAAAATATAATAAATAAAAACATCATCATTATCATTATATTAATGACAGTGGCAATAAAAATTGTCCACATAATTTTCCATCATAATTCTTTTTTGTGTTTGTGTGAAGACACTACGTTCTCAATAAAACACTCATAAGAGGGGACATAAAAAAAGACAAACTAACTTTAATTTATCAAGCCGAGTAAAGTAACAAAATAGTTTCTGTGAAAAGCCAAATAATAAAAAACGGTTTTTATAGGCCATTGTTTTCTGTACCATCGTATCAACAACCAGATTCCATAATTGTCTATTCCATATTTAATGTTTTTCCTTCGTTGTTATATTTTTGTGTTTTCATATAATTTTACTCACAAAAAGAAAGTTTAATCAAACTATATTTATACTTAGTTATTTATTTAACCATACAGCCTGTTTATGCGAATTTCGAAATTGATTGATTGATTGATTGAAATGTAGTACCAAGCTATGGGCAAGTGTTCCAGATAACGCCGGTCCTATTCCCATAGTCTTTTAACATTTAACAAACGGTTGGATAGGAAGGGTTTTCCATAAATTCTACCATCTACCATCTACCATCTACCATCTACCATCTACCATCTACCATCTACCATCTACCATCTACCATCTACCATCTACCATCTACCATCTACCATCTACCATCTACCATCTACCATCTACCATCTACCATCTACCATCTACCATCTACCATCTACCATCTACCATCTACCATCTACCATCTACCATCTACCATCTACCATCTACCATCTACCATCTACCATCTACCATCTACCATCTACCATCTACCATCTACCATCTACCATCTACCATCTACCATCTACCATCTACCATCTACCATCTACCATCTACCATCTTTTACTTGATTTCTTTCCTGAACCCGATGAACGTTGATACACTTCAATCTAAGTATGTTCTATTTTTCGTCTAACATTCGCCAGAAATCTCGATGTAACGCGTAGGCTATTTCCTTCTCAAAACTTTGTACGTATTCACTTCATAATATGTTCGTCCACGTGGTACAGACACCCACTTTCTTTTTCATTTTATATTCATAAACTTACATTTTTCATAAGATTAATGATCGTTCGTTTATGCTAAACGTAATTTTATTATGTTGCATCATTTCCGGTACATATCGTCATTTCCGTTACGTATCGTCATTTCCGTTACATTTTTCTATATAATATTTTTAGTTACTCTTGCCGCTAAAGATATTTTCACATCAAAAATAAATTTACATTAAAAATATTTTAATTATTTTAATAAAATTCTGTTTGTAATATTTTCGGTGTTAAAGTGAATATAAATAGGATTTTCATGCGAATACTTTTTGTAATTGCTATAAAACGGTAGATTAGATCGAATTTAAACGTTTAATTATTTTAATAAAATTCTAATTGTAATACTTTCGGTGTTAAAGTGAATATAAATAGGATTTTCATGCGAGTACTTTGTGTAATTGCTATAAAACGGTAGATTAGATCAAATTTAAACGTTTAATTATTTTAATAAAATTCTAATTGTAATATTTTCGGTGTTAAAGTGAATATAAATAGGATTTTCATGCGAGTGCTTTGTGTAATTGCTATAAAACGGTAGATTAGATCAAATTTAAACGTTTAATTATTTTAATAAAATTCTAATTGTAATATTTTCGGTGTTAAAGTGAATATAAATAGGATTTTCATGCGAGTGCTTTGTGTAATTGCTATACAACGGTATATCAGATCGAATTTAAACGTTTAATTATTTAAATAAAATTCTAATTGTAATACTTTCGGTGTTAAAGTGAATAGAAATAGGATTTTCATGCGAATACTTTTTGTAATTGCTATAAAACGGTAGATTCGATCGAATTTAAACGTTTAATTATTTAAATAAAATTCTAATTGTAATACTTTCGGTGTTAAAGTGAATATAAATAGAATTTTTATGCGAGTGCTTTGTGTAATTGCTACAAAACGGTAGATTAGATCGAATTTAAACGTTTAATTATTTAAATAAAATTCTAATTGTAATACTTTCGGTGTTAAAGTGAATATAAATAAGATTTTCATGCGAGTGCTTTGAGTAATTGCTATAAAACGGTAGATTAGATCGAATTTAAACGTATAATTATTTTAATAAAATTCTAATTGTAATATTTTCGGTGTTAAAGTGAATATAAATAGGATTTTCATGCGAGTACTTTGTGTAATTGCTATAAAACGATGGATTCGATCGAATTTAAACGTTTAATCATTTTAATAAAATTCAAATTGTAATATTTATGGTGTTAAAGTGAATATAAATAGGATTTTCATGCGAATACTTTTTGTAATTGCTATAAAACGATGGATTCGATCGAATTTAAACGTTTAATCATTTTAATAAAATTCAAATTGTATTATTTTTGGTGTTAAAGTGAATATAAATAGGATTTTCATGCGAGTACTTTATGTAATTGCTATACAACGGTATATCAGATCGAATTTAAACGTTTAATTATTTAAATAAAATTCTAATTGTAATACTTTCGGTGTTAAAGTGAATAGAAATAGGATTTTCATGCGAATACTTTTTTTAATTGCTATAAAACGGTAGATTAGATCGAATTTAAACGTTTAATTAATTTAGTAAAATTCTGTTTGTAATATTTTCGGTGTTAAAGTGAATATAAATAGGATTTTCATGCGAGTACTTTGTGTAATTGCTATAAAACGGTAGATTAGATCGAATTTAAACGTTTAATTATTTTAATAAAATTCTAATTGTAATACTTTCGGTGTTAAAGTGAATATAAATAGGATTTTCATGCGAGTGCTTTGTGTAATTGCTATACAACGGTAGATTAGATCGAATTTAAACGTTTAATTATTTTAATAAAATTCTAATTGTAATACTTTCGGTGTTAAAGTGAATATTAATATGATTTTCATGAGAGTACTTTGTGTAATTGGTATACAACGTTAGATTAGATCGAATTTAAACATTTAGTTATTTTAATAAAATTCTAATTGTAATACTTTCGGTGTTAAAGTAAATATAAATCGGATTTTCATGCGAGTGTTTTGTGTAATTGCTATAAAACGATAGATTAGATCGAATTTAAACGTTTAATTATTTTAATAAAATTCTAATTGTAATATTTTCGGTGTTAAAGTGAATACAAATTGGATTTTCATGCGAGTATTTTGTGTAATTGCTATAGAACGGTAGATTTGATCTAATTTAAACGCTTAGGTATTTAATAAAATTCCAATTGTACTACTTTCGGTGTTAAAGAGACTATAAATAGGATTTTCATGCGAGTACTTTGTGTAATTGCTGTACAACAGTAGATTAGATCGAATTTAAACGTTTAATTATTTGAATAAAATTCTGTTTGTAATATTTTCGGTGTTAAAGTGAATATAAATAGGATTTTTATGCGAGTACTTTTTGTAATTGATATAAAACGATGGGTTCGATCGAACTTAAACGTTTAATCATTTTAACAAAATTCCAATTGTACTACTTTCGGTGTTAAAGAGAATATAAATAGGATTTTCATGCGAGTACTTTGTGTAATTGCTATACAACGGTAGATTAGATCGAATTTAAACGTTTAATTATTTGAATAAAATTCTGTTTGTAATATTTTCGGTGTTAAAGTGAATATAAATAGGATTTTTATGCGAGTACTTTTTGTAATTGATATAAAACGATGGGTTCGATCGAATTTAAACGTTTAATCATTTTAACAAAATTCCAATTGTACTACTTTCGGTGTTAAAGAGAATATAAATAGGATTTTCATGCGAGTACTTTGTGTAATTGCTATACAACGGTAGATTAGATCGAATTTAAACGTTTAATTATTTGAATAAAATTCTGTTTGTAATATTTTCGGTGTTAAAGTGAATATAAATAGGATTTTTATGCGAGTACTTTTTGTAATTGATATAAAACGATGGGTTCGATTGAATTTAAACGTTTAATCATTTTAACAAAATTCTAATTGTAATACTTTCGGTGTTAAAGTGAATATAAATAGGATTTTCATGCGAGTGCTTTGTGTAATTGCTATAGAACGGTAGATTTGATCTAATTTAAACGCTTAGGTATTTAATAAAATTCCAATTGTACTACTTTCGGTGTTAAAGAGAATATAAATAGGATTTTCATGCGAGTACTTTGTGTAATTGCTGTACAACGGTAGATTAGATCGAATTTAAACGTTTAATTATTTGAATAAAATTCTGTTTGTAATATTTTCGGTGTTAAAGTGAATATAAATAGGATTTTTATGCGAGTACTTTTTGTAATTGATATAAAACGATGGGTTCGATCGAATTTAAACGTTTAATCATTTTAACAAAATTCCAATTGTACTACTTTCGGTGTTAAAGAGAATATAAATAGGATTTTCATGCGAGTACTTTGTGTAATTGCTATACAACGGTAGATTAGATCGAATTTAAACGTTTAATTATTTGAATAAAATTCTGTTTGTAATATTTTCGGTGTTAAAGTGAATATAAATAGGATTTTTATGCGAGTACTTTTTGTAATTGATATAAAACGATGGGTTCGATCGAATTTAAACGTTTAATCATTTTAACAAAATTCCAATTGTACTACTTTCGGTGTTAAAAAGAATATAAATAGGATTTTCATGCGAGTACTTTGTGTAATTGCTATACAACGGTAGATTAGATCGAATTTAAACGTTTAATTATTTGAATAAAATTCTGTTTGTAATATTTTCGGTGTTAAAGTGAATATAAATAGGATTTTTATGCGAGTACTTTTTGTAATTGATATAAAACGATGGGTTCGATCGAATTTAAACGTTTAATCATTTTAACAAAATTCTAATTGTAATACTTTCGGTGTTAAAGAGAATATAAATAGGATTTTCATGCGAGTGCTTTGTGTAATTGCTATAGAACGGTAGATTTGATCTAATTTAAACGCTTAGGTATTTAATAAAATTCCAATTGTACTACTTTCGGTGTTAAAGAGAATATAAATAGGATTTTCATGCGAGTACTTTGTGTAATTGCTGTACAACGGTAGATTAGATCGAATTTAAACGTTTAATTATTTGAATAAAATTCTGTTTGTAATATTTTCGGTGTTAAAGTGAATATAAATAGGATTTTTATGCGAGTACTTTTTGTAATTGATATAAAACGATGGGTTCGATCGAATTTAAACGTTTAATCATTTTAACATAATTCAAATGGTACTACTTTCGGTGTTAAAGAGAATATAAATAGGATTTTCATGCGAGTACTTTGTGTAATTGCTATACAACGGTAGATTAGATCGAATTTAAACGTTCAATTATTTGAATAAAATTCTGTTTGTAATATTTTCGGTGTTAAAGTGAATATAAATAGGATTTTTATGCGAGTACTTTTTGTAATTGATATAAAACGATGGGTTCGATCGAATTTAAACGTTTAATCATTTTAACAAAATTCTAATTGTAATACTTTCGGTGTTAAAGTGAATATAAATAGGATTTTCATGCGAGTGCTTTGTGTAATTGCTATAAAACGATGAATTCGATCGAATTTAAATGTTTAATTATTTTAATAAAATTCCAATTGTACTACTTTTGGTGTTAAAATGAATATAAATCAGATTTTCATGCGAGTACTTTGTGTAATCAATATTAAACGGTAGATTAGATCGAATTTAAACGTTTAATCATTTTAATAAAATTCAAATTGTAATATTTTCGTTGTTAAAGTGAATATAAATGGAATTTTCATGCTAGTGCTTTGTGTAATTGCTATAAAACGGTAGATTCGATCGAATTTAAACATTTAATTATTTTAATAATATTCTGTTTGTAATATTTTCGGTGTTAAAGTGAATATAAATAGGATTTTTATGCGAGTACTTTTTGTAATTGCTATAAAACGGTGGATTCGATCAAATTTAAACGCATAGTTGTTTTAATAAAATTCTAATTGTAGTACTTTCGGTGTTAAAGTGAATATAAATAGGATTTTCATGCGAGTACTTTGTGTAATTGCTATACAACGGTAGATTAGATCGAATTTAAACGTTTAATCATTTTAATAAAATTCAAATTGTAATATCTTTGGTGATAAAGTGAATATAAATGGAATTTTCATGCGAGTCCTGTTTATTATTGCTATAAAACGATGGATTTTATAGAATTTAAACGTTTAATCAATTTAATAAAATTCTAATAGTAATATTTTGGTGTTAAAGAGAATATAAATGGGATTTCCATGCGAGAGTTTTGTGTACTTGCTATAAAACGTGGATGCAATCAACTTTAAACGTTTAATTATTTTATTAAAATTATAGTTGTAACATTTTTGGTGTTAAAGTGAATATACATGGGATTTTCATGCGAGAACTTTTTGTAATTGCTATAAAACTCTCGATTCGATCAAATTTAAATGCATAATTATTTTAATAAAATTCTAATTGTAATACTTTCGGTGTTAAATTGAATATAAAAGGATTTTCATGCGAGCATTTTATGTACTTGCTAAAAAACGATGGATTCGATCAAATTTAAACGTAAAATTGGACTATGTAATTTATAGGAATATTATATTATAATCTTATAATACTAAGTTAATTAGTAATTAGATAAAAATTAATAATAGAAGAAATTAGCTCACTAATAGTTTTTATTTAAGGAAACTTTTGAAGGAAATCTGAATAATAACACACTGGAGTTGCTGATAAAATGTGATAGGAAGTAGAGCAGTTTATAAAAATGTTGTGATTGTATTACACTAACAGTAGTTTGAATAGAGGCTATCGGGAAACCGGATTAATTCTGACATAACTTAACTTTCCTACTCCACAAAAACCTGTAGAATAGAACTGTTCCGTAATGATCATGAGGTAGCTGAAACCGGGTCGTTTCTGCCATGCATGGAAATATATCTATAGAAATATAAATATATGACAATCTCTCCTATCCTACCGTTTGTTAAATGTCAATCAATCATCCAAATTTATTTACATTAAAAATATATTATAAGGTTGAACCTTGCTGGCTGTTCGTGCTTTGAAAATCTATAAATTCAATTGATAAAAATTTTGTGGAGGGTTATTAATTCGTGGGACTACCCCGATATTCGGTGTAAAATAACGAATAGTAATTAAAAAATTTTCTTGCACATTATAAAATTATTGATTTAAATTCTATTACAGTACGCTTGTTTTTCTTATCAGTTTTCAATAACGATGTCTTATAATATGAGACAATTACAACCCCAATATGAAAGTTATTGTAGAAAATCGGTAGAAAAAAAGAAATTAGGTCAAATTTTTTTTCTTAGATTTTTCTTTAGTTTTCTTTTTTTTTCACTAGACTGTAAGCTATAATTAAATAAATGTTTTAGGTGTGAATTGCGTGATTAACACTATTTACCGGCGCCATCATTTTACTATCAACCCTGTTCTCATTATCGCTACGATATTTAACTATAGTTTTAACTATTTTTGTTTTTCAGTTTCCCATTTAATTTTTTTTTATGTATTCTTCTGACAATAGAAATCTCTGATGTAAATAATTATACACACACATATAAATATATATATATATATATATATATATATATATATATATATATATATATATATATATATATATATATATATATATATAACGTTGTTTATGTATTTTTATGAGCTGATTTATGTGCGGTTCTATGATTTGTAACTGTGGAGTTTGAAAGTGAATTAGTTTATGTCTTTTTAAGTAATAAAATAACTGTAGTATATACTTGCTACAAAAAGTCTAAAATCTTTATTTTAAACTGATTATGTCCTAAGCTATAATTGACCCAATAAAGTACTAGTTCTATGGCGATGTGGTTGATGATAACTTAGTAAAAATCGTGTATCTGTTAGATTTTTTGTGTATTGTTGATACGGTACCAGCCAGCAATAGCAACTTTATAGAATCATTAATAATTTTTCATGCATAATAAAAACGCATTTTGTATAATTAGGACACATCATTTTCTCATAATAAAAATTTTACAAATGTGAACAATTCCAACCAGCATATGATTATTGTCCTACTCCTACTCATCTAAACATAAATAACAAAAAACTTTTTTCGTATTGTGTATATACAATTGGGAAAGTAAACAAAGATGGAATTCCTACCTCCCACATATGAGAGTGTGCACAAGAAAAACATAAGAACATAATATCTTAGATTTACTTTCTATACTAATGATAAACGCAAACATTTGGATTTCCGTACTTAATTATTGTCACAGTTAACGCATTTGGAAAAAATGTGTAGGTTGGACTTGATATTGATTGGCAATGGCCGTGGAATCCTTTACAAAAATTTAACTTATTTTCTTGGGTTCTTAAATTCGAATACCATTTTATTTGGGACAATACTAAATAAACGATGTAGCTGGGAAGTTTTATTTCTTCTCCATGTGTGTTTTTGTTTTTTTTAGTGAAGAAAACATAAAGAATGGCGGGTTGGAAAACAAAACTCCATAAGAAAAATATGGGTGACAAACAAAAGTTTTTTTGACTTTTTTTTTAACGACAAAAAACTATTTTATAATTACACCATTTATTACAAAGTTTAAAATTAGTTCTCTCTCACAAAGTGGCAACAACTTTTCTTTGGTTTTTTTTTAATTTTTTTTTTTGTCTTTATGTTAGCCTTTAGTATGTGAATCTGCTTTTTTGCGGGATGTTCATTTTAAAATGGAAATAAATTTATATACATAAATTTGATGTTGGGGTAGTACATAGCACTACTGTAATAGTCCATATAGGTATAATATTTAAACAATTTTAGACAGAACCACTCTAGACTATTTGAAAGTTAATTTTATGCTTTAAAGCGTGTTTTTTTTAAAAGCGAAGAACTTTAAATTGAAGTAAAACAAAGAAAAATATTTTTAATATACATGGCGTAAGCTGAAGGTCCAATTTAGACACATTCTTCGCAATCAATCTGGCTATATTTCGGCCGAAAATAATTATCATTTACGTAAACATGGTGCTTGCAAGATTCAACTTGTACAGGAATTGTAGTCACACGATCATCGTTTCATAATTCGCGCATTTGGAGTGAACTCCAATGCAAGTCGACCTTCAAAAACCTGCCACAAATCACTACTCGCACTAGTAAGACATTACCAAAAGAACACACAAGTACGTACAATACATACCATTGATGACACGTCACTGTAAGCAGATACGCTTTTCCAACCGCTGAGATATACTCAAAGCCACGCAGACGTTATTAAACGTCAATAACGCCTAAGTAGAAGTAAATTCCAGCCTCGTGTATTTTAACTTTCTTCTTCCCAACTAAGCTGGTCGCACAGAGTACATTTCAGGAGCTAGAACCTTCACTATAAAACTTCTACAAACAAGCCAACAATCAATAACCCAAATGATTCATTGAAGTTAAATAGAAGAAGCAATCCAGTAAAATATAAATTAATAACTAATTAAAACTATAAATTAATAATAAAACTAACAATATAACATCTCAAAATAAAACCCCCCGAATGCAGATGGCCCAATAACATAACAAAAATCAATCTCTACAATTCCAATAAGAGGTTAGCCTTTCCAAATTTACGAATTTCTTTTTTTATTCAATACAACACGAAATAGTGGCCCGATTGTAATGAATGATACCTTAATCAAAAGCTCTGATCATCAGTATAAATACTACTATAAAATATGTATACATTTCAGCAAAAAAATTGTATACAAAAAATTAGCAAATCTGCAAAGGGGTTAGTTAGCCTTTGCAAATTTACGAATTTCATTGTTTATTCGATACAACACGTTATAGTGGCCCGATTGTAATGAATGATACCTTAATCAAAAGCTCTGATCATCAGTATAAATACTACTATAAAATATGTATACATTTCAGCAAAAAAATTGTACACAAAAAATTAGCAAATCTGCAAAGGGATTAGCCTTTGCAAATTTACGAATTTCATTGTTTATTCGATACAACACGTTATAGTGGCCCGATTGTAATGAATGATACCTTAATCAAAAGCTCTGATCATCAGTATAAATACTACTATAAAATATGTATACATTTCAGCAAAAAAATTGTATACAAAAAATTAGCAAATCTGCAAAGGGATTAGCCTTTGCAAATTTACGAATTTCATTGTTTATTCGATACAACACGTTATAGTGGCCCGATTGTAATGAATGATACCTTAATCAAAAGCTCTGATCATCAGTATAAATACTACTATAAAATATGTATACATTTCAGCAAAAAAATTGTACACAAAAAATTAGCAAATCTGCAAAGGGATTAGCCTTTGCAAATTTACGAATTTCATTGTTTATTCGATACAACACGTTATAGTGGCCCGATTGTAATGAATGATACCTTAATCAAAAGCTCTGATCATCAGTATAAATACTACTATAAAATATGTATACATTTCAGCAAAAAAATTGTATACAAAAAATTAGCAAATCTGCAAAGGGATTAGCCTTTGCAAATTTACGAATTTCATTGTTTATTCGATACAACACGTTATAGTGGCCCGATTGTAATGAATGATACCTTAATCAAAAGCTCTGATCATCAGTATAAATACTACTATAAAATATGTATACATTTCAGCAAAAAAATTGTATACAAAAAATTAGCAAATCTGCAAAGGGATTAGCCTTTGCAAATTTACGAATTTCATTGTTTATTCGATACAACACGTTATAGTGGCCCGATTGTAATGAATGATACCTTAATCAAAAGCTCTGATCATCAGTATAAATACTACTATAAAATATGTATACATTTCAGCAAAAAAATTGTACACAAAAAATTAGCAAATCTGCAAAGGGATTAGCCTTTGCAAATTTACGAATTTCATTGTTTAATCGATACAACACGTTATAGTGGCCCGATTGTAATGAATGATACCTTAATCAAAAGCTCTGATCATCAGTATAAATACTACTATAAAATATGTATACATTTCAGCAAAAAAATTGTATACAAAAAATTAGCAAATCTGCAAAGGGATTAGCCTTTGCAAATTTACGAATTTCATTGTTTATTCGATACAACACGTTATAGTGGCCCGATTGTAATGAATGATACCTTAATCAAAAGCTCTGATCATCAGTATAAATACTACTATAAAATATGTATACATTTCAGCAAAAAAATTGTATACAAAAAATTAGCAAATCTGCAAAGGGATTAGCCTTTGCAAATTTACGAATTTAATTGTTTATTCGATACAACACGTTATAGTGGCCCGATTGTAATGAATGATACCTTAATCAAAAGCTCTGATCATCAGTATAAATACTATTATAAAATATGTATACATTTCAGCAAAAAAATTGTATACAAAAAATTAGCAAATCTGCAAAGGGATTAGCCTTTGCAAATTTACGAATTTCATTGTTTATTCGATACAACACGTTATAGTGGCCCGATTGTAATGAATGATACCTTAATCAAAAGCTCTGATCATCAGTATAAATACTACTATAAAATATGTATACATTTCAGCAAAAAAATTGTATACAAAAAATTAGCAAATCTGCAAAGGGATTAGCCTTTGCAAATTTACGAAATTCATTGTTTATTCGATACAACACGTTATAGTGGCCCGATTGTAATGAATGATACCTTAATCAAAAGCTCTGATCATCAGTATAAATACTACTCTAAAATATGTATACATTTCAGCAAAAAAATTGTATACAAAAAATTAGCAAATCTGCAAAGGGATTAGCCTTTGCAAATTTACGAATTTCATTGTTTATTCGATACAACACGTTATAGTGGCCCGATTGTAATGAATGATACCTTAATCAAAAGCTCTGATCATCAGTATAAATACTACTATAAAATATGTATACATTTCAGCAAAAAAATTGTATACAAAAAATTAGCAAATCTGCAAAGGGATTAGCCTTTGCAAATTTACGAATTTCATTGTTTATTCGATACAACACGTTATAGTGGCCCGATTGTAATGAATGATACCTTAATCAAAAGCTCTGATCATCAGTATAAATACTACTATAAAATATGTATACATTTCAGCAAAAAAATTGTATACAAAAAATTAGCAAATCTGCAAAGGGATTAGCCTTTGCAAATTTACGAATTTCATTGTTTATTCGATACAACACGTTATAGTGGCCCGATTGTAATGAATGATACCTTAATCAAAAGCTCTGATCATCAGTATAAATACTACTATAAAATATGTATACATTTCAGCAAAAAAATTGTATACAAAAAATTAGCAAATCTGCAAAGGGATTAGCCTTTGCAAATTTACGAATTTCATTGTTTATTCGATACAACACGTTATAGTGGCCCGATTGTAATGAATGATACCTTAATCAAAAGCTCTGATCATCAGTATAAATACTACTATAAAATATGTATACATTTCAGCAAAAAAAATTGTATACAAAAAATTAGCAAATCTGCAAAGGGATTAGCCTTTGCAAATTTACGAATTTCATTGTTTATTCGATACAACACGTTATAGTGGCCCGATTGTAATGAATGATACCTTAATCAAAAGCTCTGATCATCAGTATAAATACTACTATAAAATATGTATACATTTCAGCAAAAAAATTGTACACAAAAAATTAGCAAATCTGCAAAGGGATTAGCCTTTGCAAATTTACGAATTTCATTGTTTATTCGATACAACACGTTATAGTGGCCCGATTGTAATGAATGATACCTTAATCAAAAGCTCTGATCATCAGTATAAATACTACTATAAAATATGTATACATTTCAGCAAAAAAATTGTATACAAAAAATTAGCAAATCTGCAAAGGGATTAGCCTTTGCAAATTTACGAATTTCATTGTTTATTCGATACAACACGTTATAGTGGCCCGATTGTAATGAATGATACCTTAATCAAAAGCTCTGATCATCAGTATAAATACTACTATAAAATATGTATACATTTCAGCAAAAAAATTGTATACAAAAATTAGCAAATCTGCAAAGGGATTAGCCTTTGCAAATTTACGAATTTCATTGTTTATTCGATACAACACGTTATAGTGGCCCGATTGTAATGAATGATACCTTAATCAAAAGCTCTGATCATCAGTATAAATACTACTATAAAATATGTATACATTTCAGCAAAAAATTGTACACAAAAAATTAGCAAATCTGCAAGGGATTAGCCTTTGCAAATTTACGAATTTCATTGTTTAATCGATACAACACGTTATAGTGGCCCGATTGTAATGAATGATACCTTAATCAAAAGCTCTGATCATCAGTATAAATACTACTATAAAATATGTATACATTTCAGCAAAAAATTGTATACAAAAAATTAGCAAATCTGCAAAGGGATTAGCCTTTGCAAATTTACGAATTTCATTGTTTATTCGATACAACACGTTATAGTGGCCCGATTGTAATGAATGATACCTTAATCAAAAGCTCTGATCATCAGTATAAATACTACTATAAAATATGTATACATTTCAGCAAAAAAATTGTATACAAAAAATTAGCAAATCTGCAAAGGGATTAGCCTTTGCAAATTTACGAATTTAATTGTTTATTCGATACAACACGTTATAGTGGCCCGATTGTAATGAATGATACCTTAATCAAAAGCTCTGATCATCAGTATAAATACTATTATAAAATATGTATACATTTCAGCAAAAAAATTGTATACAAAAAATTAGCAAATCTGCAAAGGGATTAGCCTTTGCAAATTTACGAATTTCATTGTTTATTCGATACAACACGTTATAGTGGCCCGATTGTAATGAATGATACCTTAATCAAAAGCTCTGATCATCAGTATAAATACTACTATAAAATATGTATACATTTCAGCAAAAAATTGTATACAAAAAATTAGCAAATCTGCAAAGGGATTAGCCTTTGCAAATTTACGAATTCATTGTTTATTCGATACAACACGTTATAGTGGCCCGATTGTAATGAATGATACCTTAATCAAAAGCTCTGATCATCAGTATAAATACTACTATAAAATATGTATACATTTCAGCAAAAAAATTGTATACAAAAAATTAGCAAATCTGCAAAGGGATTAGCCTTTGCAAATTTACGAATTTCATTGTTTATTCGATACAACACGTTATAGTGGCCCGATTGTAATGAATGATACCTTAATCAAAAGCTCTGATCATCAGTATAAATACTACTATAAAATATGTATACATTTCAGCAAAAAAATTGTATACAAAAAATTAGCAAATCTGCAAAGGGATTAGCCTTTGCAAATTTACGAATTTCATTGTTTATTCGATACAACACGTTATAGTGGCCCGATTGTAATGAATGATACCTTAATCAAAAGCTCTGATCATCAGTATAAATACTACTATAAAATATGTATACATTTCAGCAAAAAAATTGTACACAAAAAATTAGCAAATCTGCAAAGGGATTAGCCTTTGCAAATTTACGAATTTCATTGTTTATTCGATACAACACGTTAATAGTGGCCCGATTGTAATGAATGATACCTTAATCAAAAGCTCTGATCATCAGTATAAATACTACTATAAAATATGTATACATTTCAGCAAAAAAATTGAATACAAAAAATTAGCAAATCTGCAAAGGGATTAGCCTTTGCAAATTTACGAATTTCATTGTTTATTCGATACAACACGTTATAGTGGCCCGATTGTAATGAATGATACCTTAATCAAAAGCTCTGATCATCAGTATAAATACTACTATAAAATATGTATACATTTCAGCAAAAAAATTGTACACAAAAAATTAGCAAATCTGCAAAGGGATTAGCCTTTGCAAATTTACGAATTTCATTGTTTATTCGATACAACACGTTATAGTGGCCCGATTGTAATGAATGATACCTTAATCAAAAGCTCTGATCATCAGTATAAATACTACTATAAAATATGTATACATTTCAGCAAAAAAATTGTATACAAAAAATTAGCAAATCTGCAAAGGGATTAGCCTTTGCAAATTTACGAATTTCATTGTTTATTCGATACAACACGTTATAGTGGCCCGATTGTAATGAATGATACCTTAATCAAAAGCTCTGATCATCAGTATAAATACTACTATAAAATATGTATACATTTCAGCAAAAAAATTGTATACAAAAAATTAGCAAATCTGCAAAGGGATTAGCCTTTGCAAATTTACGAATTTCATTGTTTATTCGATACAACACGTTAATAGTGGCCCGATTGTAATGAATGATACCTTAATCAAAAGCTCTGATCATCAGTATAAATACTACTATAAAATATGTATACATTTCAGCAAAAAAATTGTATACAAAAAATTAGCAAATCTGCAAAGGGATTAGCCTTTGCAAATTTACGAATTTCATTGTTTATTCGATACAACACGTTATAGTGGCCCGATTGTAATGAATGATACCTTAATCAAAAGCTCTGATCATCAGTATAAATACTACTATAAAATATGTATACATTTCAGCAAAAAAATTGTATACAAAAAATTAGCAAATCTGCAAAGGGATTAGCCTTTGCAAATTTACGAATTTCATTGTTTATTCGATACAACACGTTATAGTGGCCCGATTGTAATGAATGATACCTTAATCAAAAGCTCTGATCATCAGTATAAATACTACTATAAAATATGTATACATTTCAGCAAAAAAATTGTATACAAAAAATTAGCAAATCTGCAAAGGGATTAGCCTTTGCAAATTTACGAATTTAATTGTTTATTCGATACAACACGTTATAGTGGCCCGATTGTAATGAATGATACCTTAATCAAAAGCTCTGATCATCAGTATAAATACTACTATAAAATATGTATACATTTCAGCAAAAAAATTGTATACAAAAAATTAGCAAATCTGCAAAGGGGTTAGCCTTTGCAAATTTACGAATTTCATTGTTTATTCGATACAACACGTTATAGTGGCCCGATTGTAATGAATGATACCTTAATCAAAAGCTCTGATCATCAGTATAAATACTACTATAAAATATGTATACATTTCAGCAAAAAAATTGTACACAAAAAATTAGCAAATCTGCAAAGGGATTAGCCTTTGCAAATTTACGAATTTCATTGTTTATTCGATACAACACGTTATAGTGGCCCGATTGTAATGAATGATACCTTAATCAAAAGCTCTGATCATCAGTATAAATACTACTATAAAATATGTATACATTTCAGCAAAAAAATTGTATACAAAAAATTAGCAAATCTGCAAAGGGATTAGCCTTTGCAAATTTACGAATTTCATTGTTTATTCGATACAACACGTTATAGTGGCCCGATTGTAATGAATGATACCTTAATCAAAAGCTCTGATCATCAGTATAAATACTACTATAAAATATGTATAACATTTCAGCAAAAAATTGTACACAAAAAATTAGCAAATCTGCAAAGGGATTAGCCTTTGCAAATTTACGAATTTCATTGTTTATTCGATACAACACGTTATAGTGGCCCGATTGTAATGAATGATACCTTAATCAAAAGCTCTGATCATCAGTATAAATACTACTATAAAATATGTATACATTTCAGCAAAAAAATTGTATACAAAAAATTAGCAAATCTGCAAAGGGATTAGCCTTTGCAAATTTACGAATTTCATTGTTTATTCGATACAACACGTTATAGTGGCCCGATTGTAATGAATGATACCTTAATCAAAAGCTCTGATCATCAGTATAAATACTACTATAAAAATATGTATACATTTCAGCAAAAAATTGTATACAAAAAATTAGCAAATCTGCAAAGGGATTAGCCTTTGCAAATTTACGAATTTCATTGTTTATTCGATACAACACGTTATAGTGGCCCGATTGTAATGAATGATACCTTAATCAAAAGCTCTGATCATCAGTATAAATACTACTATAAAATATGTATACATTTCAGCAAAAAAATTGTACACAAAAAATTAGCAAATCTGCAAAGGGATTAGCCTTTGCAAATTTACGAATTTCATTGTTTAATCGATACAACACGTTATAGTGGCCCGATTGTAATGAATGATACCTTAATCAAAAGCTCTGATCATCAGTATAAATACTACTATAAAATATGTATACATTTCAGCAAAAAAATTGTATACAAAAAATTAGCAAATCTGCAAAGGGATTAGCCTTTGCAAATTTACGAATTTCATTGTTTATTCGATACAACACGTTATAGTGGCCCGATTGTAATGAATGATACCTTAATCAAAAGCTCTGATCATCAGTATAAATACTACTATAAAATATGTATACATTTCAGCAAAAAAATTGTATACAAAAAATTAGCAAATCTGCAAAGGGATTAGCCTTTGCAAATTTACGAATTTAATTGTTTATTCGATACAACACGTTATAGTGGCCCGATTGTAATGAATGATACCTTAATCAAAAGCTCTGATCATCAGTATAAATACTATTATAAAATATGTATACATTTCAGCAAAAAAATTGTATACAAAAAATTAGCAAATCTGCAAAGGGATTAGCCTTTGCAAATTTACGAATTTCATTGTTTATTCGATACAACACGTTATAGTGGCCCGATTGTAATGAATGATACCTTAATCAAAAGCTCTGATCATCAGTATAAATACTACTATAAAATATGTATACATTTCAGCAAAAAAATTGTATACAAAAAATTAGCAAATCTGCAAAGGGATTAGCCTTTGCAAATTTACGAATTTCATTGTTTATTCGATACAACACGTTATAGTGGCCCGATTGTAATGAATGATACCTTAATCAAAAGCTCTGATCATCAGTATAAATACTACTATAAATATGTATACATTTCAGCAAAAAAATTGTATACAAAAAATTAGCAAATCTGCAAAGGGATTAGCCTTTGCAAATTTACGAATTTCATTGTTTATTCGATACAACACGTTATAGTGGCCCGATTGTAATGAATGATACCTTAATCAAAAGCTCTGATCATCAGTATAAATACTACTATAAAATATGTATACATTTCAGCAAAAAAATTGTATACAAAAAATTAGCAAATCTGCAAAGGGATTAGCCTTTGCAAATTTACGAATTTCATTGTTTATTCGATACAACACGTTATAGTGGCCCGATTGTAATGAATGATACCTTAATCAAAAGCTCTGATCATCAGTATAAAGTACTACTATAAAATATGTATACATTTCAGCAAAAAAATTGTACACAAAAAATTAGCAAATCTGCAAAGGGATTAGCCTTTGCAAATTTACGAATTTCATTGTTTATTCGATACAACACGTTATAGTGGCCCGATTGTAATGAATGATACCTTAATCAAAGCTCTGATCATCAGTATAAATACTACTATAAAATATGTATACATTTCAGCAAAAAAATTGTATACAAAAAATTAGCAAATCTGCAAAGGGATTAGCCTTTGCAAATTTACGAATTTCATTGTTTATTCGATACAACACGTTATAGTGGCCCGATTGTAATGAATGATACCTTAATCAAAAGCTCTGATCATCAGTATAAATACTACTATAAAATATGTATACATTTCAGCAAAAAAATTGTATACAAAAAATTAGCAAATCTGCAAAGGGGTTAGCCTTTGCAAATTTACGAATTTCATTGTTTATTCGATACAACACGTTATAGTGGCCCGATTGTAATGAATGATACCTTAATCAAAAGCTCTGATCATCAGTATAAATACTACTATAAAATATGTATACATTTCAGCAAAAAAAATTGTACACAAAAAATTAGCAAATCTGCAAAGGATTAGCCTTTGCAAATTTACGAATTTCATTGTTTATTCGATACAACACGTTATAGTGGCCCGATTGTAATGAATGATACCTTAATCAAAAGCTCTGATCATCAGTATAAATACTACTATATAAATATGTTTACATTTCAGCAAAAAAATTGTATACAAAAAATTAGCAAATCTGCAAAGGGATTAGCCTTTGCAAATTTACGAATTTCATTGTTTATTCGATACAACACGTTATAGTGGCCCGATTGTAATGAATGATACCTTAATCAAAAGCTCTGATCATCAGTATAAATACTACTATAAAATATGTATACATTTCAGCAAAAAAATTGTATACAAAAAATTAGCAAATCTGCAAAGGGATTAGCCTTTGCAAATTTACGAATTTCATTGTTTATTCGATACAACACGTTATAGTGGCCCGATTGTAATGAATGATACCTTAATCAAAAGCTCTGATCATCAGTATAAATACTACTATAAAATATGTATACATTTCAGCAAAAAAATTGTACACAAAAAATTAGCAAATCTGCAAAGGGATTAGCCTTTGCAAATTTACGAATTTCATTGTTTATTCGATACAACACGTTATAGTGGCCCGATTGTAATGAATGATACCTTAATCAAAAGCTCTGATCATCAGTATAAATACTACTATAAAATATGTATACATTTCAGCAAAAAAATTGTATACAAAAAAATTAGCAAATCTGCAAAGGGATTAGCCTTTGCAAATTTACGAATTTCATTGTTTATTCGATACAACACGTTATAGTGGCCCGATTGTAATGAATGATACCTTAATCAAAAGCTCTGATCATCAGTATAAATACTACTATAAAATATGTATACATTTCAGCAAAAAAATTGTATACAAAAAATTAGCAAATCTGCAAAGGGATTAGCCTTTGCAAATTTACGAATTTCATTGTTTATTCGATACAACACGTTATAGTGGCCCGATTGTAATGAATGATACCTTAATCAAAAGCTCTGATCATCAGTATAAATACTACTATAAAATATGTATACATTTCAGCAAAAAATTGTACACAAAAAATTAGCAAATCTGCAAAGGGATTAGCCTTTGCAAATTTACGAATTTCATTGTTTAATCGATACAACACGTTATAGTGGCCCGATTGTAATGAATGATACCTTAATCAAAAGCTCTGATCATCAGTATAAATACTACTATAAAATATGTATACATTTCAGCAAAAAAATTGTATACAAAAAATTAGCAAATCTGCAAAGGGATTAGCCTTTGCAAATTTTACGAATTTCATTGTTTATTCGATACAACACGTTATAGTGGCCCGATTGTAATGAATGATACCTTAATCAAAAGCTCTGATCATCAGTATAAATACTACTATAAAATATGTATACATTTCAGCAAAAAATTGTATACAAAAAATTAGCAAATCTGCAAAGGGATTAGCCTTTGCAAATTTACGAAATTCATTGTTTATTCGATACAACACGTTATAGTGGCCCGATTGTAATGAATGATACCTTAATCAAAGCTCTGATCATCAGTATAAATACTACTCTAAAATATGTATACATTTCAGCAAAAAAAATTGTATACAAAAAATTAGCAAATCTGCAAAGGGATTAGCCTTTGCAAATTTACGAATTTCATTGTTTATTCGATACAACACGTTATAGTGGCCCGATTGTAATGAATGATACCTTAATCAAAAGCTCTGATCATCAGTATAAATACTACTATAAAATATGTATACATTTCAGCAAAAAAATTGTATACAAAAAATTAGCAAATCTGCAAAGGGATTAGCCTTTGCAAATTTACGAATTTCATTGTTTATTCGATACAACACGTTATAGTGGCCCGATTGTAATGAATGATACTTATCAAAAGCTCTGATCATCAGTATAAATACTACTATAAAATATGTATACATTTCAGCAAAAAAATTGTACACAAAAAATTAGCAAATCTGCAAAGGGATTAGCCTTTGCAAATTTACGAATTTCATTGTTTAATCGATACAACACGTTATAGTGGCCCGATTGTAATGAATGATACCTTAATCAAAAGCTCTGATCATCAGTATAAATACTACTATAAAATATGTATACATTTCAGCAAAAAAATTGTATACAAAAAATTAGCAAATCTGCAAAGGGATTAGCCTTTGCAAATTTACGAATTCATTGTTTATTCGATACAACACGTTATAGTGGCCCGATTGTAATGAATGATACCTTAATCAAAAGCTCTGATCATCAGTATAAATACTACTATAAAATATGTATACATTTCAGCAAAAAAATTGTATACAAAAAATTAGCAAATCTGCAAAGGGATTAGCCTTTGCAAATTACGAAATTCATTGTTTATTCGATACAACACGTTATAGTGGCCCGATTGTAATGAATGATACCTTAATCAAAAGCTCTGATCATCAGTATAAATACTACTCTAAAATATGTATACATTTCAGCAAAAAAATTGTATACAAAAAATTAGCAAATCTGCAAAGGGATTAGCCTTTGCAAATTTACGAATTTCATTGTTTATTCGATACAACACGTTATAGTGGCCCGATTGTAATGAATGATACCTTAATCAAAAGCTCTGATCATCAGTATAAATACTACTATAAAATATGTATACATTTCAGCAAAAAAATTGTATACAAAAAATTAGCAAAATCTGCAAAGGGATTAGCCCTTTGCAAATTTACGAATTTCATTGTTTATTCGATACAACACGTATAGTGGCCCGATTGTAATGAATGATACCTTAATCAAAAAGCTCTGAATCATCAGTAAACATACTACTATAAAATATGTATACCATTTCAGCAAAAAAATTGTATACAAAAAAATTAGCAAATCTGCAAAGGGATTAGCCTTTGCAAATTTACGAAATTCATTATTGTTTATTCGATACAACACGTTATAGTGGCCCGATTGTAATGAATGATACCTTAATCAAAAGCTCTGATCATCAGTATAAATACTATTATAAAATATGTATACATTTCAGCAAAAAAATTGTATACAAAAAAATCAGCAAATCTGCAAGGGGTTAGCCTTTGCAAATTTACGAATTTCATTGTTTATTCGATACAACACGTTATAGTGGCCCGATTGTAATGAATGATACCTTAATCAAAAGCTCTGATCATCAGTATAAATACTACTATAAAATATGTATACATTTCAGCAAAAAAATTGTATACAAAAAATTAGCAAATCTGCAAAGGGATTAGCCTTTGCAAATTTACGAATTTCATTGTTAATTCGATACAACACGTAATAGTGGCCCGATTGTAATGAATGATACCTTAATCAAAAGCTCTGATCATCAGTATAAATACTACTATAAAATATGTTTACATTTCAGCAAAAAAATTGTATACAAAAAAATCAGCAAATCTGCAAGGGGTTAGCCTTTGCAAATTTACGAATTTCATTGTTAATTCGATACAACACGTAATAGTGGACCGATTGTAATGAATGATACCTTAATCAAAAGCTCTGATCATCAGTATAAATACTATTATAAAATATGTATACATTTCAGCAAAAAAATTGTATACAAAAAAATCAGCAAATCTGCAAGGGGTTAGCCTTTGCAAATTTACGAATTTCATTGTTAATTCGATACAACACGTAATAGTGGCCCGATTGTAATGAATGATACCTTAATCAAAAGCTCTGATCATCAGTATAAATACTATTATAAAATATGTATACATTTCAGCAAAAAAATTGTATACAAAAAAATCAGCAAATCTGCAAGGGGTTAGCCTTTGCAAATTTACGAACTTCATTGTTAATTCGATACAACACGTAATAGTTGCCTGATTGTAATGAATGATACCTTAATCAAAAGCTCTGATCATCAGTATAAATACTATTATAAAATATGTATACATTTCAGCAAAAAAATTGTATACAAAAAATTAGCAAATCTGCAAAGGGATTAGCCTTTGCAAATTTACGAATTTCATTGTTTATTCGATACAACACGTTATAGTGGCCCGATTGTAATGAATGATACCTTAATCAAAAGCTCTGATCATCAGTATAAATACTACTATAAAATATGTATACATTTCAGCAAAAAAATTGTATACAAAAAATTAGCAAATCTGCAAAGGGATTAGCCTTTGCAAATTTACGAATTTCATTGTTTATTCGATACAACACGTTATAGTGGCCCGATTGTAATGAATGATACCTTAATCAAAAGCTCTGATCATCAGTATAAATGCTACTATAAAATATGTATACATTTCAGCAAAAAAATTGTATACCAAAAAATCAGCAAATCTGCAAAGGGATTAGCCTTTGCAAATTTACGAATTTCATTGTTTATTCGATACAACACGTTATAGTGGCCCGATTGTAATGAATGATACCTTAATCAAAAGCTCTGATCATCAGTATAAATACTATTATAAAATATGTATACATTTCAGCAAAAAAATTGTATACAAAAAAATCAGCAAATCTGCAAGGGGTTAGCCTTTGCAAATTTACGAATTTCATTGTTAATTCGATACAACACGTAATAGTGGCCTGATTGTAATGAATGATACCTTAATCAAAAGCTCTGATCATCAGTATAAATACTATTATAAAATATGTATACATTTCAGCAAAAAAATTGTATACAAAAAATTAGCAAATCTGCAAAGGGATTAGCCTTTGCAAATTTACGAATTTCATTGTTTATTCGATACAACACGTTATAGTGGCCCGATTGTAATGAATGATACCTTAATCAAAAGCTCTGATCATCAGTATAAATACTTTTATAAAATATGTATACATTTCAGCAAAAAAATTGTATACAAAAAAATCAGCAAATCTGCAAGGGGTTAGCCTTTGCAAATTTACGAATTTCATTGTTAATTCGATACAACACGTAATAGTGTCCTGATTGTAATGAATGATACCTTAATCAAAAGCTCTGATCATCAGTATAAATACTATTATAAAATATGTATATATTTCAGCAAAAAAATTGTATACAAAAAATTAGCAAATCTGCAAAGGGATTAGCCTTTGCAAATTTACGAATTTCATTGTTTATTCGATACAACACGTTATAGTGGCCCGATTGTAATGAATGATACCTTAATCAAAAGCTCTGATCATCAGTATAAATACTATTATAAAATATGTATACATTTCAGCAAAAAAATTGTATACAAAAAAATCAGCAAATCTGCAAGGGGTTAGCCTTTGCAAATTTACGAATTTCATTGTTAATTCGATACAACACGTAATAGTGGCCCGATTGTAATGAATGATACCTTAATCAAAAGCTCTGATCATCAGTATAAATACTATTATAAAATATGTATACATTTCAGCAAAAAAATTGTATACAAAAAAATCAGCAAATCTGCAAGGGGTTAGCCTTTGCAAATTTACGAATTTCATTGTTAATTCGATACAACACGTAATAGTGGCCTGATTGTAATGAATGATACCTTAATCAAAAGCTCTGATCATCAGTATAAATACTATTATAAAATATGTATACATTTCAGCAAAAAAATTGTATACAAAAAATTAGCAAATCTGCAAAGGGATTAGCCTTTGCAAATTTACGAATTTCATTGTTTATTCGATACAACACGTTATAGTGGCCCGATTGTAATGAATGATACCTTAATCAAAAGCTCTGATCATCAGTGTAAATACTAGTATAAAATATGTATACATTTCAGCAAAAAAATTGTATACAAAAAAATCAGCAAATCTGCAAGGGGTTAGCCTTTGCAAATTTACGAATTTCATTGTTAATTCGATACAACACGTAATAGTGGCCTGATTGTAATGAATGATACCTTAATCAAAAGCTCTGATCATCAGTATAAATACTACTATAAAATATGTATACATTTCAGCAAAAAAATTGTATACAAAAAATTAGCAAATCTGCAAAGGGATTAGCCTTTGCAAATTTACGAATTTCATTGTTTATTCGATACAACACGTTATAGTGGCCCGATTGTAATGAATGATACCTTAATCAAAAGCTCTGATCATCAGTATAAATACTACTCTAAAATATGTTTACATTTCAGCAAAAAAATTGTATACAAAAAAATCAGCAAATCTGCAAGGGGTTAGCCTTTGCAAATTTACGAATTTCATTGTTTATTCGATACAACACGTTATAGTGGCCCGATTGTAATGAATGATACCTTAATCAAAAGCTCTGATCATCAGTATAAATGCTACTATAAAATATGTATACATTTCAGCAAAAAAATTGTATACCAAAAAATCAGCAAATCTGCAAAGGGATTAGCCTTTGCAAATTTACGAATTTCATTGTTTATTCGATACAACACGTTATAGTGGCCCGATTGTAATGAATGATACCTTAATCAAAAGCTCTGATCATCAGTATAAATACTATTATAAAATATGTATACATTTCAGCAAAAAAATTGTATACAAAAAAATCAGCAAATCTGCAAGGGGTTAGCCTTTGCAAATTTACGAATTTCATTGTTAATTCGATACAACACGTAATAGTGGCCTGATTGTAATGAATGATACCTTAATCAAAAGCTCTGATCATCAGTATAAATACTATTATAAAATATGTATACATTTCAGCAAAAAAATTGTATACAAAAAATTAGCAAATCTGCAAAGGGATTAGCCTTTGCAAATTTACGAATTTCATTGTTTATTCGATACAACACGTTATAGTGGCCCGATTGTAATGAATGATACCTTAATCAAAAGCTCTGATCATCAGTATAAATACTTTTATAAAATATGTATACATTTCAGCAAAAAAATTGTATACAAAAAAATCAGCAAATCTGCAAGGGGTTAGCCTTTGCAAATTTACGAATTTCATTGTTAATTCGATACAACACGTAATAGTGGCCTGATTGTAATGAATGATACCTTAATCAAAAGCTCTGATCATCAGTATAAATACTATTATAAAATATGTATATATTTCAGCAAAAAAATTGTATACAAAAAATTAGCAAATCTGCAAAGGGATTAGCCTTTGCAAATTTACGAATTTCATTGTTTATTCGATACAACACGTTATAGTGGCCCGATTGTAATGAATGATACCTTAATCAAAAGCTCTGATCATCAGTATAAATACTATTATAAAATATGTATACATTTCAGCAAAAAAATTGTATACAAAAAAATCAGCAAATCTGCAAGGGGTTAGCCTTTGCAAATTTACGAATTTCATTGTTAATTCGATACAACACGTAATAGTGGCCCGATTGTAATGAATGATACCTTAATCAAAAGCTCTGATCATCAGTATAAATACTATTATAAAATATGTATACATTTCAGCAAAAAAATTGTATACAAAAAAATCAGCAAATCTGCAAGGGGTTAGCCTTTGCAAATTTACGAATTTCATTGTTAATTCGATACAACACGTAATAGTGGCCTGATTGTAATGAATGATACCTTAATCAAAAGCTCTGATCATCAGTATAAATACTATTATAAAATATGTATACATTTCAGCAAAAAAATTGTATACAAAAAATTAGCAAATCTGCAAAGGGATTAGCCTTTGCAAATTTACGAATTTCATTGTTTATTCGATACAACACGTTATAGTGGCCCGATTGTAATGAATGATACCTTAATCAAAAGCTCTGATCATCAGTGTAAATACTAGTATAAAATATGTATAATTTTCAGCAAAAAAATTGTATACAAAAAAATCAGCAAATCTGCAAGGGGTTAGCCTTTGCAAATTTACGAATTTCATTGTTAATTCGATACAACACGTAATAGTGGCCTGATTGTAATGAATGATACCTTAATCAAAAGCTCTGATCATCAGTATAAATACTACTATAAAATATGTATACATTTCAGCAAAAAAATTGTATACAAAAAATTAGCAAATCTGCAAAGGGATTAGCCTTTGCAAATTTACGAATTTCATTGTTTATTCGATACAACACGTTATAGTGGCCCGATTGTAATGAATGATACCTTAATCAAAAGCTCTGATCATCAGTATAAATACTACTCTAAAATATGTTTACATTTCAGCAAAAAAATTGTATACAAAAAAATCAGCAAATCTGCAAGGGGTTAGCCTTTGCAAATTTACGAATTTCATTGTTTATTCGATACAACACGTTATAGTGGCCCGATTGTAATGAATGATACCTTAATCAAAAGCTCTGATCATCAGTATAAATACTACTATAAAATATGTATACATTTCAGCAAAAAAATTGTATACAAAAAATTAGCAAATCTGCAAAGGGATTAGCCTTTGCAAATTTACGAATTTCATTGTTAATTCGATACAACACGTAATAGTGGCCCGATTGTAATGAATGATACCTTAATCAAAAGCTCTGATCATCAGTATAAATACTACTATAAAATATGTTTACATTTCAGCAAAAAAATTGTATACAAAAAAATCAGCAAATCTGCAAGGGGTTAGCCTTTGCAAATTTACGAATTTCATTGTTAATTCGATACAACACGTAATAGTGGACCGATTGTAATGAATGATACCTTAATCAAAAGCTCTGATCATCAGTATAAATACTATTATAAAATATGTATACATTTCAGCAAAAAAATTGTATACAAAAAAATCAGCAAATCTGCAAGGGGTTAGCCTTTGCAAATTTACGAATTTCATTGTTAATTCGATACAACACGTAATAGTGGCCCGATTGTAATGAATGATACCTTAATCAAAAGCTCTGATCATCAGTATAAATACTATTATAAAATATGTATACATTTCAGCAAAAAAATTGTATACAAAAAATCAGCAAATCTGCAAGGGGTTAGCCTTTGCAAATTTACGAATTTCATTGTTAATTCGATACAACACGTAATAGTGGCCTGATTGTAATGAATGATACCTTAATCAAAAGCTCTGATCATCAGTATAAATACTATTATAAAATATGTATACATTTCAGCAAAAAAATTGTATACAAAAAAATCAGCAAATCTGCAAGGGGTTAGCCTTTGCAAATTTACGAATTTCATTGTTAATTCGATACAACACGTAATAGTGGCCTGATTGTAATGAATGATACCTTAATCAAAAGCTCTGATCATCAGTATAAATACTACTATAAAATATGTATACATTTCAGCAAAAAAATTGTATACAAAAAATTAGCAAATCTGCAAAGGGATTAGCCTTTGCAAATTTACGAATTTCATTGTTTATTCGATACAACACGTTATAGTGGCCCGATTGTAATGAATGATACCTTAATCAAAAGCTCTGATCATCAGTATAAATACTACTATAAAATATGTATACATTTCAGCAAAAAAATTGTATACAAAAAAATCAGCAAATCTGCAAGGGGTTAGCCTTTGCAAATTTACGAACTTCATTGTTAATTCGATACAACACGTAATAGTGGCCCGATTGTAATGAATGATACCTTAATCAAAAGCTCTGATCATCAGTATAAATACTATTATAAAATATGTATACATTTCAGCAAAAAAATTGTATACAAAAAATCAGCAAATCTGCAAGGGGTTAGCCTTTGCAAATTTACGAATTTCATTGTTAATTCGATACAACACGTAATAGTGGCCTGATTGTAATGAATGATACCTTAATCAAAAGCTCTGATCATCAGTATAAATACTATTATAAAATATGTATACATTTCAGCAAAAAAATTGTATACAAAAAAATCAGCAAATCTGCAAGGGGTTAGCCTTTGCAAATTTACGAATTTCATTGTTAATTCGATACAACACGTAATAGTGGCCTGATTGTAATGAATGATACCTTAATCAAAAGCTCTGATCATCAGTATAAATACTACTATAAAATATGTATACATTTCAGCAAAAAAATTGTATACAAAAAATTAGCAAATCTGCAAAGGGATTAGCCTTTGCAAATTTACGAATTTCATTGTTTATTCGATACAACACGTTATAGTGGCCCGATTGTAATGAATGATACCTTAATCAAAAGCTCTGATCATCAGTATAAATACTACTCTAAAATATGTTTACATTTCAGCAAAAAAATTGTATACAAAAAAATCAGCAAATCTGCAAGGGGTTAGCCTTTGCAAATTTACGAATTTCATTGTTTATTCGATACAACACGTTATAGTGGCCCGATTGTAATGAATGATACCTTAATCAAAAGCTCTGATCATCAGTATAAATACTACTATAAAATATGTATACATTTCAGCAAAAAAATTGTATACAAAAAATTAGCAAATCTGCAAAGGGATTAGCCTTTGCAAATTTACGAATTTCATTGTTAATTCGATACAACACGTAATAGTGGCCCGATTGTAATGAATGATACCTTAATCAAAAGCTCTGATCATCAGTATAAATACTACTATAAAATATGTTTACATTTCAGCAAAAAAATTGTATACAAAAAAATCAGCAAATCTGCAAGGGGTTAGCCTTTGCAAATTTACGAATTTCATTGTTAATTCGATACAACACGTAATAGTGGACCGATTGTAATGAATGATACCTTAATCAAAAGCTCTGATCATCAGTATAAATACTATTATAAAATATGTATACATTTCAGCAAAAAAATTGTATACAAAAAAATCAGCAAATCTGCAAGGGGTTAGCCTTTGCAAATTTACGAATTTCATTGTTAATTCGATACAACACGTAATAGTGGCCCGATTGTAATGAATGATACCTTAATCAAAAGCTCTGATCATCAGTATAAATACTATTATAAAATATGTATACATTTCAGCAAAAAAATTGTATACAAAAAATCAGCAAATCTGCAAGGGGTTAGCCTTTGCAAATTTACGAATTTCATTGTTAATTCGATACAACACGTAATAGTGGCCTGATTGTAATGAATGATACCTTAATCAAAAGCTCTGATCATCAGTATAAATACTATTATAAAATATGTATACATTTCAGCAAAAAAATTGTTTACAAAAAAATCAGCAAATCTGCAAGGGGTTAGCCTTTGCAAATTTACGAATTTCATTGTTAATTCGATACAACACGTAATAGTGGCCTGATTGTAATGAATGATACCTTAATCAAAAGCTCTGATCATCAGTATAAATACTACTATAAAATATGTATACATTTCAGCAAAAAAATTGTATACAAAAAATTAGCAAATCTGCAAAGGGATTAGCCTTTGCAAATTTACGAATTTCATTGTTTATTCGATACAACACGTTATAGTGGCCCGATTGTAATGAATGATACCTTAATCAAAAGCTCTGATCATCAGTATAAATACTACTATAAAATATGTATACATTTCAGCAAAAAAATTGTATACAAAAAAATCAGCAAATCTGCAAGGGGTTAGCCTTTGCAAATTTACGAACTTCATTGTTAATTCGATACAACACGTAATAGTTGCCTGATTGTAATGAATGATACCTTAATCAAAAGCTCTGATCATCAGTATAAATACTATTATAAAATATGTATACATTTCAGCAAAAAAATTGTATACAAAAAATTAGCAAATCTGCAAAGGGATTAGCCTTTGCAAATTTACGAATTTCATTGTTTATTCGATACAACACGTTATAGTGGCCCGATTGTAATGAATGATACCTTAATCAAAAGCTCTGATCATCAGTATAAATACTACTATAAAATATGTATACATTTCAGCAAAAAAATTGTATACAAAAAATTAGCAAATCTGCAAAGGGATTAGCCTTTGCAAATTTACGAATTTCATTGTTTATTCGATACAACACGTTATAGTGGCCCGATTGTAATGAATGATACCTTAATCAAAAGCTCTGATCATCAGTATAAATGCTACTATAAAATATGTATACATTTCAGCAAAAAAATTGTATACCAAAAAATCAGCAAATCTGCAAAGGGATTAGCCTTTGCAAATTTACGAATTTCATTGTTTATTCGATACAACACGTTATAGTGGCCCGATTGTAATGAATGATACCTTAATCAAAAGCTCTGATCATCAGTATAAATACTACTATAAAATATGTATACATTTCAGCAAAAAAATTGTATACAAAAAATTAGCAAATCTGCAAAGGGATTAGCCTTTGCAAATTTACGAATTTCATTGTTTATTCGATACAACACGTTATAGTGGCCCGATTGTAATGAATGATACCTTAATCAAAAGCTCTGATCATCAGTATAAATACTACTATCAAATATGTATACATTTCAGCAAAAAAATTGTATACAAAAAATTAGCAAATCTGCAAAGGGATTAGCCTTTGCAAATTTACGAATTTCATTGTTTATTCGATACAACACGTTATAGTGGCCCGATTGTAATGAATGATACCTTAATCAAAAGCTCTGATAATCAGTATAAATACTATTATAAAATATGTATACATTTCAGCAAAAAAATTGTATACAAAAAATTAGCAAATCTGCAAAGGGATTAGCCTTTGCAAATTTACGAATTTCATTGTTTATTCGATACAACACGTTATAGTGGCCCGATTGTAATGAATGATACCTTAATCAAAAGCTCTGATCATCAGTATAAATACTATTATAAAATATGTATACATTTCAGCAAAAAAATTGTATACAAAAAAATCAGCAAATCTGCAAGGGGTTAGCCTTTGCAAATTTACGAATTTCATTGTTAATTCGATACAACACGTAATAGTGGCCTGATTGTAATGAATGATACCTTAATCAAAAGCTCTGATCATCAGTATAAATACTATTATAAAATATGTTTACATTTCAGCAAAAAAATTGTATACAAAAAATTAGCAAATCTGCAAAGGGATTAGCCTTTGCAAATTTACGAATTTCATTGTTTATTCGATACAACACGTTATAGTGGCCCGATTGTAATGAATGATACCTTAATCAAAAGCTCTGATCATCAGTATAAATACTATTATAAAATATGTATACATTTCAGCAAAAAAATTGTATACAAAAAATCAGCAAATCTGCAAGGGGTTAGCCTTTGCAAATTTACGAATTTCATTGTTAATTCGATACAACACGTAATAGTGGCCTGATTGTAATGAATGATACCTTAATCAAAAGCTCTGATCATCAGTATAAATACTATTATAAAATATGTATACATTTCAGCAAAAAAATTGTATACAAAAAAATCAGCAAATCTGCAAGGGGTTAGCCTTTGCAAATTTACGAATTTCATTGTTAATTCGATACAACACGTAATAGTGGCCTGATTGTAATGAATGATACCTTAATCAAAAGCTCTGATCATCAGTATAAATACTACTATAAAATATGTATACATTTCAGCAAAAAAATTGTATACAAAAAATTAGCAAATCTGCAAAGGGATTAGCCTTTGCAAATTTACGAATTTCATTGTTTATTCGATACAACACGTTATAGTGGCCCGATTGTAATGAATGATACCTTAATCAAAAGCTCTGATCATTAGTATAAATACTACTCTAAAATATGTTTACATTTCAGCAAAAAAATTGTATACAAAAAAATCAGCAAATCTGCAAGGGGTTAGCCTTTGCAAATTTACGAATTTCATTGTTAATTCGATACAACACGTAATAGTGGCCCGATTGTAATGAATGATACCTTAATCAAAAGCTCTGATCATCAGTATAAATACTATTATAAAATTTGTATACATTTCAGCAAAAAAATTGTATACAAAAAAATCAGCAAATCTGCAAGGGGTTAGCCTTTGCAAATTTACGAATTTCATTGTTAATTCGATACAACACGTAATAGTGGCCCGATTGTAATGAATGATACCTTAATCAAAAGCTCTGATCATCAGTATAAATACTATTATAAAATTTGTATACATTTCAGCAAAAAAATTGTATACAAAAAATTAGCAAATCTGCAAAGGGATTAGCCTTTGCAAATTTACGAATTTCATTGTTTATTCGATACAACACGTTATAGTGGCCCGATTGTAATGAATGATACCTTAATCAAAAGCTCTGATCATCAGTATAAATGCTACTATAAAATATGTATACATTTCAGCAAAAAAATTGTATACCAAAAAATCAGCAAATCTGCAAAGGGATTAGCCTTTGCAAATTTACGAATTTCATTGTTTATTCGATACAACACGTTATAGTGGCCCGATTGTAATGAATGATACCTTAATCAAAAGCTCTGATCATCAGTATAAATACTACTATAAAATATGTTTACATTTCAGCAAAAAAATTGTATACAAAAAATTAGCAAATCTGCAAAGGGATTAGCCTTTGCAAATTTACGAATTTCATTGTTTATTCGATACAACACGTTATAGTGGCCCGATTGTAATGAATGATACCTTAATCAAAAGCTCTGATCATCAGTATAAATTCTACTATAAAATATGTATACATTTCAGCAAAAAAATTGTATACCAAAAAATCAGCAAATCTGCAAAGGGATTAGCCTTTGCAAATTTACGAATTTCATTGTTTATTCGATACAACACGTTATAGTGGCCCGATTGTAATGAATGATACCTTAATCAAAAGCTCTGATCATCAGTATAAATACTACTATAAAAAATGTATACATTTCAGCAAAAAAATTGTATACAAAAAATTAGCAAATCTGCAAAGGGATTAGCCTTTGCAAATTTACGAATTTCATTGTTTATTCGATACAACACGTTATAGTGGCCCGATTGTAATGAATGATACCTTAATCAAAAGCTCTGATCATCAGTATAAATACTACTATAAAATATGTATACATTTCAGCAAAAAAATTGTATACAAAAAATTAGCAAATCTGCAAAGGGATTAGCCTTTGCAAATTTACGAATTTCATTGTTAATTCGATACAACACGTTATAGTGGCCCGATTGTAATGAATGATACCTTAATCAAAAGCTCTGATCATCAGTATAAATTCTACTATAAAATATGTATACATTTCAGCAAAAAAATTGTATACCAAAAAATCAGCAAATCTGCAAAGGGATTAGCCTTTGCAAATTTACGAATTTCATTGTTTATTCGATACAACACGTTATAGTGGCCCGATTGTAATGAATGATACCTTAATCAAAAGCTCTGATCATCAGTATAAATACTACTATAAAAAATGTATACATTTCAGCAAAAAAATTGTTTACAAAAAATTAGCAAATCTGCAAAGGGATTAGCCTTTGCAAATTTACGAATTTCATTGTTTATTCGATACAACACGTTATAGTGGCCCGATTGTAATGAATGATACCTTAATCAAAAGCTCTGATCATCAGTATAAATACTATTATAAAATATGTATACATTTCAGCAAAAAAATTGTATACAAAAAAATCAGCAAATCTGCAAGGGGTTAGCCTTTGCAAATTTACGAATTTCATTGTTTATTCGATACAACACGTTATAGTGGCCCGATTGTAATGAATGATACCTTAATCAAAAGCTCTGATCATCAGTATAAATACTACTATAAAATATGTTTCCATTTCAGCAAAAAAATTGTATACAAAAAATTAGCAAATCTGCAAAGGGATTAGCCTTTGCAAATTTACGAATTTCATTGTTAATTCGATACAACACGTTATAGTGGCCCGATTGTAATGAATGATACCTTAATCAAAAGCTCTGATCATCAGTATAAATTCTACTATAAAATATGTATACATTTCAGCAAAAAAATTGTATACCAAAAAATCAGCAAATCTGCAAAGGGATTAGCCTTTGCAAATTTACGAATTTCATTGTTTATTCGATACAACACGTTATAGTGGCCCGATTGTAATGAATGATACCTTAATCAAAAGCTCTGATCATCAGTATAAATACTACTATAAAAAATGTATACATTTCAGCAAAAAAATTGTATACAAAAAATTAGCAAATCTGCAAAGGGATTAGCCTTTGCAAATTTACGAATTTCATTGTTTATTCGATACAACACGTTATAGTGGCCCGATTGTAATGAATGATACCTTAATCAAAAGCTCTGATCATCAGTATAAATACTACTATAAAAAATGTATACATTTCAGCAAAAAAATTGTATACAAAAAATTAGCAAATCTGCAAAGGGATTAGCCTTTGCAAATTTACGAATTTCATTGTTTATTCGATACAACACGTTATAGTGGCCCGATTGTAATGAATGATACCTTAATCAAAAGCTCTGATCATTAGTATAAATACTATTATAAAATATGTATACATTTCAGCAAAAAAATTGTATACCAAAAAATCAGCAAATCTGCAAAGGGATTAGCCTTTGCAAATTTACGAATTTCATTGTTTATTCGATACAACACGTTATAGTGGCCCGATTGTAATGAATGATACCTTAATCAAAAGCTCTGATCATCAGTATAAATACTACTATAAAATATGTTTACATTTCAGCAAAAAAATTGTATACAAAAAATTAGCAAATCTGCAAAGGGATTAGCCTTTGCAAATTTACGAATTTCATTGTTTATTCGATACAACACGTTATAGTGGCCCGATTGTAATGAATGATACCTTAATCAAAAGCTCTGATCATCAGTATAAATTCTACTATAAAATATGTATACATTTCAGCAAAAAAATTGTATACCAAAAAATCAGCAAATCTGCAAAGGGATTAGCCTTTGCAAATTTACGAATTTCATTGTTTATTCGATACAACACGTTATAGTGGCCCGATTGTAATGAATGATACCTTAATCAAAAGCTCTGATCATCAGTATAAATACTACTATAAAAAATGTATACATTTCAGCAAAAAAATTGTATACAAAAAATTAGCAAATCTGCAAAGGGATTAGCCTTTGCAAATTTACGAATTTCATTGTTTATTCGATACAACACGTTATAGTGGCCCGATTGTAATGAATGATACCTTAATCAAAAGCTCTGATCATCAGTATAAATACTACTATAAAATATGTATACATTTCAGCAAAATAATTGTATACAAAAAATTAGCAAATCTGCAAAGGGATTAGCCTTTGCAAATTTACGAATTTCATTGTTTATTCGATACAACACGTTATAGTGGCCCGATTGTAATGAATGATACCTTAATCAAAAGCTCTGATCATCAGTATAAATACTACTATCAAATATGTATACATTTCAGCAAAAAAATTGTATACAAAAAATTAGCAAATCTGCAAAGGGATTAGCCTTTGCAAATTTACGAATTTCATTGTTTATTCGATACAACACGTTATAGTGGCCCGATTGTAATGAATGATACCTTAATCAAAAGCTCTGATCATCAGTATAAATGCAACTATAAAATATGTATACATTTCAGCAAAAAAATTGTATACAAAAAATTAGCAAATCTGCAAAGGGATTAGCCTTTGCAAATTTACGAATTTCATTGTTAATTCGATACAACACGTAATAGTGACCCGATTGTAATGAATGATACCTTAATCAAAAGCTCTGATCATCAGTATAAATACTACTATAAAATATGTTTACATTTCAGCAAAAAAATTGTATACAAAAAATCAGCAAATCTGCAAGGGGTTAGCCTTTGCAAATTTACGAATTTCATTGTTAATTCGATACAACACGTAATAGTGGCCCGATTGTAATGAAGGATACCTTAATCAAAAGCTCTGATCATCAGTATAAATACTATTATAAAATATGTATACATTTCAGCAAAAAGATTGTATACAAAAAAATCAGCAAATCTGCAAGGGGTTAGCCTTTGCAAATTTACGAATTTCATTGTTAATTCGATACAACACGTAATAGTGGCCCGATTGTAATGAATGATACCTTAATCAAAAGCTCTGATCATCAGTATAAATACTACTATAAAATATGTATACATTTCAGCAAAAAAATTGTATACAAAAAATTAGCAAATCTGCAAAGGGGTTAGCCTTTGCAAATTTACGAATTTCATTGTTTATTCGATACAACACGTTATAGTGGCCCGATTGTAATGAATGATACCTTAATAAAAAGCTCTGATCATCAGTATAAATACTACTATAAAATATGTATACATTTCAGCAAAAAAATTGTATACAAAAAATTAGCAAATCTGCAAAGGGATTAGCCTTTGCAAATTTACGAATTTCATTGTTTATTCGATACAACACGTTATAGTGGTCCGATTGTAATGAATGATACCTTAATCAAAAGCTCTGATCATCAGTATAAATACTACTATTAAATATGTATACATTTCAGCAAAAAAATTGTATACAAAAAATTAGCAAATCAGCAAAGGGATTAGCCTTTGCAAATTTACGAATTTCATTGTTTATTCGATACAACACGTTATAGTGGCCCGATTGTAATGAATGATACCTTAATCAAAAGCTCTGATCATCAGTATAAATACTACTATAAAATATGTATACATTTCAGCAAAAAATTGTATACAAAAAATTAGCAAATCTGCAAAGGGATTAGCCTTTGCAAATTTACGAATTTCATTGTTTATTCGATACAACACGTTATAGTGGTCCGATTGTAATGAATGATACCTTAATCAAAAGCTCTGATCATCAGTATAAATACTACTATAAAATATGTATACATTTCAGCAAAAAAATTGTATACAAAAAATTAGCAAATCTGCAAAGGGATTAGCCTTTGCAAATTTACGAATTCGATACAACACGTTATAGTGGCCCGATTGTAATGAATGATACCTTAATCAAAAGCTCTGATCATCAGTATAAATACAACAATCAAATATGTATACATTTCAGCAAAAAAATTGTATACAAAAAATTAGCAAATCTGCAAAGGGGTTAGCCTTTGCAAATTTACGAATTTCATTGTTTATTCGATACAACACGTTATAGTGGCCCGATTGTAATGAATGATACCTTAATCAAAAGCTCTGATCATCAGTATAAATACTACTATAAAATATGTATACATTTCAGCAAAAAAATTGTATACAAAAAATTGGCAAATCTGCAAAGGGGTTAGCCTTTGCAAATTTACGAATTCGATACAACACGTTATAGTGGCCCGATTGTAATGAATGATACCTTAATCAAAAGCTCTGATCATCAGTAAACATACTACTATAAAATATGTATACATTTCAGCAAAAAAATTGTATACAAAAAATTAGCAAATCTGCAAAGGGGTTAGCCTTTGCAAATTTACGAATTTCATTGTTTATTCGATACAACACGTTATAGTGGCCCGATTGTAATGAATGATACCTTAATCAAAAGCTCTGATCATCAGTATAAATACTACTATAAAATATGTATACATTTCAGCAAAAAAATTGTATACAAAAAATTAGCAAATCTGCAAAGGGATTAGCCTTTGCAAATTTACGAATTCGATACAACACGTTATAGTGGCCCGATTGTAATGAATGATACCTTAATCAAAAGCTCTGATCATCAGTATAAATACAACAATCAAATATGTATACATTTCAGCAAAAAAATTGTATACAAAAATTAGCAAATCTGCAAAGGGATTAGCCTTTGCAAATTTACGAATTTCATTGTTAATTCGATACAACACGTAATAGTGACCCGATTGTAATGAATGATACCTTAATCAAAAGCTCTGATCATCAGTATAAATACTACTATAAAATATGTATACATTTCAGCAAAAAAATTGTATACAAAAAATTAGCAAATCTGCAAAGGGGTTAGCCTTTGCAAATTTACGAATTTCATTGTTTATTCGATACAACACGTTATAGTGGCCCGATTGTAATGAATGATACCTTAATCAAAAGCTCTGATCATCAGTATAAATACTACTATAAAATATGTATACATTTCAGCAAAAAAATTGTATACAAAAAATTAGCAAATCTGCAAAGGGGTTAGCCTTTGCAAATTTACGAATTTCATTGTTTATTCGATACAACACGTTATAGTGGCCCGATTGTAATGAATGATACCTTAATCAAAAGCTCTGATCATCAGTATAAATACTACTATAAAATATGTATACATTTCAGCAAAAAAATTGTATACAAAAAATTGGCAAATCTGCAAAGGGGTTAGCCTTTGCAAATTTACGAATTTCATTGTTTATTCGATACAACACGTTATAGTGGCCCGATTGTAATGAATGATACCTTAATCAAAAGCTCTGATCATCAGTATACATACTACTATAAAATATGTTTACATTTCAGCAAAAAAATTGTATACAAAAAATTAGCAAATCTGCAAAGGGGTTAGCCTTTGCAAATTTACGAATTTCATTGTTTATTCGATACAACACGTTATAGTGGCCCGATTGTAATGAATGATACCTTAATCAAAAGCTCTGATCATCAGTATAAATACTACTATTAAATATGTATACATTTCAGCAAAAAAATTGTATACAAAAAATTGGCAAATCAGCAAAGGGATTAGCCTTTGCAAATTTACGAATTTCATTGTTTATTCGATACAACACGTTATAGTGGCCCGATTGTAATGAATGATACCTTAATCAAAAGCTCTGATCATCAGTATAAATACTACTATAAAATATGTATACATTTCAGCAAAAAAATTGTATACAAAAAATTAGCAAATCTGCAAAGGGATTAGCCTTTGCAAATTTACGAATTCGATACAACACGTTATAGTGGCCCGATTGTAATGAATGATACCTTAATCAAAAGCTCTGATCATCAGTATAAATACAACAATCAAATATGTATACATTTCAGCAAAAAAATTGTATACAAAAAATTAGCAAATCTGCAAAGGGGTTAGCCTTTGCAAATTTACGAATTTCATTGTTTATTCGATACAACACGTTATAGTGGCCCGATTGTAATGAATGATACCTTAATCAAAAGCTCTGATCATCAGTATAAATACTACTATAAAATATGTATACATTTCAGCAAAAAAATTGTATACAAAAAATTGGCAAATCTGCAAAGGGGTTAGCCTTTGCAAATTTACGAATTCGATACAACACGTTATAGTGGCCCGATTGTAATGAATGATACCTTAATCAAAAGCTCTGATCATCAGTAAACATACTACTATAAAATATGTATACATTTCAGCAAAAAAATTGTATACAAAAAATTAGCAAATCTGCAAAGGGGTTAGCCTTTGCAAATTTACGAATTTCATTGTTTATTCGATACAACACGTTATAGTGGCCCGATTGTAATGAATGATACCTTAATCAAAAGCTCTGATCATCAGTATAAATACTACTATAAAATATGTATACATTTCAGCAAAAAAATTGTATACAAAAATTAGCAAATCTGCAAAGGGATTAGCCTTTGCAAATTTACGAATTTCATTGTTAATTCGATACAACACGTAATAGTGACCCGATTGTAATGAATGATACCTTAATCAAAAGCTCTGATCATCAGTATAAATACTACTATAAAATATGTATACATTTCAGCAAAAAAATTGTATACAAAAAATTAGCAAATCTGCAAAGGGGTTAGCCTTTGCAAATTTACGAATTTCATTGTTTATTCGATACAACACGTTATAGTGGCCCGATTGTAATGAATGATACCTTAATCAAAAGCTCTGATCATCAGTATACATACTACTATAAAATATGTATACATTTCAGCAAAAAAATTGTATACAAAAAATTAGCAAATCTGCAAAGGGGTTAGCCTTTGCAAATTTACGAATTTCATTGTTTATTCGATACAACACGTTATAGTGGCCCGATTGTAATGAATGATACCTTAATCAAAAGCTCTGATCATCAGTATAAATACTACTATAAAATATGTATACATTTCAGCAAAAAAATTGTATACAAAAAATTGGCAAATCTGCAAAGGGGTTAGCCTTTGCAAATTTACGAATTTCATTGTTAATTCGATACAACACGTAATAGTGACCCGATTGTAATGAATGATACCTTAATCAAAAGCTCTGATCATCAGTATAAATACTACTATAAAATATGTTTACATTTCAGCAAAAAAATTGTATACAAAAAATTAGCAAATCTGCAAAGGGATTAGCCTTTGCAAATTTACGAATTTCATTGTTTATTCGATACAACACGTTATAGTGGCCCGATTGTAATGAATGATACCTTAATCAAAAGCTCTGATCATCAGTATAAATACAACAATCAAATATGTATACATTTCAGCAAAAAAATTGTATACAAAAAATTAGCAAATCTGCAAAGGGGTTAGCCTTTGCAAATTTACGAATTTCATTGTTTATTCGATACAACACGTTATAGTGGCCCGATTGTAATGAATGATACCTTAATCAAAAGCTCTGATCATCAGTATAAATACTACTATAAAATATGTATACATTTCAGCAAAAAAATTGTATACAAAAAATTGGCAAATCTGCAAAGGGGTTAGCCTTTGCAAATTTACGAATTCGATACAACACGTTATAGTGGCCCGATTGTAATGAATGATACCTTAATCAAAAGCTCTGATCATCAGTAAACATACTACTATAAAATATGTATACATTTCAGCAAAAAAATTGTATACAAAAAATTAGCAAATCTGCAAAGGGGTTAGCCTTTGCAAATTTACGAATTTCATTGTTTATTCGATACAACACGTTATAGTGGCCCGATTGTAATGAATGATACCTTAATCAAAAGCTCTGATCATCAGTATAAATACTACTATAAAATATGTATACATTTCAGCAAAAAAATTGTATACAAAAAATTAGCAAATCTGCAAAGGGATTAGCCTTTGCAAATTTACGAATTCGATACAACACGTTATAGTGGCCCGATTGTAATGAATGATACCTTAATCAAAAGCTCTGATCATCAGTATAAATACAACAATCAAATATGTATACATTTCAGCAAAAAAATTGTATACAAAAATTAGCAAATCTGCAAAGGGATTAGCCTTTGCAAATTTACGAATTTCATTGTTAATTCGATACAACACGTAATAGTGACCCGATTGTAATGAATGATACCTTAATCAAAAGCTCTGATCATCAGTATAAATACTACTATAAAATATGTATACATTTCAGCAAAAAAATTGTATACAAAAAATTAGCAAATCTGCAAAGGGGTTAGCCTTTGCAAATTTACGAATTTCATTGTTTATTCGATACAACACGTTATAGTGGCCCGATTGTAATGAATGATACCTTAATCAAAAGCTCTGATCATCAGTATAAATACTACTATAAAATATGTATACATTTCAGCAAAAAAATTGTATACAAAAAATTAGCAAATCTGCAAAGGGGTTAGCCTTTGCAAATTTACGAATTTCATTGTTTATTCGATACAACACGTTATAGTGGCCCGATTGTAATGAATGATACCTTAATCAAAAGCTCTGATCATCAGTATAAATACTACTATAAAATATGTATACATTTCAGCAAAAAAATTGTATACAAAAAATTGGCAAATCTGCAAAGGGGTTAGCCTTTGCAAATTTACGAATTTCATTGTTTATTCGATACAACACGTTATAGTGGCCCGATTGTAATGAATGATACCTTAATCAAAAGCTCTGATCATCAGTATAAATACTACTATAAAATATGTATACATTTCAGCAAAAAAATTGTATACAAAAAATTAGCAAATCTGCAAAGGGATTAGCCTTTGCAAATTTACGAATTCGATACAACACGTTATAGTGGCCCGATTGTAATGAATGATACCTTAATCAAAAGCTCTGATCATCAGTATAAATACAACAATCAAATATGTATACATTTCAGCAAAAAAATTGTATACAAAAAATTAGCAAATCTGCAAAGGGGTTAGCCTTTGCAAATTTACGAATTTCATTGTTTATTCGATACAACACGTTATAGTGGCCCGATTGTAATGAATGATACCTTAATCAAAAGCTCTGATCATCAGTATAAATACTACTATAAAATATGTATACATTTCAGCAAAAAAATTGTATACAAAAAATTGGCAAATCTGCAAAGGGGTTAGCCTTTGCAAATTTACGAATTCGATACAACACGTTATAGTGGCCCGATTGTAATGAATGATACCTTAATCAAAAGCTCTGATCATCAGTAAACATACTACTATAAAATATGTATACATTTCAGCAAAAAAATTGTATACAAAAAATTAGCAAATCTGCAAAGGGGTTAGCCTTTGCAAATTTACGAATTTCATTGTTTATTCGATACAACACGTTATAGTGGCCCGATTGTAATGAATGATACCTTAATCAAAAGCTCTGATCATCAGTATAAATACTACTATAAAATATGTATACATTTCAGCAAAAAAATTGTATACAAAAATTAGCAAATCTGCAAAGGGATTAGCCTTTGCAAATTTACGAATTTCATTGTTAATTCGATACAACACGTAATAGTGACCCGATTGTAATGAATGATACCTTAATCAAAAGCTCTGATCATCAGTATAAATACTACTATAAAATATGTATACATTTCAGCAAAAAAATTGTATACAAAAAATTAGCAAATCTGCAAAGGGGTTAGCCTTTGCAAATTTACGAATTTCATTGTTTATTCGATACAACACGTTATAGTGGCCCGATTGTAATGAATGATACCTTAATCAAAAGCTCTGATCATCAGTATACATACTACTATAAAATATGTATACATTTCAGCAAAAAAATTGTATACAAAAAATTAGCAAATCTGCAAAGGGGTTAGCCTTTGCAAATTTACGAATTTCATTGTTTATTCGATACAACACGTTATAGTGGCCCGATTGTAATGAATGATACCTTAATCAAAAGCTCTGATCATCAGTATAAATACTACTATAAAATATGTATACATTTCAGCAAAAAAATTGTATACAAAAAATTGGCAAATCTGCAAAGGGGTTAGCCTTTGCAAATTTACGAATTTCATTGTTAATTCGATACAACACGTAATAGTGACCCGATTGTAATGAATGATACCTTAATCAAAAGCTCTGATCATCAGTATAAATACTACTATAAAATATGTTTACATTTCAGCAAAAAAATTGTATACAAAAAAATCAGCAAATCTGCAAGGGGTTAGCCTTTGCAAATTTACGAATTTCATTGTTAATTCGATACAACACGTAATAGTGGCCCGATTGTAATGAATGATACCTTAATCAAAAGCTCTGATCATCAGTATAAATACTATTATAAAATATGTATACATTTCAGTAAAAAAATTGTATACAAAAAAATCAGCAAATCTGCAAGGGGTTAGCCTTTGCAAATTTACGAATTTCATTGTTAATTCGATACAACACGTAATAGTGGCCCGATTGTAATGAATGATACCTTAATCAAAAGATCTGATCATCAGTATAAATACTACTATAAAATATGTATACATTTCAGCAAAAAAATTGTATACAAAAAATTAGCAAATCTGCAAAGGGATTAGCCTTTGCAAATTTACGAATTTCATTGTTTATTCGATACAACACGTTATAGTGGTCCGATTGTAATGAATGATACCTTAATCAAAAGCTCTGATCATCAGTATAAATACTACTATAAAATATGTATACATTTCAGCAAAAAAATTGTATACAAAAAATTAGCAAATCAGCAAAGGGATTAGCCTTTGCAAATTTACGAATTTCATTGTTTATTCGATACAACACGTTATAGTGGCCCGATTGTAATGAATGATACCTTAATCCAAAGCTCTGATCATCAGTATAAATACTACTATAAAATATGTATACATTTCAGCAAAAAAATTGTATACAAAAAATTAGCAAATCTGCAAAGGGGTTAGCCTTTGCAAATTTACGAATTTCATTGTTTATTCGATACAACACGTTATAGTGGCCCGATTGTAATGAATGATACCTTAATCAAAAGCTCTGTTTATCAGTATAAATACTACTATAAAATATGTATACATTTCAGCAAAAAAATTGTATACAAAAAATTAGCAAATCTGCAAAGGGATTAGCCTTTGCAAATTTACGAATTTCATTGTTTATTCGATACAACACGTTATAGTGGTCCGATTGTAATGAATGATACCTTAATCAAAAGCTCTGATCATCAGTATAAATACTACTATAAAATATGTATACATTTCAGCAAAAAAATTGTATACAAAAAATTAGCAAATCAGCAAAGGGATTAGCCTTTGCAAATTTACGAATTTCATTGTTTATTCGATACAACACGTTATAGTGGCCCGATTGTAATGAATGATACCTTAATCCAAAGCTCTGATCATCAGTATAAATACTACTATAAAATATGTATACATTTCAGCAAAAAAATTGTATACAAAAAATTGGCAAATCTGCAAAGGGGTTAGCCTTTGCAAATTTACGAATTTCATTGTTTATTCGATACAACACGTTATAGTGGCCCGATTGTAATGAATGATACCTTAATCAAAAGCTCTGATCATCAGTATAAATACTACTATAAAATATGTATACATTTCAGCAAAAAAATTGTATACAAAAAATTAGCAAATCTGCAAAGGGGTTAGCCTTTGCAAATTTACGAATTCGATACAACACGTTATAGTGGCCCGATTGTAATGAATGATACCTTAATCAAAAGCTGTGATCATCAGTATACATACTACTATAAAATATGTATACATTTCAGCAAAAAAATTGTATACAAAAAATAAGCAAATCTGCAAAGGGGTTAGCCTTTGCAAATTTACGAATTTCATTGTTTATTCGATACAACACGTTATAGTGGCCCGATTGTAATGAATGATACCTTAATCAAAAGCTCTGATCATCAGTATACATACTACTATAAAATATGTATATATTTCAGCAAAAAAATTGTATACAAAAAATTGGCAAATCTGCAAAGGGGTTAGCCTTTGCAAATTTACGAATTCGATACAACACGTTATAGTGGCCCGATTGTAATGAATGATACCTTAATCAAAAGCTCTGATCATCAGTATACATACTACTATAAAATATGTATACATTTCAGCAAAAAAATTGTATACAAAAAATTAGCAAATCTGCAAAGGGGTTAGCCTTTGCAAATTTACGAATTTCATTGTTTATTCGATACAACACGTTATAGTGGCCCGATTGTAATGAATGATACCTTAATCAAAAGCTCTGATCATCAGTATAAATACTACTATAAAATATGTATACATTTCAGCAAAAAAATTGTATACAAAAAATTGGCAAATCTGCAAAGGGGTTAGCCTTTGCAAATTTACGAATTCGATACAACACGTTATAGTGGCCCGATTGTAATGAATGATACCTTAATCAAAAGCTCTGATCATCAGTATACATACTACTATAAAATATGTATACATTTCAGCAAAAAAATTGTATACAAAAAATTAGCAAATCTGCAAAGGGGTTAGCCTTTGCAAATTTACGAATTTCATTGTTTATTCGATACAACACGTTATAGTGGCCCGATTGTAATGAATGATACCTTAATCAAAAGCTCTGATCATCAGTATAAATACTATTATAAAATATGTATACATTTCAGCAAAAAAATTGTATACAAAAATTAGCAAATCTGCAAAGGGATTAGCCTTTGCAAATTTACGAATTTCATTGTTTATTCGATACAACACGTTATAGTGGCCCGATTGTAATGAATGATACCTTAATCAAAAGCTCTGATCATCAGTATAAATACTACTATAAAATATGTATACATTTCAGCAAAAAAATTGTATACAAAAAATTGGCAAATCTGCAAAGGGGTTAGCCTTTGCAAATTTACGAATTTCATTGTTTATTCGATACAACACGTTATAGTGGCCCGATTGTAATGAATGATACCTTAATCAAAAGCTCTGATCATCAGTATACATACTACTATAAAATATGTTTACATTTCAGCAAAAAAATTGTATACAAAAAATTAGCAAATCTGCAAAGGGGTTAGCCTTTGCAAATTTACGAATTTCATTGTTTATTCGATACAACACGTTATAGTGGCCCGATTGTAATGAATGATACCTTAATCAAAAGCTCTGATCATCAGTATAAATACTACTATAAAATATGTATACATTTCAGCAAAAAAATTGTATACAAAAAATTGGCAAATCTGCAAAGGGATTAGCCTTTGAAAATTTACGAATTCGATACAACACGTTATAGTGGCCCGATTGTAATGAATGATACCTTAATAAAAAGCTCTGATCATCAGTATACATACTACTATAAAATATGTATACATTTCAGCAAAAAAATTGTATACAAAAATTAGCAAATCTGCAAAGGGGTTAGCCTTTGCAAATTTACGAATTCGATACAACACGTTATAGTGGCCCGATTGTAATGAATGATACCTTAATCAAAAGCTCTGATCATCAGTATACATACTACTATAAAATATGTATACATTTCAGCAAAAAAATTGTATACAAAAAATTAGCAAATCTGCAAAGGGGTTAGCCTTTGCAAATTTACGAACTCGATACAACACGTTATAGTGGCCCGATTGTAATGAATGATACCTTAATCAAAAGCTCTGATCATTAGTATACATACTACTATAAAATATGTATACATTTCAGCAAAAAAATTGTATACAAAAAATTAGCAAATCTGCAAAGGGGTTAGCGTTTGCAAATTTACGAATTTCATTGTTTATTCGATACAACACGTTATAGTGGCCCGATTGTAATGAATGATACCTTAATCAAAAACTCTGATCATCAGTATAAATACAACTATAAAATATGTATACATGTCAGCAAAAAAATTATATACAAAAAATTGGCAAATCTGCAAAGGGGTTAGCCTTTGCAAATTTACGAATTCGATACAACACGTTATAGTGGCCCGATTGTAATGAATGATACCTTAATCAAAAGCTCTGATCATCAGTATAAATACTACTATAAAATATGTATACATTTCAGCAAAAAAATTGTATACAAAAAATTGGCAAATCTGCAAAGGGGTTAGCCTTTGCAAATTTACGAATTTCATTGTTTATTCGATACAACACGTTATAGTGGCCCGATTGTAATGAATGATACCTTAATCAAAAGCTCTGATCATCAGTATAAATACAACAATCAAATATGTATACATTTCAGCAAAAAAATTGTATACAAAAAATTAGCAAATCTGCAAAGGGGTTAGCCTTTGCAAATTTACGAATTCGATACAACACGTTATAGTGGCCCGATTGTAATGAATGATACCTTAATCAAAAGCTCTGATCATCAGTATACATACTACTATAAAATATGTATACATTTCAGCAAAAAAATTGTAAACAAAAAATTAGCAAATCTGCAAAGGGGTTAGCCTTTGCAAATTTACGAATTTCATTGTTTATTCGATACAACACGTTATAGTGGCCCGATTGTAATGAATGATACCTTAATCAAAAGCTCTGATCATCAGTATAAATACTACTATAAAATATGTATACATTTCAGCAAAAAAATTGTATACAAAAAATTGGCAAATCTGCAAAGGGGTTAGCCTTTGCAAATTTACGAATTCGATACAACACGTTATAGTGGCCCGATTGTAATGAATGATACCTTAATCAAAAGCTCTGATCATCAGTATACATACTACTATAAAATATGTATACATTTCAGCAAAAAAATTGTATACAAAAAATTAGCAAATCTGCAAAGGGGTTAGCCTTTGCAAATTTACGAATTTCATTGTTTATTCGATACAACACGTTATAGTGGCCCGATTGTAATGAATGATACCTTAATCAAAAGCTCTGATCATCAGTATAAATACTACTATAAAATATGTATACATTTCAGCAAAAAAATTGTATACAAAAAATTAGCAAATCTGCAAAGGGGTTAGCCTTTGCAAATTTACGAATTTAATTGTTTATTCGATACAACACGTTATAGTGGCCCGATTGTAATGAATGATACCTTAATCAAAAGCTCTGATCATCAGTATAAATACTACTATAAAATATGTATACATTTCAGCAAAAAAATTGTACACAAAAAATTAGCAAATCTGCAAAGGGATTAGCCTTTGCAAATTTACGAATTTAATTGTTTATTCGATACAACACGTTATAGTGGCCCGATTGTAATGAATGATACCTTAATCAAAAGCTCTGATCATCAGTATAAATACTACTATAAAAAATGTATACATTTCAGCAAAAAAATTGTATACAAAAATTAGCAAACCTGCAAAGGGGTTAGCCTTTGCAAATTTACGAATTTCATTGTTTATTCGATACAACACGTTATAGTGGCCCGATTGTAATGAATGATACCTTAATCAAAAGCTCTGATCATCAGTATAAATACTACTATAAAATTTGTTTACATTTCAGCAAAAAAATTGTATACAAAAAATTGGCAAATCTGCAAAGGGGTTAGCCTTTGCAAATTTACGAATTCGATACAACACGTTATAGTGGCCCGATTGTAATGAATGATACCTTAATCAAAAGCTCTGATCATCAGTATACATACTACTATAAAATATGTATACATTTCAGCAAAAAAATTGTATACAAAAAATTAGCAAATCTGCAAAGGGGTTAGCCTTTGCAAATTTACGAATTTCATTGTTTATTCGATACAACACGTTATAGTGGCCCGATTGTAATGAATGATACCTTAATCAAAAGCTCTGATCATCAGTATAAATACTACTATAAAATATGTTTACATTTCAGCAAAAAAATTGTATACAAAAAATTGGCAAATCTGCAAAGGCCTTTGCAAATTTACGAATTCGATACAACACGTTATAGTGGCCCGATTGTAATGAATGATACCTTAATCAAAAGCTCTGATCATCAGTATACATACTACTATAAAATATGTATACATTTCAGCAAAAAAATTGTAAACAAAAAATTAGCAAATCTGCAAAGGGGTTAGCCTTTGCAAATTTACGAATTTCATTGTTTATTCGATACAACACGTTATAGTGGCCCGATTGTAATGAATGATACCTTAATCAAAAGCTCTGATCATCAGTATACATACTACTATAAAATATGTATACATTTCAGCAAAAAAATTGTATACAAAAAATTAGCAAATCTGCAAAGGGGTTAGCCTTTGCAAATTTACGAATTTCATTGTTTATTCGATACAACACGTTATAGTGGCCCGATTGTAATGAATGATACCTTAATCAAAAGCTCTGATCATCAGTATAAATACTACTATAAAATATGTTTACATTTCAGCAAAAAAATTGTATACAAAAAATTGGCAAATCTGCAAAGGCCTTTGCAAATTTACGAATTCGATACAACACGTTATAGTGGCCCGATTGTAATGAATGATACCTTAATCAAAAGCTCTGATCATCAGTATAAATACTACTATAAAATATGTATACATTTCAGCAAAAAAATTGTATACAAAAAATTGGCAAATCTGCAAAGGGGTTAGCCTTTGCAAATTTACGAATTCGATACAACACGTTATAGTGGCCCGATTGTAATGAATGATACCTTAATCAAAAGCTCTGATCATCAGTATACATACTACTATAAAATATGTATACATTTCAGCAAAAAAATTGTATACAAAAAATTAGCAAATCTGCAAAGGGGTTAGCCTTTGCAAATTTACGAATTTCATTGTTTATTCGATACAACACGTTATAGTGGCCCGATTGTAATGAATGATACCTTAATCAAAAGCTCTGATCATCAGTATAAATACAACTATAAAATATGTATACATTTCAGCAAAAAAATTGTATACAAAAAATTAGCAAATCTGCAAAGGGGTTAGCCTTTGCAAATTTACGAATTTAATTGTTTATTCGATACAACACGTTATAGTGGCCCGATTGTAATGAATGATACCTTAATCAAAAGCTCTGATCATCAGTATAAATACAACTATAAAATATGTATACATTTCAGCAAAAAAATTGTACACAAAAAATTAGCAAATCTGCAAAGGGATTAGCCTTTGCAAATTTACGAATTTAATTGTTTATTCGATACAACACGTTATAGTGGCCCGATTGTAATGAATGATACCTTAATCAAAAGCTCTGATCATCAGTATAAATACTACTATAAAATATGTATACATTTCAGCAAAAAAAGTGTATACAAAAAGTTGGCAAATCAGCAAAGGGGTTAGCCTTTGAAAATTTACGAATTTCATTGTTTATTCGATACAACACGTTATAGTGGCCCGATTGTAATGAATGATACCTTAATCAAAAGCTCTGATCATCAGTATACATACTACTATAAAATATGTATACATTTCAGCAAAAAAATTGTATACAAAAAATTGGCAAATCTGCAAAGGGGTTAGCCTTTGCAAATTTACGAATTCGATACAACACGTTATAGTGGCCCGATTGTAATGAATGATACCTTAATCAAAAGCTCTGATCATCAGTATAAATACTACTATAAAATATGTATACATTTCAGCAAAAAAATTGTATACAAAAAGTTGGCAAATCAGCAAAGGGGTTAGCCTTTGAAAATTTACGAATTTCATTGTTTATTCGATACAACACGTTATAGTGGCCCGATTGTAATGAATGATACCTTAATCAAAAGCTCTGATCATCAGTATACATACTACTATAAAATATGTATACATTTCAGCAAAAAAATTGTAAACAAAAAATTAGCAAATCTGCAAAGGGGTTAGCCTTTGCAAATTTACGAATTTCATTGTTTATTCGATACAACACGTTATAGTGGCCCGATTGTAATGAATGATACCTTAATCAAAAGCTCTGATCATCAGTATAAATACTACTATAAAATATGTATACATTTCAGCAAAAAAATTGTATACAAAAAATTGGCAAATCTGCAAAGGGGTTAGCCTTTGCAAATTTACGAATTCGATACAACAAGTTATAGTGGCCCGATTGTAATGAATGATACCTTAATCAAAAGCTCTGATCATCAGTATACATACTACTATAAAATATGTATACATTTCAGCAAAAAAATTGTATACAAAAAATTAGCAAATCTGCAAAGGGGTTAGCCTTTGCAAATTTACGAATTTCATTGTTTATTCGATACAACACGTTATAGTGGCCCGATTGTAATGAATGATACCTTAATCAAAAGCTCTGATCATCAGTATAAATACTACTATAAAATATGTATACATTTCAGCAAAAAAATTGTACACAAAAAATTAGCAAATCTGCAAAGGGATTAGCCTTTGCAAATTTACGAATTTAATTGTTTATTCGATACAACACGTTATAGTGGCCCGATTGTAATGAATGATACCTTAATCAAAAGCTCTGATCATCAGTATAAATACTACTATAAAATATGTATACATTTCAGCAAAAAAATTGTATACAAAAAGTTGGCAAATCAGCAAAGGGGTTAGCCTTTGAAAATTTACGAATTTCATTGTTTATTCGATACAACACGTTATAGTGGCCCGATTGTAATGAATGATACCTTAATCAAAAGCTCTGATCATCAGTATACATACTACTATAAAATATGTATACATTTCAGCAAAAAAATTGTATACAAAAAATTGGCAAATCTGCAAAGGGGTTAGCCTTTGCAAATTTACGAATTCGATACAACACGTTATAGTGGCCCGATTGTAATGAATGATACCTTAATCAAAAGCTCTGATCATCAGTATAAATACTACTATAAAATATGTATACATTTCAGCAAAAAAATTGTATACAAAAAGTTGGCAAATCAGCAAAGGGGTTAGCCTTTGAAAATTTACGAATTTCATTGTTTATTCGATACAACACGTTATAGTGGCCCGATTGTAATGAATGATACCTTAATCAAAAGCTCTGATCATCAGTATACATACTACTATAAAATATGTATACATTTCAGCAAAAAAATTGTAAACAAAAAATTGGCAAATCTGCAAAGGGGTTAGCCTTTGCAAATTTACGAATTCGATACAACACGTTATAGTGGCCCGATTGTAATGAATGATACCTTAATCAAAAGCTCTGATCATCAGTATAAATACTACTATAAAATATGTATACATTTCAGCAAAAAAATTGTATACAAAAAGTTGGCAAATCAGCAAAGGGGTTAGCCTTTGAAAATTTACGAATTTCATTGTTTATTCGATACAACACGTTATAGTGGCCCGATTGTAATGAATGATACCTTAATCAAAAGCTCTGATCATCAGTATACATACTACTATAAAATATGTATACATTTCAGCAAAAAAATTGTATACAAAAAATTGGCAAATCTGCAAAGGGGTTAGCCTTTGCAAATTTACGAATTCGATACAACACGTTATAGTGGCCCGATTGTAATGAATGATACCTTAATCAAAAGCTCTGATCATCAGTATACATACTACTATAAAATATGTATACATTTCAGCAAAAAAATTGTATACAAAAAATTAGCAAATCTGCAAAGGGGTTAGCCTTTGCAAATTTACGAATTTCATTGTTTATTCGATACAACACGTTATAGTGGCCCGATTGTAATGAATGATACCTTAATCAAAAGCTCTGATCATCAGTATAAATACTACTATAAAATATGTTTACATTTCAGCAAAAAAATTGTATACAAAAAATTGGCAAATCTGCAAAGGCCTTTGCAAATTTACGAATTCGATACAACACGTTATAGTGGCCCGATTGTAATGAATGATACCTTAATCAAAAGCTCTGATCATCAGTATACATACTACTATAAAATATGTATACATTTCAGCAAAAAAATTGTAAACAAAAAATTAGCAAATCTGCAAAGGGGTTAGCCTTTGCAAATTTACGAATTTCATTGTTTATTCGATACAACACGTTATAGTGGCCCGATTGTAATGAATGATACCTTAATCAAAAGCTCTGATCATCAGTATAAATACTACTATAAAATATGTATACATTTCAGCAAAAAAATTGTATACAAAAAATTGGCAAATCTGCAAAGGGGTTAGCCTTTGCAAATTTACGAATTCGATACAACACGTTATAGTGGCCCGATTGTAATGAATGATACCTTAATCAAAAGCTCTGATCATCAGTATACATACTACTATAAAATATGTATACATTTCAGCAAAAAAATTGTATACAAAAAATTAGCAAATCTGCAAAGGGGTTAGCCTTTGCAAATTTACGAATTTCATTGTTTATTCGATACAACACGTTATAGTGGCCCGATTGTAATGAATGATACCTTAATCAAAAGCTCTGATCATCAGTATAAATACAACTATAAAATATGTATACATTTCAGCAAAAAAATTGTATACAAAAAATTAGCAAATCTGCAAAGGGGTTAGCCTTTGCAAATTTACGAATTTAATTGTTTATTCGATACAACACGTTATAGTGGCCCGATTGTAATGAATGATACCTTAATCAAAAGCTCTGATCATCAGTATAAATACAACTATAAAATATGTATACATTTCAGCAAAAAAATTGTACACAAAAAATTAGCAAATCTGCAAAGGGATTAGCCTTTGCAAATTTACGAATTTAATTGTTTATTCGATACAACACGTTATAGTGGCCCGATTGTAATGAATGATACCTTAATCAAAAGCTCTGATCATCAGTATAAATACTACTATAAAATATGTATACATTTCAGCAAAAAAATTGTATACAAAAAGTTGGCAAATCAGCAAAGGGGTTAGCCTTTGAAAATTTACGAATTTCATTGTTTATTCGATACAACACGTTATAGTGGCCCGATTGTAATGAATGATACCTTAATCAAAAGCTCTGATCATCAGTATACATACTACTATAAAATATGTATACATTTCAGCAAAAAAATTGTATACAAAAAATTGGCAAATCTGCAAAGGGGTTAGCCTTTGCAAATTTACGAATTCGATACAACACGTTATAGTGGCCCGATTGTAATGAATGATACCTTAATCAAAAGCTCTGATCATCAGTATAAATACTACTATAAAATATGTATACATTTCAGCAAAAAAATTGTATACAAAAAGTTGGCAAATCAGCAAAGGGGTTAGCCTTTGAAAATTTACGAATTTCATTGTTTATTCGATACAACACGTTATAGTGGCCCGATTGTAATGAATGATACCTTAATCAAAAGCTCTGATCATCAGTATACATACTACTATAAAATATGTATACATTTCAGCAAAAAAATTGTAAACAAAAAATTAGCAAATCTGCAAAGGGGTTAGCCTTTGCAAATTTACGAATTTCATTGTTTATTCGATACAACACGTTATAGTGGCCCGATTGTAATGAATGATACCTTAATCAAAAGCTCTGATCATCAGTATAAATACTACTATAAAATATGTATACATTTCAGCAAAAAAATTGTATACAAAAAATTGGCAAATCTGCAAAGGGGTTAGCCTTTGCAAATTTACGAATTCGATACAACAAGTTATAGTGGCCCGATTGTAATGAATGATACCTTAATCAAAAGCTCTGATCATCAGTATACATACTACTATAAAATATGTATACATTTCAGCAAAAAAATTGTATACAAAAAATTAGCAAATCTGCAAAGGGGTTAGCCTTTGCAAATTTACGAATTTCATTGTTTATTCGATACAACACGTTATAGTGGCCCGATTGTAATGAATGATACCTTAATCAAAAGCTCTGATCATCAGTATAAATACTACTATAAAATATGTATACATTTCAGCAAAAAAATTGTACACAAAAAATTAGCAAATCTGCAAAGGGATTAGCCTTTGCAAATTTACGAATTTAATTGTTTATTCGATACAACACGTTATAGTGGCCCGATTGTAATGAATGATACCTTAATCAAAAGCTCTGATCATCAGTATAAATACTACTATAAAATATGTATACATTTCAGCAAAAAAATTGTATACAAAAAGTTGGCAAATCAGCAAAGGGGTTAGCCTTTGAAAATTTACGAATTTCATTGTTTATTCGATACAACACGTTATAGTGGCCCGATTGTAATGAATGATACCTTAATCAAAAGCTCTGATCATCAGTATACATACTACTATAAAATATGTATACATTTCAGCAAAAAAATTGTATACAAAAAATTGGCAAATCTGCAAAGGGGTTAGCCTTTGCAAATTTACGAATTCGATACAACACGTTATAGTGGCCCGATTGTAATGAATGATACCTTAATCAAAAGCTCTGATCATCAGTATAAATACTACTATAAAATATGTATACATTTCAGCAAAAAAATTGTATACAAAAAGTTGGCAAATCAGCAAAGGGGTTAGCCTTTGAAAATTTACGAATTTCATTGTTTATTCGATACAACACGTTATAGTGGCCCGATTGTAATGAATGATACCTTAATCAAAAGCTCTGATCATCAGTATACATACTACTATAAAATATGTATACATTTCAGCAAAAAAATTGTAAACAAAAAATTGGCAAATCTGCAAAGGGGTTAGCCTTTGCAAATTTACGAATTCGATACAACACGTTATAGTGGCCCGATTGTAATGAATGATACCTTAATCAAAAGCTCTGATCATCAGTATAAATACTACTATAAAATATGTATACATTTCAGCAAAAAAATTGTATACAAAAAATTTGCCAATCAGCAAAGGGGTTAGCCTTTGAAAATTTACGAATTTCATTGTTTATTCGATACAACACGTTATAGTGGCCCGATTGTAATGAATGATACCTTAATCAAAAGCTCTGATCATCAGTATACATACTACTATAAAATATGTATACATTTCAGCAAAAAAATTGTATACAAAAAATTAGCAAATCTGCAAAGGGGTTAGCCTTTGCAAATTTACGAATTTCATTGGTTATTCGATACAACACGTTATAGTGGCCCGATTGTAATGAATGATACCTTAATAAAAAGCTCTGATCATCAGTATAAATACTACTATAAAATATGTATACATTTCAGCAAAAAAATTGTACACAAAAATTAGCAAATCTGCAAAGGGATTAGCCTTTGCAAATTTACGAATTTCATTGTTTATTCGATACAACACGTTATAGTGGCCCGATTGTAATGAATGATACCTTAATCAAAAGCTCTGATCATCAGTATAAATACTACTATAAAATATGTATACATTTCAGCAAAAAAATTGTATACAAAAAATTGGCAAATCTGCAAAGGTGTTAGCCTTTGCAAATTTACGAATTTCATTGTTTATTCGATACAACACGTTATAGTGGCCCGATTGTAATGAATGATAACTTAATCAAAAGCTCTGATCATCAGTATAAATACTACTATAAAATATGTATACATTTCAGCAAAAAAATTGTATACAAAAAATTAGCAAATCTGCAAAGGGGTTAGCCTTTGCAAATTTACGAATTTCATTGTTTATTCGATACAACACGTTATAGTGGACCGATTGTAATGAATGATACCTTAATCAAAAGCTCTGATCATCAGTATAAATACTACTATAAAATATGTATACATTTCAGCAAAAAAATTGTACACAAAAATTAGCAAATCTGCAAAGGGATTAGCCTTTGCAAATTTACGAATTTCATTGTTTATTCGATACAACACGTTATAGTGGCCCGATTGTAATGAATGATACCTTAATCAAAAGCTCTGATCATCAGTATAAATACTACTATAAAATATGTATACATTTCAGCAAAAAAATTGTATACAAAAAATTAGCAAATCTGCAAAGGGGTTAGCCTTTGCAAATTTACGAATTTCATTGTTTATTCGATACAACACGTTATAGTGGCCCGATTGTAATGAATGATACCTTAATCAAAAGCTCTGATCATCAGTATAAATACTACTATAAAATATGTATACATTTCAGCAAAAAAATTGTATACAAAAAATTGGCAAATCTGCAAAGGGGTTAGCCTTTGCAAATTTACGAATTCGATACAACACGTTATAGTGGCCCGATTGTAATGAATGATACCTTAATCAAAAGCTCTGATCATCAGTATAAATACTACTATAAAATATGTATACATTTCAGCAAAAAAATTGTATACAAAAAATTAGCAAATCTGCAAAGGGGTTAGCCTTTGCAAATTTACGAATTTCATTGTTTATTCGATACAACACGTTATAGTGGCCCGATTGTAATGAATGATACCTTAATCAAAAGCTCTGATCATCAGTATAAATACTACTATAAAATATGTATACATTTCAGCAAAAAAATTGTATACAAAAAATTGGCAAATCTGCAAAGGGGTTAGCCTTTGCAAATTTACGAATTCGATACAACACGTTATAGTGGCCCGATTGTAATGAATGATACCTTAATCAAAAGCTCTGATCATCAGTATACATACTACTATAAAATATGTATACATTTCAGCAAAAAAATTGTTTACAAAAAATTAGCAAATCTGCAAAGGGGTTAGCCTTTGCAAATTTACGAATTTCATTGTTTATTCGATACAACACGTTATAGTGGCCCGATTGTAATGAATGATACCTTAATCAAAAGCTCTGATCATCAGTATAAATACTACTATAAAATATGTATACATTTCAGCAAAAAAATTTTAATACAAAAAATTAGCAAATCTGCAAAGGGGTTAGCCTTTGCAAATTTACGAATTTCATTGTTTATTCGATACAACACGTTATAGTGGCCCGATTGTAATGAATGATACCTTAATCAAAAGCTCTGATCATCAGTATAAATATGACTATAAAATATGAATACATTTCAGCAAAAAAATTGTATACAAAAAATTAGCAAATCTGCAAAGGGGTTAGCCTTTGCAAATTTACGAATTTCATTGGTTATTCGATACAACACGTTATAGTGGCCCGATTGTAATGAATGATACCTTAATCAAAAGCTCTGATCATCAGTATAAATACTACTATAAAATATGTATACATTTCAGCAAAAAAAATGTACACAAAAATTAGCAAATCTGCAAAGGGATTAGCCTTTGCAAATTTACGAATTTCATTGTTTATTCGATACAACACGTTATAGTGGCCCGATTGTAATGAATGATACCTTAATCAAAAGCTCTGATCATCAGTATAAATACTACTATAAAATATGTATACATTTCAGCAAAAAAATTGTATACAAAAAATTAGCAAATCTGCAAAGGGGTTAGCCTTTGCAAATTTACGAATTTCATTGTTTATTCGATACAACACGTTATAGTGGCCCGATTGTAATGAATGATACCTTAATCAAAAGCTCTGATCATCAGTATAAATACTACTATAAAATATGTATACATTTCAGCAAAAAAATTGTATACAAAAAATTGGCAAATCTGCAAAGGGGTTAGCCTTTGCAAATTTACGAATTCGATACAACACGTTATAGTGGCCCGATTGTAATGAATGATACCTTAATCAAAAGCTCTGATCATCAGTATACATACTACTATAAAATATGTATACATTTCAGCAAAAAAATTGTTTACAAAAAATTAGCAAATCTGCAAAGGGGTTAGCCTTTGCAAATTTACGAATTTCATTGTTTATTCGATACAACACGTTATAGTGGCCCGATTGTAATGAATGATACCTTAATCAAAAGCTCTGATCATCAGTATAAATACTACTATAAAATATGTATACATTTCAGCAAAAAAATTTTAATACAAAAAATTAGCAAATCTGCAAAGGGGTTAGCCTTTGCAAATTTACGAATTTCATTGTTTATTCGATACAACACGTTATAGTGGCCCGATTGTAATGAATGATACCTTAATCCAAGGCTCTGATCATCAGTATAAATACTACTATAAAATATGTATACATTTCAGCAAAAAAATTGTATACAAAAAATTGGCAAATCTGCAAAGGTGTTAGCCTTTGCAATTTTACGAATTTCATGGTTTATTCGATACAACACGTTATAGTGGCCCGATTGTAATGAATGATACCTTAATCAAAAGCTCTGATCATCAGTATAAATACTACTATAAAATATGTATACATTTCAGCAAAAAAATTGTATACAAAAAATTAGCAAATCTGCAAAGGGGTTAGCCTTTGCAAATTTACGAATTTCATTGTTTATTCGATACAACACGTTATAGTGGCCCGATTTTAATGAATGATACCTTAATCAAAAGCTCTGATCATCAGTATAAATACTACTATAAAATATGTATACATTTCAGCAAAAAAATTGTATACAAAAAATTAGCAAATCTGCAAAGGGGTTAGCCTTTGCAAATTTACGAATTTCATTGGTTATTCGATACAACACGTTATAGTGGCCCGATTGTAATGAATGATACCTTAATAAAAAGCTCTGATCATCAGTATAAATACTACTATAAAATATGTATACATTTCAGCAAAAAAATTGTACACAAAAATTAGCAAATCTGCAAAGGGATTAGCCTTTGCAAATTTACGAATTTCATTGTTTATTCGATACAACACGTTATAGTGGCCCGATTGTAATGAATGATACCTTAATCAAAAGCTCTGATCATCAGTATAAATACTACTATAAAATATGTATACATTTCAGCAAAAAAATTGTAAACAAAAAATTAGCAAATCTGCAAAGGGGTTAGCCTTTGCAAATTTACGAATTCGATACAACACGTTATAGTGGCCCGATTGTAATGAATGATACCTTAATCAAAAGCTCTGATCATCAGTATACATACTATTATAAAATATGTATACATTTCAGCAAAAAAATTGTAAACAAAAAATTAGCAAATCTGCAAAGGGGTTAGCCTTTGCAAATTTACGAATTTCATTGTTTATTCGATACAACACGTTATAGTGGCCCGATTGTAATGAATGATACCTTAATCAAAAGCTCTGATCATCAGTATAAATACAACTATAAAATATGTATACATTTCAGCAAAAAAATTGTATACAAAAAATTGGCAAATCTGCAAAGGGGTTAGCCTTTGCAAATTTACGAATTCGATACAACACGTTATAGTGGCCCGATTGTAATGAATGATACCTTAATCAAAAGCTCTGATCATCAGTATACATACTACTATAAAATATGTATACATTTCAGCAAAAAAATTGTATACAAAAAATTAGCAAATCTGCAAAGGGGTTAGCCTTTGCAAATTTACGAATTTCATTGTTTATTCGATACAACACGTTATAGTGGCCCGATTGTAATGAATGATACCTTAATCAAAAGCTCTGATCATCAGTATAAATACTACTATAAAATATGTATACATTTCAGCAAAAAAATTTTAATACAAAAAATTAGCAAATCTGCAAAGGGGTTAGCCTTTGCAAATTTACGAATTTCATTGTTTATTCGATACAACACGTTATAGTGGCCCGATTGTAATGAATGATACCTTAATCAAAAGCTCTGATCATCAGTATAAATACTACTATAAAATATGTATACATTTCAGCAAAAAAATTGTATACAAAAAATTAGCAAATCTGCAAAGGGGTTAGCCTTTGCAAATTTACGAATTTCATTGTTTATTCGATACAACACGTTATAGTGGCCCGATTGTAATGAATGATACCTTAATAAAAAGCTCTGATCATCAGTATAAATACTACTATAAAATATGTATACATTTCAGCAAAAAAATTGTACACAAAAATTAGCAAATCTGCAAAGGGATTAGCCTTTGCAAATTTACGAATTTCATTGTTTATTCGATACAACACGTTATAGTGGCCCGATTGTAATGAATGATACCTTAATCAAAAGCTCTGATCATCAGTATAAATACTACTATAAAATATGTATACATTTCAGCAAAAAAATTGTATACAAAAAATTTGAAAATCTGCAAAGGGGTTAGCCTTTGCAAATTTACGAATTTCATTGGTTATTCGATACAACACGTTATAGTGGCCCGATTGTAATGAATGATACCTTAATAAAAAGCTCTGATCATCAGTATAAATACTACTATAAAATATGTATACATTTCAGCAAAAAAATTGTATACAAAAAATTAGCAAATCTGCAAAGGGGTTAGCCTTTGCAAATTTACGAATTCGATACAACACGTTATAGTGGCCCGATTGTAATGAATGATACCTTAATCAAAAGCTCTGATCATCAGTATAAATACTACTATAAAATATGTATACATTTCAGCAAAAAAATTGTATACAAAAAATTGGCAAATCTGCAAAGGGGTTAGCCTTTGCAAATTTACGAATTTCATTGGTTATTCGATACAACACGTTATAGTGGCCCGATTGTAATGAATGATACCTTAATCAAAAGCTCTGATCATCAGTATACATACTACTTTAAAATATGTATACATTTCAGCAAAAAAATTGTATACAAAAAATTAGCAAATCTGCAAAGGGGTTAGCCTTTGCAAATTTACGAATTTCATTGTTTATTCGATACAACACGTTATAACGGCCCGATTGTAATGAATGATACCTTAATCAAAAGCTCTGATCATCAGTATAAATACTACTATAAAATATGTATACATTTCAGCAAAAAAATTTATACAAAAAATTAGCAAATCTGCGAAGGGGTTAGCCTTTGCAAATTTACGAATTTCATTGTTTATTCGATACAACACGTTATAGTGGCCCGATTGTAATGAATGATACCTTAATCAAAAGCTCTGATCATCAGTATAAATACAACTATAAAATATGTATACATTTCAGCAAAAAAATTGTATACAAAAAATTAGCAAATCTGCAAAGGGATTAGCCTTTGCAAATTTACGAATTTCATTGTTTATTCGATACAACACGTTATAGTGGCGCGATTGTAATGAGTGATACCTTAATCAAAAGCTCTGATTATCAGTATAAATACTACTATAAAATATGTATACATTTCAGCAAAAAAATTGTATACAAAAAATTAGCAAATCTGCAAAGGGGTTAGCCTTTGCAAATTTACGAATTTCATTGTTTATTCGATACAACACGTTATAGTGACCCGATTGTAATGAATGATACCTTAATCAAAAGCTCTGATCATCAGTATAAATACTACTATAAAATATGTATACATTTCAGTAAAAAAATTGTTTACAAAAAATTAGCAAATCTGCAAAGGGGTTAGCCTTTGCAAATTTACGAATTTCATTGTTTATTCGATACAACACGTTATAGTGGCCCGATTGTAATGAATGATACCTTAATCAAAAGCTCTGATCATCAGTATAAATACTCCTATAAAATATGTATACATTTCAGCAAAAAAATTGTATACAAAAAATTAGCAAATCTGCAAAGGGGTTAGCCTTTGCAAATTTACGAATTTCATTGTTTATTCGATACAACACGTTATAGTGGCCCGATTGTAATGAATGATACCTTAATCAAAAGCTCTAATCATCAGTATAAATACTACTATAAAATATGTATATATTTTAGCAAAAAAAATTTATACAAAAAATTAGCAAATCTGCAAAGGGGTTAGCCTTTGCAAATTTACGAATTCGATACAACACGTTATAGTGGCCCGATTGTAATGAATGATACCTTAATCAAAAGCTCTGATCATCAGTATAAATACTACTATAAAATATGTATACATTTACGCAATAAAATTTTATACAAAAAATTAGCAAATCTGCAAAGGGGTTAGCCTTTGCAAATTTACGAATTCAATACAACACGTTATAGTGGCCCGATTGTAATGAATGATACCTTAATCAAAAGCTCTGATCATCAGTATAAATACTACTATAAAATATGTATACATTTCAGCAAAAAAATTGTATACAAAAAATTAGCAAATCTGCAAAGGGGTTAGCCTTTGCAAATCTACGAATTCGATACAACACGTTATAGTGGCCCGATTGTAATGAATGATACCTTAATCAAAAGCTCTGATCATCAGTATAAATACTACTATAAAATATGTATACACTTCAGCAAAAAAATTTTATACAAAAAATTAGCAAATCTGCAAAGGGGTTAGCCTTTGCAAATTTACGAATTTCATTGTTTATTCGATACAACACGTTATAGTGGCCCGATTGTAATGAATGATACCTTAATCAAAAGCTCTGATCATCAGTATAAATACTACTATAAAATATGTATACATTTTAGCAAAAAAATTTTATACAAAAAATTAGCAAATCTGCAAAGGGGTTAGCCTTTGCAAATTTACGAATTCGATACAACACGTTATAGTGGCCCGATTGTAATGAATGATACCTTAATCAAAAGCTCTGATCATCAGTATAAATACTACTATAAAATATGTTTACATTTCAGCATAAAAATTGTAAACAAAAAATTAGCAAATCTGCAAAGGGGTTAGCCTTTGCAAATTTACGAATTTCATTGTTTATTCGATACAACACGTTATAGTGGCCCGATTGTAATGAATGATACCTTAATCAAAAGCTCTGATCATCAGTATAAATACTACTATAAAATATGTATACATTTCAGCAAAAAAATTGTATACAAAAAATTAGCAAATCTGCAAAGGGGTTAGCCTTTGCAAATTTACGAATTTCATTGTTTATTCGATACAACACGTTATAGTGGCCCGATTGTAATGAATGATACCTTAATCAAAAGCTCTGATCATCAGTATAAATACTACTATAAAATATGTATACATTTCAGCAAAAAAATTGTATACAAAAAATTAGCAAATCTGCAAAGGGGTTAGCCTTTGCAAATTTAAGAATTTCACTGTTTACTCTGATCAGTATAAATACTACTATAAAATATGTATACATTTCAGCAAAAAAATTGTAAACAAAAAATTAGCAAATCTGCAAAGGGGTTAGCCTTTGCAAATTTACGAATTTCATTGTTTATTCGATACAACACGTTATAGTGGCCCGATTGTAATGAATGATACCTTAATCAAAAGCTCTGATCATCAGTATAAATACTACTATAAAATATGTATACATTTCAGCAAAAAAATTGTATACAAAAAATTAGCAAATCTGCAAAGGGGTTAGCCTTTGCAAATTTACGAATTTCATTGTTTATTCGATACAACACGTTATAGTGGCCCGATTGTAATGAATGATACCTTAATCAAAAGCTCTGATCATTAGTATAAATACTACTATAAAATATGTATACATTTCAGCAAAAAAATTGTATACAAAAAATTAGCAAATCTGCAAAGGGGTTAGCCTTTGCAAATCTACGAATTCGATACAACACGTTATAGTGGCCCGATTGTAATGAATGATACCTTAATCAAAAGCTCTGATCATCAGTATAAATACTACTATAAAATATGTATACATTTCAGCAAAAAAATTGTATACAAAAAATTAGCAAATCTGCAAAGGGGTTAGCCTTTGCAAATTTACGAATTTCATTGTTTATTCGATACAACACGTTATAGTGGCCCGATTGTAATGAATGATACCTTAATCAAAAGCTCTGATCATCAGTATAAATACTACAATAAAATATGTATACATTTTAGCAAAAAAATTTTATACAAAAAATTAGCAAATCTGCAAAGGGGTTAGCCTTTGCAAATTTACGAATTCGATACAACACGTTATAGTGGCCCGATTGTAATGAATGATACCTTAATCAAAAGCTCTGATCATCAGTATAAATACTACTATAAAATATGTTTACATTTCAGCATAAAAATTGTATAAAAAAAATTAGCAAATCTGCAAAGGGGTTAGCCTTTGCAAATTTACGAATTTCATTGTTTATTCGATACAACACGTTATAGTGGCCCGATTGTAATGAATGATACCTTAATCAAAAGCTCTGATCATCAGTATAAATACTACTATAAAATATGTATACATTTCAGCAAAAAAATTGTATACAAAAAATTAGCAAATCTGCAAAGGGGTTAGCCTTTGCAAATTTACGAATTTCATTGTTTATTCGATACAACACGTTATAGTGGCCCGATTGTAATGAATGATACCTTAATCAAAAGCTCTGATCATCAGTATAAATACTACTATAAAATATGTATACATTTCAGCAAAAAAATTGTATACAAAAAATTAGCAAATCTGCAAAGGGGTTAGCCTTTGCAAATTTACGAATTTCATTGTTTATTCGATACAACACGTTATAGTGGCCCGATTGTAATGAATGATACCTTAATCAAAAGCTCTGATCATCAGTATAAATAATACTATAAAATATGTATACATTTCAGCAAAAAAATTTTATACAAAAAATTAGCAAATCTGCAAAGGGGTTAGCCTTTGCAAATTTACGAATTCGATACAACACGTTATAGTGGCCCGATTGTAATGAATGATACCTTAATAAAAAGCTCTGATCATCAGTATAAATACTACTATAAAATATGTATACATTTCAGCAAAAAAATTGTATACAAAAAATTAGCAAATCTGCAAAGGGGTTAGCCTTTGCAAATTTACGAATTTCATTGATTATTCGATACAACACGTTATAGTGGCCCGATTGTAATGAATGATACCTTAATCAAAAGCTCTGATCATCAGTATAAATACTATTATAAAATATGTATACATTTCAGCAAAAAAATTGTATACAAAAAATTTGCAAATCTGCAAAGGGGTTAGCCTTTGTAAATTGACGAATTTCATTGTTTATTCGATACAACACGTTATAGTGGCCCGATTGTAATGAATGATACCTTAATCAAAAGCTCTGATCATCAAAATAAATACTACTATAAAATATGTATATATTTCAGCAAAAAAATTGTATACAAAAAATTAGCAAATCTGCAAAGGGGTTAGCCTTTGCAAATTTACGAATTTCATTGTTTATTCGATACAACACGTTATAGTGGCCCGATTGTAATGAATGATACCTTAATCAAAAGCTCTGATCATCAGTATAAATACTATTATAAAATATGTATACATTTCAGCAAAAAAATTGTATACAACAAATTAGCAAATCTGCAAAGGGGTTAGCCTTTGCAAATTTACGAATTTCATTGTTTATTCGATACAACACGTTATAGTGGCCCGATTGTAATGAATGATACCTTAATCAAAAGCTCTGATCATCAGTATAAATACTACTATAAAATATGTATACATTTCAGCAAAAAAATTGTATACAAAAAATTAGCAAATCTGCAAAGGGGTAAGCCTTTGCAAATTTACGAATTTCATTGTTTATTCGATACAACACGTTATAGTGGCCCGATTGTAATGAATGATACCTTAATCAAAAGCTCTGATCATCAGTATAAATACTACTATAAAATATGTATACATTTCAGCAAAAAAATTGTATACAAAAAATTAGCAAATCTGCAAAGGGGTTAGCCTTTGCAAATTTACGAATTTCATTGTTTATTCGATACAACACGTTTATAGTGGCCCGATTGTAATGAATGATACCTTAATCAAAAGCTCTGATCATCAGTATAAATACTACTATAAAATATGTATACATTTCAGCAAAAAAATTGTATACAAAAAATTAGCAAATCTGCAAAGGGGTTAGCCTTTGCAAATTTACGAATTTCATTGTTTATTCGATACAACACGTTATAGTGGCCCGATTGTAATGAATGATACCTTAATCAAAAGCTCTGATCATCAGTATAAATACTATTATAAAATATGTATACATTTCAGCAAAAAAATTGTATACAAAAAATTAGCAAATCTGCAAAGGGATTAGCCTTTGCAAATTTACGAATTTCATTGTTTATTCGATACAACACGTTATAGTGGCCCGATTGTAATGAATGATACCTTAATCAAAAGCTCTGATCATCAGTATAAATACTACTATAAAATATGTATACATTTCAGCAAAAAAATTGTATACAAAAAATTAGCAAATCTGCAAAGGGGTTAGCCTTTGCAAATTTACGAATTTCATTGTTTATTCGATACAACACGTTATAGTGGCCCGATTGTAATGAATGATACCTTAATCAAAAGCTCTGATCATCAGTATAAATACTACTATAAAATATGTATACATTTTAGCAAAAAAAATTTATACAAAAAATTAGCAAATCTGCAAAGGGGTTAGCCTTTGCAAATTTACGAATTCGATACAACACGTTATAGTGGCCCGATTGTAATGAATGATACCTTAATCAAAAGCTCTGATCATCAGTATAAATACTACTATAAAATATGTATACATTTCAGCAAAAAAATTGTATACAAAAAATTTGCAAATCTGCAAAGGGGTTAGCCTTTGTAAATTGACGTATTTCATTGTTTATTCGATACAACACGTTATAGTGGCCCGATTGTAATGAATGATACCTTAATCAAAAGCTCTGATCATCAGTATAAATACTACTATAAAATATGTTTACATTTTAGCAAAAAAATTGTATACAAAAAATTAGCAAATCTGCAAAGGGGTTAGCCTTTGCAAATTTACGAATTCGATACAACACGTTATAGTGGTCCGATTGTAATGAATGATACCTTAATCAAAAGCTCTGATCATCAGTATAAATACTATTATAAAATATGTATACATTTAAGCAAAAAAATTGTATACAAAAAATTTGCAAATCTGCAAAGGGGTTAGCCTTTGCAAATTTACGAATTTCATTGTTTATTCGATACAACACGTTATAGTGGCCCGATTGTAATGAATGATACCTTAATCAAAAGCTCTGATCATCAGTATAAATACTACTATAAAATATGTATATATTTCAGCAAAAAAATTGTATACAAAAAATTAGCAAATCTGCAAAGGGGTTAGCCTTTGCAAATTTACGAATTTCATTGTCTATTCGATACAACACGTTATAGTGGCCCGATTGTAATGAATGATACCTTAATCAAAAGCTCTGATCATCAGTATAAATACTACTATAAAATATGTATACATTTAAGCAAAAAAATTGTATACAAAAAATTAGCAAATCTGCAAAGGGGTTAGCCTTTGCAAATTTACGAATTCGATACAACACGTTATAGTGGCCCGATTGTAATGAATGATACCTTAATCAAAAGCTCTGATCATCAGTATAAATACTACTATAAAATATGTAAACATTTTAGCAAAAAAATTGTATACAAAAAATTAGCAAATCTGCAAAGGGGTTAGCCTTTGCAAATTTACGAATTTCATTGTTTATTCGATACAACACGTTATAGTGGCCCGATTGTAATGAATGATACCTTAATCAAAAGCTCTGATCATCAGTATAAATACTACTATAAAATATGTATACATTTCAGCAAAAAAATTGTATACAAAAAATTAGCAAATCTGCAAAGGGGTTAGCCTTTGCAAATTTACGAATTTCATTGTTTATTCGATACAACACGTTATAGTGGCCCGATTGTAATGAATGATACCTTAATCAAAAGCTCTGATCATCAGTATAAATACTACTATAAAATATGTATACATTTCAGCAAAAAAATTGTATACAAAAAATTAGCAAATCTGCAAAGAGGTTAGCCTTTGCAAATTTACGAATTTCATTGTTTATTCGATACAACACGTTATAGTGGCCCGATTGTAATGAATGATACCTTAATCAAAAGCTCTGATCATCAGTATAAATACTACTATAAAATATGTATACATTTTAGCAAAAAAATTTTAAACAAAAAATTAGCAAATCTGCAAAGGGGTTAGCCTTTGCAAATTTACGAATTCGATACAACACGTTATAGTGGCCCGATTGTAATGAATGATACCTTAATCAAAAGCTCTGATCATCATTATAAATACTACTATAAAATATGTATACATTTCAGCAAAAAAATTGTATACAAAAAATTAGCAAATCTGCAAAGAGGTTAGCCTTTGCAAATTTACGAATTTCATTGTTTATTCGATACAACACGTTATAGTGGCCCGATTGTAATGAATGATACCTTAATCAAAAGCTCTGATCATCAGTATAAATACTACTATAAAATATGTATACATTTTAGCAAAAAAATTGTATACAAAAAATTAGCAAATCTGCAAAGGGGTTAGCCTTTGCAAATTTACGAATTCGATACAACACGTTATAGTGGCCCGATTGTAATGAATGATACCTTAATCAAAATCTCTGATCATCAGTATAAATACTACTATAAAATATGTAAACATTTTAGCAAAAAAATTGTATACAAAAAATTAGCAAATCTGCAAAGGGGTTAGCCTTTGCAAATTTACGAATTTCATTGTTTATTCGATACAACACGTTATAGTGGCCCGATTGTAATGAATGATACCTTAATCAAAAGCTCTGATCATCAGTATAAATACTACTATAAAATATGTATACATTTCAGCAAAAAAATTGTATACAAAAAATTAGCAAATCTGCAAAGGGGTTAGCCTTTGCAAATTTACGAATTTCATTGTTTATTCGATACAACACGTTATAGTGGCCCGATTGTAATGAATGATACCTTAATCAAAAGCTCTGATCATCAGTATAAATACTACTATAAAATATGTAAACATTTTAGCAAAAAAATTGTATACAAAAAATTAGCAAATCTGCAAAGGGATTAGCCTTTGCAAATTTACGAATTTCATTGTTTATTCGATACAACACGTTATAGTGGCCCGATTGTAATGAATGATACCTTAATCAAAAGCTCTGATCATCAGTATAAATACTACTATAAAATATGTATACATTTCAGCAAAAAAATTGTATACAAAAAATTAGCAAATCTGCAAAGGGGTTAGCCTTTGCAAATTTACGAATTTCATTGTTTATTCGATACAACACGTTATAGTGGCCCGATTGTAATGAGTGATACCTTAATCAAAAGCTCTGATCATCAGTATAAATACTACTATAAAATATGTATACATTTCAGCAAAAAAATTGTATAGAAAAAATTAGCAAATCTGCAAAGAGGTTAGCCTTTGCAAATTTACGAATTTCATTGTTTATTCGATACAACACGTTATAGTGGCCCGATTGTAATGAATGATACCTTAATCAAAAGCTCTGATCATCAGTATAAATACTACTATAAAATATGTATACATTTTAGCAAAAAAATTTTAAACAAAAAATTAGCAAATCTGCAAAGGGGTTAGCCTTTGCAAATTTACGAATTCGATACAACACGTTATAGTGGCCCGATTGTAATGAATGATACCTTAATCAAAAGCTCTGATCATCATTATAAATACTGCTATAAAATATGTATACATTTCAGCAAAAAAATTGTATACAAAAAATTAGCAAATCTGCAAAGAGGTTAGCCTTTGCAAATTTACGAATTTCATTGTTTATTCGATACAACACGTTATAGTGGCCCGATTGTAATGAATGATACCTTAATCAAAAGCTCTGATCATCAGTATAAATACTACTATAAAATATGTATACATTTTAGCAAAAAAATTGTATACAAAAAATTAGCAAATCTGCAAAGGGGTTAGCCTTTGCAAATTTACGAATTCGATACAACACGTTATAGTGGCCCGATTGTAATGAATGATACCTTAATCAAAATCTCTGATCATCAGTATAAATACTACTATAAAATATGTAAACATTTTAGCAAAAAAATTGTATACAAAAAATTAGCAAATCTGCAAAGGGGTTAGCCTTTGCAAATTTACGAATTTCATTGTTTATTCGATACAACACGTTATAGTGGCCCGATTGTAATGAATGATACCTTAATCAAAAGCTCTGATCATCTGTATAAATACTACTATAAAATATGTATACATTTCAGCAAAAAAATTGTATACAAAAAATTTGCAAATCTGCAAAGGGGTTAGCCTTTGTAAATTTACGAATTTCATTGTTTATTTGATACAACACGTTATAGTGGCCCGATTGTAATGAATGATACCTTAATCAAAAGCTCTGATCATCAGTATAAATACTACTATAAAGTATGTATACACTTCAGCAAAAAAATTGTATACAAAAAATTAGCAAATCTGCAAAGGGATTAGCCTTTGCAAATTTACGAATTTCATTGTTTATTCGATACAACACGTTATAGTGGCCCGATTGTAATGAATGATACCTTAATCAAAAGCTCTGATCATCAGTATAAATACTACTATAAAATATGTATACATTTCAGCAAAAAAATTTTATACAAAAAATTAGCAAATCTGCAAAGGGGTTAGCCTTTGCAAATTTACGAATTTCATTGTTTATTCGATACAACACGTTATAGTGGCCCGATTGTAATGAATGATACCTTAATCAAAAGCTCTGATCATCAGTATAAATACTATTATAAAATATGTATACATTTCAGCAAAAAAATTGTATACAAAAAATTAGCAAATCTGCAAAGGGATTAGCCTTTGCAAATTTACGAATTTCATTGTTTATTCGATACAACACGTTATAGTGGCCCGATTGTAATGAATGATACCTTAATCAAAAGCTCTGATCATCAGTATAAATACTACTATAAAATATGTATATATTTCAGCAAAAAAATTGTATACAAAAAATTAGCAAATCTGCAAAGGGGTTAGCCTTTGCAAATTTACGAATTTCATTGTTTATTCGATACAACACGTTATAGTGGCCCGATTGTAATGAATGATACCTTAATCAAAAGCTCTGATCATCAGTATAAATACTACTATAAAATATGTATACATTTCAGCAAAAAAATTGTATACAAAAAATTAGCAAATCTGCAAAGGGGTTAGCCTTTGCAAATTTACGAATTTCATTGTTTATTCGATACAACACGTTATAGTGGCCCGATTGTAATGAATTATACCTTAATCAAAAGCTCTGATCATCAGTATAAATACTACTATAAAATATGTATACATTTCAGCAAAAAAATTTTATACAAAAAATTAGCAAATCTGCAAAGGGGTTAGCCTTTGCAAATTTACGAATTTCATTGTTTATTCGATACAACACGTTATAGTGGCCCGATTGTAATGAATGATACCTTAATCAAAAGCTCTGATCATCAGTATAAATACTACTATAAAATATGTATACATTTCAGCAAAAAATTGTATACCAAAAATTAGCAAATCTGCAAAGGGGTTAGCCTTTGCAAATTTACGAATTTCATTGTTTATTCGATACAACACGTTATAGTGGCCCGATTGTAATGAATGATACCTTAATCAAAAGCTCTGATCATCAGTATAAATACTAATATAAAATATGTATATATTTCAGCAAAAAAATTGTATACAAAAAATTAGCAAATCTGCAAAGGGGTTAGCCTTTGCAAATTTACGAATTTCATTGTTTATTCGATACAACACGTTATAGTGGCCCGATTGTAATGAATGATACCTTAATCAAAAGCTCTGATCATCAGTATAAATACTACTATAAAATATGTATACATTTCAGCAAAAAAATTGTATACAAATATTAGCAAATCTGCAAAGGGGTTAGCCTTTGCAAATTTACGAATTTCATTGTTTATTCGATACAACACGTTATAGTGGCCCGATTGTAATGAATGATACCTTAATCAAAAGCTCTGATCATCAGTATAAATACTAATATAAAATATGTATATATTTCAGCAAAAAAATTGTATACAAAAAATTAGCAAATCTGCAAAGGGGTTAGCCTTTGCAAATTTACGAATTTCATTGTTTATTCGATACAACACGTTATAGTGGCCCGATTGTAATGAATGATACCTTAATCAAAAGCTCTGATCATCAGTATAAATACTACTATAAAATATGTATACATTTCAGCAAAAAAATTGTATACAAATATTAGCAAATCTGCAAAGGGGTTAGCCTTTGCAAATTTACGAATTTCATTGTTTATTCGATACAACACGTTATAGTGGCCCGATTGTAATGAATGATACCTTAATCAAAAGCTCTGATCATCAGTATAAATACTACTATAAAATATGTATACATTTCAGCAAAAAAAGTTGTATACAAAAAATTAGCAAATCTGCAAAGGGGTTAGCCTTTGCAAATTTACGAATTTCATTGTTTATTCGATACAACACGTTATAGTGGCCCGATTGTAATGAATGATACCTTAATCAAAAGCTCTGATCATCAGTATAAATACTACTATAAAATATGTATACATTTCAGCAAAAAAATTGTATACAAAAAATTAGCAAATCTGCAAAGGGGTTAGCCTTTGCAAATTTACGAATTTCATTGTTTATTTGATACAACACGTTATAGTGGCCCGATTGTAATGAATTATACCTTAATCAAAAGCTCTGATCATCAGTATAAATACTACTATAAAATATGTATACATTTCAGCAAAAAAATTGTATACAAAAAATTAGCAAATCTGCAAAGGGGTTAGCCTTTGCAAATTTACGAATTTCATTGTTTATTCGATACAACACGTTATAGTGGCCCGATTGTAATGAATGATACCTTAATCAAAAGCTCTGATCATCAGTATAAATACTACTATAAAATATGTATACATTTCAGCAAAAAATTTGTATACAAAAAATTAGCAAATCTGCAAAGGGGTTAGCCTTTGCAAATTTACGAATTTCATTGTTTATTCGATACAACACGTTATAGTGGCCCGATTGTAATGAATGATACCTTAATCAAAAGCTCTGATCATCAGTATAAATACTACTATAAAACATTTATACATTTCAGCAAAAAAATTGTATACAAAAAATTAGCAAATCTGCAAAGGGGTTAGCCTTTGTAAATTGACGAATTTCATTGTTTATTCGATACAACACGTAATAGTGGCCCGATTGTAATGAATGATACCTTAATCAAAAGCTCTGATCATCAGTATAAATACTATTATAAAATATGTATACATTTCAGCAAAAAAATTGTATACAAAAAATTTGCAAATCTGCAAAGGGGTTAGCCTTTGTAAATTGACGAATTTCATTGTTTATTCGATACAACACGTTATAGTGGCCCGATTGTAATGAATGATACCTTAATCAAAAGCTCTGATCATCAGTATAAATACTACTATAAAATATGTATACATTTCAGCAAAAAAATTGTATACAAAAAATTAGCAAATCTGCAAAGGGGTTAGCCTTTGCAAATTTACGAATTTCATTGTTTATTCGATACAACACGTTATAGTGGCCCGATTGTAATGAATGATACCTTAATCAAAAGCTCTGATCATCAGTTTAAATACTATTATAAAATATGTATACATTTCAGCAAAAAAATTGTATACAAAAAATTAGCAAATCTGCAAAGGGGTTAGCCTTTGCAAATTTACGAATTTCATTGTTTATTCGATACAACACGTTATAGTGGCCCGATTGTAATGAATGATACCTTAATCAAAAGCTCTGATCATCAGTATAAATACTACTATAAAATATGTAAACATTTTAGCAAAAAAATTGTATACAAAAAATTAGCAAATCTGCAAAGGGGTTAGCCTTTGCAAATTTACGAATTTCATTGTTTATTCGATACAACACGTTATAGTGGCCCGATTGTAATGAATGATACCTTAATCAAAAGCTCTGATCATCAGTATAAATACTACTATAAAATATGTATACATTTCAGCAAAAAAATTGTATACAAAAAATTAGCAAATCTGCAAAGAGGTTAGCCTTTGCAAATTTACGAATTTCATTGTTTATTCGATACAACACGTTATAGTGGCCCGATTGTAATGAATGATACCTTAATCAAAAGCTCTGATCATCAGTATAAATACTACTATAAAATATGTATACATTTTAGCAAAAAAATTTTAAACAAAAAATTAGCAAATCTGCAAAGGGGTTAGCCTTTGCAAATTTACGAATTCGATACAACACGTTATAGTGGCCCGATTGTAATGAATGATACCTTAATCAAAAGCTCTGATCATCATTATAAATACTACTATAAAATATGTATACATTTCAGCAAAAAAATTGTATACAAAAAATTAGCAAATCTGCAAAGAGGTTAGCCTTTGCAAATTTACGAATTTCATTGTTTATTCGATACAACACGTTATAGTGGCCCGATTGTAATGAATGATACCTTAATCAAAAGCTCTGATCATCAGTATAAATACTACTATAAAATATGTATACATTTTAGCAAAAAAATTGTATACAAAAAATTAGCAAATCTGCAAAGGGGTTAGCCTTTGCAAATTTACGAATTCGATACAACACGTTATAGTGGCCCGATTGTAATGAATGATACCTTAATCAAAATCTCTGATCATCAGTATAAATACTACTATAAAATATGTAAACATTTTAGCAAAAAAATTGTATACAAAAAATTAGCAAATCTGCAAAGGGGTTAGCCTTTGCAAATTTACGAATTTCATTGTTTATTCGATACAACACGTTATAGTGGCCCGATTGTAATGAATGATACCTTAATCAAAAGCTCTGATCATCTGTATAAATACTACTATAAAATATGTATACATTTCAGCAAAAAAATTGTATAAAAAAAATTTGCAAATCTGCAAAGGGGTTAGCCTTTGTAAATTTACGAATTTCATTGTTTATTTGATACAACACGTTATAGTGGCCCGATTGTAATGAATGATACCTTAATCAAAAGCTCTGATCATCAGTATAAATACTACTATAAAGTATGTATACACTTCAGCAAAAAAATTGTATACAAAAAATTAGCAAATCTGCAAAGGGATTAGCCTTTGCAAATTTACGAATTTCATTGTTTATTCGATACAACACGTTATAGTGGCCCGATTGTAATGAATGATACCTTAATCAAAAGCTCTGATCATCAGTATAAATACTACTATAAAATATGTATACATTTCAGCAAAAAAATTTTATACAAAAAATTAGCAAATCTGCAAAGGGGTTAGCCTTTGCAAATTTACGAATTTCATTGTTTATTCGATACAACACGTTATAGTGGCCCGATTGTAATGAATGATACCTTAATCAAAAGCTCTGATCATCAGTATAAATACTATTATAAAATATGTATACATTTCAGCAAAAAAATTGTATACAAAAAATTAGCAAATCTGCAAAGGGATTAGCCTTTGCAAATTTACGAATTTCATTGTTTATTCGATACAACACGTTATAGTGGCCCGATTGTAATGAATGATACCTTAATCAAAAGCTCTGATCATCAGTATAAATACTACTATAAAATATGTATATATTTCAGCAAAAAAATTGTATACAAAAAATTAGCAAATCTGCAAAGGGGTTAGCCTTTGCAAATTTACGAATTTCATTGTTTATTCGATACAACACGTTATAGTGGCCCGATTGTAATGAATGATACCTTAATCAAAAGCTCTGATCATCAGTATAAATACTACTATAAAATATGTATACATTTCAGCAAAAAAATTGTATACAAAAAATTAGCAAATCTGCAAAGGGGTTAGCCTTTGCAAATTTACGAATTTCATTGTTTATTCGATACAACACGTTATAGTGGCCCGATTGTAATGAATTATACCTTAATCAAAAGCTCTGATCATCAGTATAAATACTACTATAAAATATGTATACATTTCAGCAAAAAAAGTTGTATACAAAAAATTAGCAAATCTGCAAAGGGGTTAGCCTTTGCAAATTTACGAATTTCATTGTTTATTCGATACAACACGTTATAGTGGCCCGATTGTAATGAATGATACCTTAATCAAAAGCTCTGATCATCAGTATAAATACTACTATAAAATATGTATACATTTCAGCAAAAAATTGTATACCAAAAATTAGCAAATCTGCAAAGGGGTTAGCCTTTGCAAATTTACGAATTTCATTGTTTATTCGATACAACACGTTATAGTGGCCCGATTGTAATGAATGATACCTTAATCAAAAGCTCTGATCATCAGTATAAATACTACTATAAAATATGTTTATATTTCAGCAAAAAAATTGTATACAAAAAATTAGCAAATCTGCAAAGGGGTTAGCCTTTGCAAATTTACGAATTTCATTGTTTATTCGATACAACACGTTATAGTGGCCCGATTGTAATGAATGATACCTTAATCAAAAGCTCTGATCATCAGTATAAATACTACTATAAAACATTTATACATTTCAGCAAAAAAATTGTATACAAAAAATTAGCAAATCTGCAAAGGGGTTAGCCTTTGTAAATTGACGAATTTCATTGTTTATTCGATACAACACGTAATAGTGGCCCGATTGTAATGAATGATACCTTAATCAAAAGCTCTGATCATCAGTATAAATACTACTATAAAATATGTATACATTTTAGCAAAAAAATTTTATACAAAAAATTAGCAAATCTGCAAAGGGGTTAGCCTTTGCAAATTTACGAATTCGATACAACACGTTATAGTGGCCCGATTGTAATGAATGATACCTTAATCAAAAGCTCTGATCATCAGTATAAATACTACTATAAAATATGTATACATTTCAGCAAAAAAATTGTATACAAAAAATTAGCAAATCTGCAAAGGGGTTAGCCTTTGCAAATTTACGAATTTCATTGTTTATTCGATACAACACGTTATAGTGGCCCGATTGTAATGAATGATACCTTAATCAAAAGCTCTGATCATCAGTATAAATACTACTATAAAATATGTATACATTTCAGCAAAAAAATTGTATACAAAAAATTAGCAAATCTGCAAAGGGGTTAGCCTTTGCAAACTTACGAATTCGATACAACACGTTATAGTGGCCCGATTGTAATGAATGATACCTTAATCAAAAGCTCTGATCATCAGTATAAATACTACTATAAAATATGTATACATTTCAGCAAAAAAATTGTATACAAAAAATTAGCAAATCTGCAAAGGGGTTAGCCTTTGCAAATTTACGAATTTCATTGTTTATTCGATACAACACGTTATAGTGGCCCGATTGTAATGAATGATACCTTAATCAAAAGCTCTGATCATCTGTATAAATACTTCTATAAAATATGTATACATTTCAGCAAAAAAATTGTATAAAAAAAATTTGCAAATCTGCAAAGGGGTTAGCCTTTGTAAATTTACGAATTTCATTGTTTATTTGATACAACACGTTATAGTGGCCCGATTGTAATGAATGATACCTTAATCAAAAGCTCTGATCATCAGTATAAATACTACTATAAAATATGTATACATTTCAGCAAAAAAATTGTATACAAAAAATTAGCAAATCTGCAAAGGGGTTAGCCTTTGTAAATTGACGAATTTCATTGTTTATTCGATACAACACGTAATAGTGGCCCGATTGTAATGAATGATACCTTAATCAAAAGCTCTGATCATCAGTATAAATACTACTATAAAATATGTATACATTTCAGCAAAAAAATTGTATACAAAAAATTAGCAAATCTGCAAAGGGGTTAGCCTTTGCAAATTTACGAATTTCATTGTTTATTCGATACAACACGTTATAGTGGCCCAATTGTAATGAATGATACCTTAATCAAAAGCTCTGATCATCAGTATAAATACTACTATAAAATATTTATACATTTCAGCAAAAAAATTGTATACAAAAAATTAGCAAATCTGCAAAGGGGTTAGCCTTTGCAAATTTACGAATTTCATTGTTTATTCGATACAACACGTTATAGTGGCCCAATTGTAATGAATGATACCTTAATCAAAAGCTCTGATCATCAGTATAAATACTACTATAAAATATGTATACATTTCAGCACAAAAATTGTATACAATAAAATTAAGGTGTTAGCCTTTGCAAATTTACGAATTTCATTGTTTATTCGATACAACACGTTATAGTGGCCCGATTGTAATGAATGATACCTTAATCAAAAGCTCTGATCATCAGTATAAATACTACTATAAAATATTTATACATTTCAGCAAAAAAATTGTATACAAAAAATTAGCAAATCTGCAAAGGGGTTAGCCTTTGTAAATTGACGAATTTCATTGTTTATTCGATACAACACGTAATAGTGGCCCGATTGTAATGAATGATACCTTAATCAAAAGCTCTGATCATCAGTATAAATACTACTATAAAATATGTATACATTTTAGCAAAAAAATTTTATACAAAAAATTAGCAAATCTGCAAAGGGGTTAGCCTTTGCAAATTTACGAATTCGATACAACACGTTATAGTGGCTCGATTGTAATGAATGATACCTTAATCAAAAGCTCTGATCATCAGTATAAATACTACTATAAAATATGTATACATTTCAGCAAAAAAATTGTATACAAAAAATTAGCAAATCTGCAAAGGGGTTAGCCTTTGCAAATTTACGAATTTCATTGTTTATTCGATACAACACGTTATAGTGGCCCGATTGTAATGAATGATACCTTAATCAAAAGCTCTGATCATCAGTATAAATACTACTATAAAATATGTATACATTTCAGCAAAAAAATTGTATACAAAAAATTAGCAAATCTGCAAAGGGGTTAGCCTTTGCAAATTTACGAATTTCATTGTTTATTCGATACAACACGTTATAGTGGCCCGATTGTAATGAATGATACCTTAATCAAAAGCTCTGATCATCAGTATAAATACTACTATAAAATATGTATACATTTCAGCAAAAAAATTGTATACAAAAAATTAGCAAATCTGCAAAGGGGTTAGCCTTTGCAAATTTACGGATTTCATTGTTTATTCGATACAACACGTTATAGTGGCCCGATTGTAATGGATGATACCTTAATCAAAAGCTCTGATCATCAGTATAAATACTACTATAAAATATGTATACATTTTAGCAAAAAAATTGTATACAAAAAATTAGCAAATCTGCAAAGGGGTTAGCCTTTGCAAATTTACGAATTTCATTGTTTATTCGATACAACACGTTATAGTGGCCCAATTGTAATGAATGATACCTTAATCAAAAGCTCTGATCATCAGTATAAATACTACTGTAAAATATGTATACATTTCAGCAAAAAAATTGTATACAAAAAATTAGCAAATCTGCAAAGGGGTTAGCCTTTGCAAATTTACGAATTTCATTGTTTATTCGATACAACACGTTATAGTGGCCCGATTGTAATGAATGATTCCTTAATCAAAAGCTCTGATCATCAGTATAAATACTACTATAAAATATGTATACATTTCAGCAAAAAAATTGTATACAAAAAATTAGCAAATCTGCAAAGGGGTGAGCCTTTGCAAATTTACGAATTTCATTGTTTATTCGATACAACACGTTATAGTGGCCCGATTGTAATGAATGATACCTTAATCAAAAGCTCTGATCATCAGTATAAATACTACTATAAAATATTTATACATTTCAGCAAAAAAATTGTATACAAAAAATTAGCAAATCTGCAAAGGGGTTAGCCTTTTTAAATTGACGAATTTCATTGTTTATTCGATACAACACGTTATAGTGGCCCGATTGTAATGAATGATACCTTAATCAAAAGCTCTGATCATCAGTATAAATACTACTATAAAATATGTATACATTTCAGCAAAAAAATTGTATACAAAAAATTAGCAAATCTGCAAAGGGGTTAGCCTTTGCAAATTTACGAATTTCATTGTTTATTCGATACAACACGTTATAGTGGCCCGATTGTAATGAATGATACCTTAATCAAAAGCTCTAATCATCAGTATAAATACTACTATAAAATATGTATACATTTCAGCAAAAAAATTGTATACAAAAAATTAGCAAATCTGCAAAGGGGTTAGCCTTTGCAAATTTACGAATTTCATTGTTTATTCGATACAACACGTTATAGTGGCCCGATTGTAATGAATGATACCTTAATCAAAAGCTCTGATCATCAGTATAAATACTACTATAAAATATGTATACATTTCAGCAAAAAAATTGTATACAAAAAATTAGCAAATCTGCAAAGGGGTTAGCCTTTGCAAATTTACGAATTTCATTGTTTATTCGATACAACACGTTATAGTGGCCCGATTGTAATGAATGATACCTTAATCAAAAGCTCTGATCATCAGTATAAATACTACTATAAAATATGTATACATTTTAGCAAAAAAAATTTATACAAAAAATTATCAAATCTGCAAAGGGGTTAGCCTTTGCAAATTTACGAATTCGATACAACACGTTATAGTGGCCCGATTGTAATGAATGATACCTTAATCAAAAGCTCTGATCATCAGTATAAATACTACTATAAAATATGTATACATTTCAGCAAAAAAATTGTATACAAAAAATTAGCAAATCTGCAAAGGAGTTAGCCTTTGCAAATTTACGAATTTCATTGTTTATTCGATACAACACGTTATAGTGGCCCGATTGTAATGAATGATACCTTAATCAAAAGCTCTGATCATCAGTATAAATACTATTATAAAATATGTATACATTTCAGCATAAAAATTGTATACAAAAAATTTGCAAATCTGCAAAGGGGTTAGCCTTTGTAAATTGACGAATTTCATTGTTTATTCGATACAACACGTTATAGTGGCCCGATTGTAATGAATGATACCTTAATCAAAAGCTCTGATCATCAGTATAAATACTACTTTAAAATATGTATACATTTCAGCAAAAAAATTGTATACAAAAAATTAGCAAATCTGCAAAGGGGTTAGCCTTTGTAAATTGACGAATTTCATTGTTTATTCGATACAACACGTAATAGTGGCCCGATTGTAATGAATGATACCTTAATCAAAAGCTCTGATCATCAGTATAAATACTACTTTAAAATATGTATACATTTTAGCAAAAAAATTTTATACAAAAAATTAGCAAATCTGCAAAGGGGTTAGCCTTTGCAAATTTACGAATTCGATACAACACGTTATAGTGGCCCGATTGTAATGAATGATACCTTAATCAAAAGCTCTGATCATCAGTATAAATACTACTATAAAATATGTATACATTTCAGCAAAAAAATTGTATACAAAAAATTAGCAAATCTGCAAAGGGGTTAGCCTTTGTAAATTGACGAATTTCATTGTTTATTCGATACAACACGTAATAGTGGCCCGATTGTAATGAATGATACCTTAATCAAAAGCTCTGATCATCAGTATAAATACTACTATAAAATATGTATACATTTCAGCAAAAAAATTGTATACAAAAAATTAGCAAATCTGCAAAGGGGTTAGCCTTTGCAAATTTACGAATTTCATTGTTTATTCGATACAACACGTTATAGTGGCCCAATTGTAATGAATGATACCTTAATCAAAAGCTCTGATCATCAGTATAAATACTACTATAAAATATTTATACATTTCAGCAAAAAAATTGTATACAAAAAATTAGCAAATCTGCAAAGGGGTTAGCCTTTGCAAATTTACGAATTTCATTGTTTATTCGATACAACACGTTATAGTGGCCCAATTGTAATGAATGATACCTTAATCAAAAGCTCTGATCATCAGTATAAATACTACTATAAAATATGTATACATTTCAGCACAAAAATTGTATACAATAAAATTAAGGTGTTAGCCTTTGCAAATTTACGAATTTCATTGTTTATTCGATACAACACGTTATAGTGGCCCGATTGTAATGAATGATACCTTAATCAAAAGCTCTGATCATCAGTATAAATACTACTATAAAATATTTATACATTTCAGCAAAAAAATTGTATACAAAAAATTAGCAAATCTGCAAAGGGGTTAGCCTTTGTAAATTGACGAATTTCATTGTTTATTCGATACAACACGTAATAGTGGCCCGATTGTAATGAATGATACCTTAATCAAAAGCTCTGATCATCAGTATAAATACTACTATAAAATATGTATACATTTTAGCAAAAAAATTTTATACAAAAAATTAGCAAATCTGCAAAGGGGTTAGCCTTTGCAAATTTACGAATTCGATACAACACGTTATAGTGGCTCGATTGTAATGAATGATACCTTAATCAAAAGCTCTGATCATCAGTATAAATACTACTATAAAATATGTATACATTTCAGCAAAAAAATTGTATACAAAAAATTAGCAAATCTGCAAAGGGGTTAGCCTTTGCAAATTTACGAATTTCATTGTTTATTCGATACAACACGTTATAGTGGCCCGATTGTAATGAATGATACCTTAATCAAAAGCTCTGATCATCAGTATAAATACTACTATAAAATATGTATACATTTCAGCAAAAAAATTGTATACAAAAAATTAGCAAATCTGCAAAGGGGTTAGCCTTTGCAAATTTACGAATTTCATTGTTTATTCGATACAACACGTTATAGTGGCCCGATTGTAATGAATGATACCTTAATCAAAAGCTCTGATCATCAGTATAAATACTACTATAAAATATGTATACATTTCAGCAAAAAAATTGTATACAAAAAATTAGCAAATCTGCAAAGGGGTTAGCCTTTGCAAATTTACGGATTTCATTGTTTATTCGATACAACACGTTATAGTGGCCCGATTGTAATGGATGATACCTTAATCAAAAGCTCTGATCATCAGTATAAATACTACTATAAAATATGTATACATTTTAGCAAAAAAATTGTATACAAAAAATTAGCAAATCTGCAAAGGGGTTAGCCTTTGCAAATTTACGAATTTCATTGTTTATTCGATACAACACGTTATAGTGGCCCAATTGTAATGAATGATACCTTAATCAAAAGCTCTGATCATCAGTATAAATACTACTGTAAAATATGTATACATTTCAGCAAAAAAATTGTATACAAAAAATTAGCAAATCTGCAAAGGGGTTAGCCTTTGCAAATTTACGAATTTCATTGTTTATTCGATACAACACGTTATAGTGGCCCGATTGTAATGAATGATTCCTTAATCAAAAGCTCTGATCATCAGTATAAATACTACTATAAAATATGTATACATTTCAGCAAAAAAATTGTATACAAAAAATTAGCAAATCTGCAAAGGGGTGAGCCTTTGCAAATTTACGAATTTCATTGTTTATTCGATACAACACGTTATAGTGGCCCGATTGTAATGAATGATACCTTAATCAAAAGCTCTGATCATCAGTATAAATACTACTATAAAATATTTATACATTTCAGCAAAAAAATTGTATACAAAAAATTAGCAAATCTGCAAAGGGGTTAGCCTTTTTAAATTGACGAATTTCATTGTTTATTCGATACAACACGTTATAGTGGCCCGATTGTAATGAATGATACCTTAATCAAAAGCTCTGATCATCAGTATAAATACTACTATAAAATATGTATACATTTCAGCAAAAAAATTGTATACAAAAAATTAGCAAATCTGCAAAGGGGTTAGCCTTTGCAAATTTACGAATTTCATTGTTTATTCGATACAACACGTTATAGTGGCCCGATTGTAATGAATGATACCTTAATCAAAAGCTCTAATCATCAGTATAAATACTACTATAAAATATGTATACATTTCAGCAAAAAAATTGTATACAAAAAATTAGCAAATCTGCAAAGGGGTTAGCCTTTGCAAATTTACGAATTTCATTGTTTATTCGATACAACACGTTATAGTGGCCCGATTGTAATGAATGATACCTTAATCAAAAGCTCTGATCATCAGTATAAATACTACTATAAAATATGTATACATTTCAGCAAAAAAATTGTATACAAAAAATTAGCAAATCTGCAAAGGGGTTAGCCTTTGCAAATTTACGAATTTCATTGTTTATTCGATACAACACGTTATAGTGGCCCGATTGTAATGAATGATACCTTAATCAAAAGCTCTGATCATCAGTATAAATACTACTATAAAATATGTATACATTTTAGCAAAAAAAATTTATACAAAAAATTATCAAATCTGCAAAGGGGTTAGCCTTTGCAAATTTACGAATTCGATACAACACGTTATAGTGGCCCGATTGTAATGAATGATACCTTAATCAAAAGCTCTGATCATCAGTATAAATACTACTATAAAATATGTATACATTTCAGCAAAAAAATTGTATACAAAAAATTAGCAAATCTGCAAAGGAGTTAGCCTTTGCAAATTTACGAATTTCATTGTTTATTCGATACAACACGTTATAGTGGCCCGATTGTAATGAATGATACCTTAATCAAAAGCTCTGATCATCAGTATAAATACTATTATAAAATATGTATACATTTCAGCATAAAAATTGTATACAAAAAATTTGCAAATCTGCAAAGGGGTTAGCCTTTGTAAATTGACGAATTTCATTGTTTATTCGATACAACACGTTATAGTGGCCCGATTGTAATGAATGATACCTTAATCAAAAGCTCTGATCATCAGTATAAATACTACTTTAAAATATGTATACATTTCAGCAAAAAAATTGTATACAAAAAATTAGCAAATCTGCAAAGGGGTTAGCCTTTGTAAATTGACGAATTTCATTGTTTATTCGATACAACACGTAATAGTGGCCCGATTGTAATGAATAATACCTTAATCAAAAGCTCTGATCATCAGTATAAATACTACTTTAAAATATGTATACATTTTAGCAAAAAAATTTTATACAAAAAATTAGCAAATCTGCAAAGGGGTTAGCCTTTGCAAATTTACGAATTCGATACAACACGTTATAGTGGCCCGATTGTAATGAATGATACCTTAATCAAAAGCTCTGATCATCAGTATAAATACTACTATAAAATATGTATACATTTCAGCAAAAAAATTGTATACAAAAAATTAGCAAATCTGCAAAGGGGTTAGCCTTTGCAAATTTACGAATTTCATTGTTTATTCGATACAACACGTTATAGTGGCCCGATTGTAATGAATGATACCTTAATCAAAAGCTCTGATCATCAGTATAAATACTACTATAAAATATGTATACATTTCAGCAAAAAAATTGTATACAAAAAATTAGCAAATCTGCAAAGGGGTTAGCCTTTGCAAATTTACGAATTCGATACAACACGTTATAGTGGCCCGATTGTAATGAATGATACCTTAATCAAAAGCTCTGATCATCAGTATAAATACTACTATAAAATATGTATACATTTCAGCAAAAAAATTGTATACAAAAAATTAGCAAATCTGCAAAGGGGTTAGCCTTTGCAAATTTACGAATTTCATTGTTTATTCGATACAACACGTTATAGTGGCCCGATTGTAATGAATGATACCTTAATCAAAAGCTCTGATCATCTGTATAAATACTACTATAAAATATGTATACATTTCAGCAAAAAAATTGTATAAAAAAAATTTGCAAATCTGCAAAGGGGTTAGCCTTTGTAAATTTACGAATTTCATTGTTTATTTGATACAACACGTTATAGTGGCCCGATTGTAATGAATGATACCTTAATCAAAAGCTCTGATCATCAGTATAAATACTACTATAAAATATGTATACATTTCAGCAAAAAAATTGTATACAAAAAATTAGCAAATCTGCAAAGGGGTTAGCCTTTGTAAATTGACGAATTTCATTGTTTATTCGATACAACACGTAATAGTGGCCCGATTGTAATGAATGATACCTTAATCAAAAGCTCTGATCATCAGTATAAATACTACTATAAAATATGTATACATTTCAGCAAAAAAATTGTATACAAAAAATTAGCAAATCTGCAAAGGGGTTAGCCTTTGCAAATTTACGAATTTCATTGTTTATTCGATACAACACGTTATAGTGGCCCAATTGTAATGAATGATACCTTAATCAAAAGCTCTGATCATCAGTATAAATACTACTATAAAATATTTATACATTTCAGCAAAAAAATTGTATACAAAAAATTAGCAAATCTGCAAAGGGGTTAGCCTTTGCAAATTTACGAATTTCATTGTTTATTCGATACAACACGTTATAGTGGCCCAATTGTAATGAATGATACCTTAATCAAAAGCTCTGATCATCAGTATAAATACTACTATAAAATATGTATACATTTCAGCACAAAAATTGTATACAAAAAATTAAGGTGTTAGCCTTTGCAAATTTACGAATTTCATTGTTTATTCGATACAACACGTTATAGTGGCCCGATTGTAATGAATGATACCTTAATCAAAAGCTCTGATCATCAGTATAAATACTACTATAAAATATTTATACATTTCAGCAAAAAAATTGTATACAAAAAATTAGCAAATCTGCAAAGGGGTTAGCCTTTGTAAATTGACGAATTTCATTGTTTATTCGATACAACACGTAATAGTGGCCCGATTGTAATGAATGATACCTTAATCAAAAGCTCTGATCATCAGTATAAATACTACTATAAAATATGTATACATTTTAGCAAAAAAATTTTATACAAAAAATTAGCAAATCTGCAAAAGGGTTAGCCTTTGCAAATTTACGAATTCGATACAACACGTTATAGTGGCTCGATTGTAATGAATGATACCTTAATCAAAAGCTCTGATCATCAGTATAAATACTACTATAAAATATGTATACACTTCAGCAAAAAAATTGTATACAAAAAATTAGCAAATCTGCAAAGGGGTTAGCCTTTGCAAATTTACGAATTTCATTGTTTATTCGATACAACACGTTATAGTGGCCCGATTGTAATGAATGATACCTTAATCAAAAGCTCTGATCATCAGTATAAATACTACTATAAAATATGTATACATTTCAGCAAAAAAATTGTATACAAAAAATTAGCAAATCTGCAAAGGGGTTAGCCTTTGCAAATTTACGAATTTCATTGTTTATTCGATACAACACGTTATAGTGGCCCGATTGTAATGAATGATACCTTAATCAAAAGCTCTGATCATCAGTATAAATACTACTATAAAATATGTATACATTTCAGCAAAAAAATTGTATATAAAAAATTAGCAAATCTGCAAAGGGGTTAGCCTTTGCAAATTTACGGATTTCATTGTTTATTCGATACAACACGTTATAGTGGCCCGATTGTAATGGATGATACCTTAATCAAAAGCTCTGATCATCAGTATAAATACTACTATAAAATATGTATACATTTTAGCAAAAAAATTGTATACAAAAAATTAGCAAATCTGCAAAGGGGTTAGCCTTTGCAAATTTACGAATTTCATTGTTTATTCGATACAACACGTTATAGTGGCCCAATTGTAATGAATGATACCTTAATCAAAAGCTCTGATCATCAGTATAAATACTACTGTAAAATATGTATACATTTCAGCAAAAAAATTGTATACAAAAAATTAGCAAATCTGCAAAGGGGTTAGCCTTTGCAAATTTACGAATTTCATTGTTTATTCGATACAACACGTTATAGTGGCCCGATTGTAATGAATGATTCCTTAATCAAAAGCTCTGATCATCAGTATAAATACTACTATAAAATATGTATACATTTCAGCAAAAAAATTGTATACAAAAAATTAGCAAATCTGCAAAGGGGTTAGCCTTTGCAAATTTACGAATTTCATTGTTTATTCGATACAACACGTTATAGTGGCCCGATTGTAATGAATGATTCCTTAATCAAAAGCTCTGATCATCAGTATAAATACTACTATAAAATATGTATACATTTCAGCAAAAAAATTGTATACAAAAAATTAGCAAATCTGCAAAGGGGTTAGCCTTTGCAAATTGACGAATTTCATTGTTTATTCGATACAACACGTTATAGTGGCCCGATTGTAATGAATGATACCTTAATCAAAAGCTCTGATCATCAGTATAAATACTACTATAAAATATGTATACATTTCAGCAAAAAAATTGTATACAAAAAATTAGCAAATCTGCAAAGGGGTTAGCCTTTGCAAATTTACGAATTTCATTGTTTATTCGATACAACACGTTATAGTGGCCCGATTGTAATGAATGATACCTTAATCAAAAGCTCTAATCATCAGTATAAATACTACTATAAAATATGTATACATTTCAGCAAAAAAATTGTATACAAAAAATTAGCAAATCTGCAAAGGGGTTAGCCTTTGCAAATTTACGAATTTCATTGTTTATTCGATACAACACGTTATAGTGGCCCGATTGTAATGAATGATACCTTAATCAAAAGCTCTGATCATCAGTATAAATACTACTATAAAATATGTATACATTTCAGCAAAAAAATTGTATACAAAAAATTAGCAAATCTGCAAAGGGGTTAGCCTTTGCAAATTTACGAATTTCATTGTTTATTCGATACAACACGTTATAGTGGCCCGATTGTAATGAATGATACCTTAATCAAAAGCTCTGATCATCAGTATAAATACTACTATAAAATATGTATACATTTTAGCAAAAAAAGTTTATACAAAAAATTATCAAATCTGCAAAGGGGTTAGCCTTTGCAAATTTACGAATTCGATACAACACGTTATAGTGGCCCGATTGTAATGAATGATACCTTAATCAAAAGCTCTGATCATCAGTATAAATACTACTTTAAAATATGTATACATTTCAGCAAAAAAATTGTATACAAAAAATTAGCAAATCTGCAAAGGGGTTAGCCTTTGCAAATTTACGAATTTCATTGTTTATTCGATACAACACGTTATAGTGGCCCGATTGTAATGAATGATACCTTAATCAAAAGCTCTGATCATCAGTATAAATACTACTATAAAATATGTATACATTTCAGCAAAAAAATTGTATACAAAAAATTAGCAAATCTGCAAAAGGGTTAGCCTTTGCAAATTTACGAATTTCATTGTTTATTCGATACAACACGTTATAGTGGCTCGATTGTAATGAATGATACCTTAATCAAAAGATCTGATCATCAGTATAAATACTACTATAAAATATGTATACATTTCAGCAAAAAAATTGTATACAAAAAATTAGCAAATCTGCAAAGGGGTTAGCCTTTGCAAATTTACGAATTTCATTGTTTATTCGATACAACACGTTATAGTGGCCCGATTGTAATAAATGATACCTTAATCAAAAGCTCTGATCATCAGTATAAATACTATTATAAAATATGTATACATTTCAGCAAAAAAATTGTATACAAAAAATTAGCAAATCTGCAAAGGGGTTAGCCTTTGCAAATTTACGAATTTCATTGTTTATTCGATACAACACGTTATAGTGGCCCGATTGTAATGAATGATACCTTAATCAAAAGCTCTGATCATCAGTATAAATACTACTATAAAATATGTATACATTTCAGCAAAAAAATTGTATACAAAAAATTAGCAAATCTGCAAAGGGGTTAGCCTTTGCAAATTTACGAATTCGATACAACACGTTATAGTGGCCCGATTGTAATGAATGATACCTTAATCAAAAGCTCTGATCATCAGTATAAATACTACTATAAAATATGTATACATTTCAGCAAAAAAATTGTATACAAAAAATTAGCAAATCTGCAAAGGGGTTAGCCTTTGCAAATTTACGAATTTCATTGTTTATTCGATACAACACGTTATAGTGGCCCGATTGTAATGAATGATACCTTAATCAAAAGCTCTGATCATCAGTATAAATACTATTATAAAATATGTATACATTTCAGCATAAAAATTGTATACAAAAAATTTGCAAATCTGCAAAGGGGTTAGCCTTTGTAAATTGACGAATTTCATTGTTTATTCGATACAACACGTTATAGTGGCCCGATTGTAATGAATGATACCTTAATCAAAAGCTCTGATCATCAGTATAAATACTACTTTAAAATATGTATACATTTCAGCAAAAAAATTGTATACAAAAAATTAGTAAATCTGCAAAGGGGTTAGCCTTTGTAAATTGACGAATTTCATTGTTTATTCGATACAACACGTAATAGTGGCCCGATTGTAATGAATGATACCTTAATCAAAAGCTCTGATCATCAGTATAAATACTACTTTAAAATATGTATACATTTTAGCAAAAAAATTTTATACAAAAAATTAGCAAATCTGCAAAGGGGTTAGCCTTTGCAAATTTACGAATTCGATACAACACGTTATAGTGGCCCGATTGTAATGAATGATACCTTAATCAAAAGCTCTGATCATCAGTATAAATACTACTATAAAATATGTATACATTTCAGCAAAAAAATTGTATACAAAAAATTAGCAAATCTGCAAAGGGGTTAGCCTTTGCAAATTTACGAATTTCATTGTTTATTCGATACAACACGTTATAGTGGCCCGATTGTAATGAATGATACCTTAATCAAAAGCTCTGATCATCAGTATAAATACTACTATAAAATATGTATACATTTCAGCAAAAAAATTGTATACAAAAAATTAGCAAATCTGCAAAGGGGTTAGCCTTTGCAAATTTACGAATTCGATACAACACGTTATAGTGGCCCGATTGTAATGAATGATACCTTAATCAAAAGCTCTGATCATCAGTATAAATACTACTATAAAATATGTATACATTTCAGCAAAAAAATTGTATACAAAAAATTAGCAAATCTGCAAAGGGGTTAGCCTTTGCAAATTTACGAATTTCATTGTTTATTCGATACAACACGTTATAGTGGCCCGATTGTAATGAATGATACCTTAATCAAAAGCTCTGATCATCTGTATAAATACTACTATAAAATATGTATACATTTCAGCAAAAAAATTGTATAAAAAAAATTTGCAAATCTGCAAAGGGGTTAGCCTTTGTAAATTTACGAATTTCATTGTTTATTTGATACAACACGTTATAGTGGCCCGATTGTAATGAATGATACCTTAATCAAAAGCTCTGATCATCAGTATAAATACTACTATAAAATATGTATACATTTCAGCAAAAAAATTGTATACAAAAAATTAGCAAATCTGCAAAGGGGTTAGCCTTTGTAAATTGACGAATTTCATTGTTTATTCGATACAACACGTAATAGTGGCCCGATTGTAATGAATGATACCTTAATCAAAAGCTCTGATCATCAGTATAAATACTACTATAAAATATGTATACATTTCAGCAAAAAAATTGTATACAAAAAATTAGCAAATCTGCAAAGGGGTTAGCCTTTGCAAATTTACGAATTTCATTGTTTATTCGATACAACACGTTATAGTGGCCCAATTGTAATGAATGATACCTTAATCAAAAGCTCTGATCATCAGTATAAATACTACTATAAAATATTTATACATTTCAGCAAAAAAATTGTATACAAAAAATTAGCAAATCTGCAAAGGGGTTAGCCTTTGCAAATTTACGAATTTCATTGTTTATTCGATACAACACGTTATAGTGGCCCAATTGTAATGAATGATACCTTAATCAAAAGCTCTGATCATCAGTATAAATACTACTATAAAATATGTATACATTTCAGCACAAAAATTGTATACAAAAAATTAAGGTGTTAGCCTTTGCAAATTTACGAATTTCATTGTTTATTCGATACAACACGTTATAGTGGCCCGATTGTAATGAATGATACCTTAATCAACAGCTCTGATCATCAGTATAAATACTACTATAAAATATTTATACATTTCAGCAAAAAAATTGTATACAAAAAATTAGCAAATCTGCAAAGGGGTTAGCCTTTGTAAATTGACGAATTTCATTGTTTATTCGATACAACACGTAATAGTGGCCCGATTGTAATGAATGATACCTTAATCAAAAGCTCTGATCATCAGTATAAATACTACTATAAAATATGTATACATTTTAGCAAAAAAATTTTATACAAAAAATTAGCAAATCTGCAAAAGGGTTAGCCTTTGCAAATTTACGAATTCGATACAACACGTTATAGTGGCTCGATTGTAATGAATGATACCTTAATCAAAAGCTCTGATCATCAGTATAAATACTACTATAAAATATGTATACATTTCAGCAAAAAAATTGTATACAAAAAATTAGCAAATCTGCAAAGGGGTTAGCCTTTGCAAATTTACGAATTTCATTGTTTATTCGATACAACACGTTATAGTGGCCCGATTGTAATGAATGATACCTTAATCAAAAGCTCTGATCATCAGTATAAATACTACTATAAAATATGTATACATTTCAGCAAAAAAATTGTATACAAAAAATTAGCAAATCTGCAAAGGGGTTAGCCTTTGCAAATTTACGAATTTCATTGTTTATTCGATACAACACGTTATAGTGGCCCGATTGTAATGAATGATACCTTAATCAAAAGCTCTGATCATCAGTATAAATACTACTATAAAATATGTATACATTTCAGCAAAAAAATTGTATATAAAAAATTAGCAAATCTGCAAAGGGGTTAGCCTTTGCAAATTTACGGATTTCATTGTTTATTCGATACAACACGTTATAGTGGCCCGATTGTAATGGATGATACCTTAATCAAAAGCTCTGATCATCAGTATAAATACTACTATAAAATATGTATACATTTTAGCAAAAAAATTGTATACAAAAAATTAGCAAATCTGCAAAGGGGTTAGCCTTTGCAAATTTACGAATTTCATTGTTTATTCGATACAACACGTTATAGTGGCCCAATTGTAATGAATGATACCTTAATCAAAAGCTCTGATCATCAGTATAAATACTACTGTAAAATATGTATACATTTCAGCAAAAAAATTGTATACAAAAAATTAGCAAATCTGCAAAGGGGTTAGCCTTTGCAAATTTACGAATTTCATTGTTTATTCGATACAACACGTTATAGTGGCCCGATTGTAATGAATGATTCCTTAATCAAAAGCTCTGATCATCAGTATAAATACTACTATAAAATATGTATACATTTCAGCAAAAAAATTGTATACAAAAAATTAGCAAATCTGCAAAGGGGTTAGCCTTTGCAAATTTACGAATTTCATTGTTTATTCGATACAACACGTTATAGTGGCCCGATTGTAATGAATGATTCCTTAATCAAAAGCTCTGATCATCAGTATAAATACTACTATAAAATATGTATACATTTCAGCAAAAAAATTGTATACAAAAAATTAGCAAATCTGCAAAGGGGTTAGCCTTTGCAAATTGACGAATTTCATTGTTTATTCGATACAACACGTTATAGTGGCCCGATTGTAATGAATGATACCTTAATCAAAAGCTCTGATCATCAGTATAAATACTACTATAAAATATGTATACATTTCAGCAAAAAAATTGTATACAAAAAATTAGCAAATCTGCAAAGGGGTTAGCCTTTGCAAATTTACGAATTTCATTGTTTATTCGATACAACACGTTATAGTGGCCCGATTGTAATGAATGATACCTTAATCAAAAGCTCTAATCATCAGTATAAATACTACTATAAAATATGTATACATTTCAGCAAAAAAATTGTATACAAAAAATTAGCAAATCTGCAAAGGGGTTAGCCTTTGCAAATTTACGAATTTCATTGTTTATTCGATACAACACGTTATAGTGGCCCGATTGTAATGAATGATACCTTAATCAAAAGCTCTGATCATCAGTATAAATACTACTATAAAATATGTATACATTTCAGCAAAAAAATTGTATACAAAAAAATTAGCAAATCTGCAAAGGGGTTAGCCTTTGCAAATTTACGAATTTCATTGTTTATTCGATACAACACGTTATAGTGGCCCGATTGTAATGAATGATACCTTAATCAAAAGCTCTGATCATCAGTATAAATACTACTATAAAATATGTATACATTTTAGCAAAAAAAGTTTATACAAAAAATTATCAAATCTGCAAAGGGGTTAGCCTTTGCAAATTTACGAATTCGATACAACACGTTATAGTGGCCCGATTGTAATGAATGATACCTTAATCAAAAGCTCTGATCATCAGTATAAATACTACTTTAAAATATGTATACATTTCAGCAAAAAAATTGTATACAAAAAATTAGCAAATCTGCAAAGGGGTTAGCCTTTGCAAATTTACGAATTTCATTGTTTATTCGATACAACACGTTATAGTGGCCCGATTGTAATGAATGATACCTTAATCAAAAGCTCTGATCATCAGTATAAATACTATTATAAAATATGTATACATTTCAGCAAAAAAATTGTATACAAAAAATTAGCAAATCTGCAAAGGGGTTAGCCTTTGCAAATTTACGAATTTCATTGTTTATTCGATACAACACGTTATAGTGGCTCGATTGTAATGAATGATACCTTAATCAAAAGATCTGATCATCAGTATAAATACTACTATAAAATATGTATACATTTCAGCAAAAAAATTGTATACAAAAAATTAGCAAATCTGCAAAGGGGTTAGCCTTTGCAAATTTACGAATTTCATTGTTTATTCGATACAACACGTTATAGTGGCCCGATTGTAATGAATGATACCTTAATCAAAAGCTCTGATCATCAGTATAAATACTATTATAAAATATGTATACATTTCAGCAAAAAAATTGTATACAAAAAATTAGCAAATCTGCAAAGGGGTTAGCCTTTGCAAATTTACGAATTTCATTGTTTATTCGATACAACACGTTATAGTGGCTCGATTGTAATGAATGATACCTTAATCAAAAGATCTGATCATCAGTATAAATACTACTATAAAATATATATACATTTCAGCAAAAAAATTGTATACAAAAAATTAGCAAATCTGCAAAGGGGTTAGCCTTTGCAAATTTACGAATTTCATTGTTTATTCGATACAACACGTTATAGTGGCCCGATTGTAATGAATGATACCTTAATCAAAAGCTCTGATCATCAGTATAAATACTACTATAAAATATGTATACATTTCAGCAAAAAAATTGTATACAAAAAATTAGCAAATCTGCAAAGGGGTTAGCCTTTGCAAATTTACGAATTTCATTGTTTATTCGATACAACACGTTATAGTGGCCGATTGTAATGAATGATACCTTAATCAAAAGCTCTGATCATCAGTATAACTACTACTATAAAATATGTATACATTTCAGCAAAAAAATTGTATACAAAAAATTAGCAAATCTGCAAAGGGGTTAGCCTTTGCAAATTTACGAATTTCATTGTTTATTCGATACAACACGTTATAGTGGCCCGATTGTAATGAATGATACCTTAATCAAAAGCTCTGATCATCAGTATAAATACTATTATAAAATATGTATACATTTCAGCATAAAAATTGTATACAAAAAATTTGCAAATCTGCAAAGGGGTTAGCCTTTGTAAATTGACGAATTTCATTGTTTATTCGATACAACACGTTATAGTGGCCCGATTGTAATGAATGATACCTTAATCAAAAGCTCTGATCATCAGTATAAATACAACTTTAAAATATGTATACATTTCAGCAAAAAAATTGTATACAAAAAATTAGCAAATCTGCAAAGGGGTTAGCCTTTGTAAATTGACGAATTTCATTGTTTATTCGATACAACACGTAATAGTGGCCCGATTGTAATGAATGATACCTTAATCAAAAGCTCTGATCATCAGTATAAATACTACTTTAAAATATGTATACATTTTAGCAAAAAAATTTTATACAAAAAATTAGCAAATCTGCAAAGGGGTTAGCCTTTGCAAATTTACGAATTCGATACAACACGTTATAGTGGCCCGATTGTAATGAATGATACCTTAATCAAAAGCTCTGATCATCAGTATAAATACTACTATAAAATATGTATACATTTCAGCAAAAAAATTGTATACAAAAAATTAGCAAATCTGCAAAGGGGTTAGCCTTTGCAAATTTACGAATTTCATTGTTTATTCGATACAACACGTTATAGTGGCCCGATTGTAATGAATGATACCTTAATCAAAAGCTCTGATCATCAGTATAAATACTACTATAAAATATGTATACATTTCAGCAAAAAAATTGTATACAAAAAATTAGCAAATCTGCAAAGGGGTTAGCCTTTGCAAATTTACGAATTCGATACAACACGTTATAGACGCCCAATTGTAATGAATGATACCTTAATCAAAAGCTCTGATCATCAGTATAAATACTACTATAAAATATGTATACATTTCAGCAAAAAAATTGTATACAAAAAATTAGCAAATCTGCAAAGGGGTTAGCCTTTGCAAATTTACGAATTTCATTGTTTATTCGATACAACACGTTATAGTGGCCCGATTGTAATGAATGATACCTTAATCAAAAGCTCTGATCATCTGTATAAATACTACTATAAAATATGTATACATTTCAGCAAAAAAATTGTATAAAAAAAATTTGCAAATCTGCAAAGGGGTTAGCCTTTGTAAATTTACGAATTTCATTGTTTATTTGATACAACACGTTATAGTGGCCCGATTGTAATGAATGATACCTTAATCAAAAGCTCTGATCATCAGTATAAATACTACTATAAAATATGTATACATTTCAGCAAAAAAATTGTATACAAAAAATTAGCAAATCTGCAAAGGGGTTAGCCTTTGTAAATTGACGAATTTCATTGTTTATTCGATACAACACGTAATAGTGGCCCGATTGTAATGAATGATACCTTAATAAAAAGCTCTGATCATCAGTATAAATACTACTATAAAATATGTATACATTTCAGCAAAAAAATTGTATACAAAAAATTAGCAAATCTGCAAAGGGGTTAGCCTTTGCAAATTTACGAATTTCATTGTTTATTCGATACAACACGTTATAGTGGCCCAATTGTAATGAATGATACCTTAATCAAAAGCTCTGATCATCAGTATAAATACTACTATAAAATATTTATACATTTCAGCAAAAAAATTGTATACAAAAAATTAGCAAATCTGCAAAGGGGTTAGCCTTTGCAAATTTACGAATTTCATTGTTTATTCGATACAACACGTTATAGTGGCCCAATTGTAATGAATGATACCTTAATCAAAAGCTCTGATCATCAGTATAAATACTACTATAAAATATGTATACATTTCAGCACAAAAATTGTATACAAAAAATTAAGGTGTTAGCCTTTGTAAATTTACGAATTTCATTGTTTATTCGATACAACACGTTATAGTGGCCCGATTGTAATGAATGATACCTTAATCAAAAGCTCTGATCATCAGTATAAATACTACTATAAAATATTTATACATTTCAGCAAAAAAATTGTATACAAAAAATTAGCAAATCTGCAAAGGGGTTAGCCTTTGTAAATTGACGAATTTCATTGTTTATTCGATACAACACGTAATAGTGGCCCGATTGTAATGAATGATACCTTAATCAAAAGCTCTGATCATCAGTATAAATACTACTATAAAATATGTATACATTTTAGCAAAAAAATTTTATACCAAAAATTAGCAAATCTGCAAAGGAATTAGCCTTTGCAAATTTACGAATTCGATACAACACGTTATAGTGGCTCGATTGTAATGAATGATACCTTAATCAAAAGCTCTGATCATCAGTATAAATACTACTATAAAATATGTATACATTTCAGCAAAAAAATTGTATACAAAAAATTAGCAAATCTGCAAAGGGGTTAGCCTTTGCAAATTTACGGATTTCATTGTTTATTCGATACAACACGTTATAGTGGCCCGATTGTAATGAATGATACCTTAATCAAAAGCTCTGATCATCAGTATAAATACTACTATAAAATATGTATACATTTCAGCAAAAAAAATTTATATAAAAAATTAGCAAATCTGCAAAGGGGTTAGCCTTTGCAAATTTACGGATTTCATTGTTTATTCGATACAACACGTTATAGTGGCCCGATTGTAATGGATGATACCTTAATCAAAAGCTCTGATCATCAGTATAAATACTACTATAAAATATGTATACATTTTAGCAAAAAAATTGTATACAAAAAATTAGCAAATCTGCAAAGGGGTTAGCCTTTGCAAATTTACGAATTTCATTGTTTATTCGATACAACACGTTATAGTGGCCCAATTGTAATGAATGATACCTTAATCAAAAGCTCTGATCATCAGTATAAATACTACTGTAAAATATGTATACATTTCAGCAAAAAAATTGTATACAAAAAATTAGCAAATCTGCAAAGGGGTTAGCCTTTGCAAATTTACGAATTTCATTGTTTATTCGATACAACACGTTATAGTGGCCCGATTGTAATGAATGATTCCTTAATCAAAAGCTCTGATCATCAGTATAAATACTACTATAAAATATGTATACATTTCAGCAAAAAAATTGTATACAAAAAATTAGCAAATCTGCAAAGGGGTTAGCCTTTGCAAATTTACGAATTTCATTGTTTATTCGATACAACACGTTATAGTGGCCCGATTGTAATGAATGATTCCTTAATCAAAAGCTCTGATCATCAGTATAAATACTACTTTAAAATATGTATACATTTCAGCAAAAAAATTGTATACAAAAAATTAGCAAATCTGCAAAGGGGTTAGCCTTTGCAAATTGACGAATTTCATTGTTTATTCGATACAACACGTTATAGTGGCCCGATTGTAATGAATGATACCTTAATCAAAAGCTCTGATCATCAGTATAAATACTACTATAAAATATGTATACATTTCAGCAAAAAAATTGTATACAAAAAATTAGCAAATCTGCAAAGGGGTTAGCCTTTGCAAATTTACGAATTTCATTGTTTATTCGATACAACACGTTATAGTGGCCCGATTGTAATGAATGATACCTTAATCAAAAGCTCTAATCATCAGTATAAATACTACTATAAAATATGTATACATTTCAGCAAAAAAATTGTATACAAAAAATTAGCAAATCTGCAAAGGGGTTAGCCTTTGCAAATTTACGAATTTCATTGTTTATTCGATACAACACGTTATAGTGGCCCGATTGTAATGAATGATACCTTAATCAAAAGCTCTGATCATCAGTATAAATACTACTATAAAATATGTATACATTTCAGCAAAAAAATTGTATACAAAAAATTAGCAAATCTGCAAAGGGGTTAGCCTTTGCAAATTTACGAATTTCATTGTTTATTCGATACAACACGTTATAGTGGCCCGATTGTAATGAATGATACCTTAATCAAAAGCTCTGATCATCAGTATAAATACTACTATAAAATATGTATACATTTTAGCAAAAAAAGTTTATACAAAAAATTATCAAATCTGCAAAGGGGTTAGCCTTTGCAAATTTACGAATTCGATACAACACGTTATAGTGGCCCGATTGTAATGAATGATACCTTAATCAAAAGCTCTGATCATCAGTATAAATACTACTTTAAAATATGTATACATTTCAGCAAAAAAATTGTATACAAAAAATTAGCAAATCTGCAAAGGGGTTAGCCTTTGCAAATTTACGAATTTCATTGTTTATTCGATACAACACGTTATAGTGGCCCGATTGTAATGAATGATACCTTAATCAAAAGCTCTGATCATCAGTATAAATACTATTATAAAATATGTATACATTTCAGCAAAAAAATTGTATACAAAAAATTAGCAAATCTGCAAAGGGGTTAGCCTTTGCAAATTTACGAATTTCATTGTTTATTCGATACAACACGTTATAGTGGCCCGATTGTAATGAATGATACCTTAATCAAAAGCTCTGATCATCAGTATAACTACTACTATAAAATATGTATACATTTCAGCAAAAAAATTGTATACAAAAAATTAGCAAATCTGCAAAGGGGTTAGCCTTTGCAAATTTACGAATTTCATTGTTTATTCGATACAACACGTTATAGTGGCCCGATTGTAATGAATGATACCTTAATCAAAAGCTCTGATCATCAGTATAACTACTACTATAAAATATGTATACATTTCAGCAAAAAAATTGTATACAAAAAATTAGCAAATCTGCAAAGGGGTTAGCCTTTGCAAATTTACGAATTTCATTGTTTATTCGATACAACACGTTATAGTGGCCCAATTGTAATGAATGATACCTTAATCAAAAGCTCTGATCATCAGTATAAATACTACTATAAAATATGTTTACATTTCAGCAAAAAAATTGTATACAAAAAATTAGCAAATCTGCAAAGGGGTTAGCCTTTGCAAATTTACGAATTTCATTGTTTATTCGATACAACACGTTATAGTGGCCCGATTGTAATGAATGATACCTTAATCAAAAGCTCTGATCATCAGTATAAATACTACTATAAAATATTTATACATTTCAGCAAAAAAATTGTATACAAAAAATTAGCAAATCTGCAAAGGGGTTAGCCTTTGCAAATTTACGAATTTCATTGTTTATTCGATACAACACGTTATAGTGGCCCAATTGTAATGAATGATACCTTAATCAAAAGCTCTGATCATCAGTATAAATACTACTATAAAATATGTATACATTTCAGCAAAAAAATTGTATACAAAAAATTAGCAAATCTGCAAAGGGGTTAGCCTTTGCAAATTTACGAATTTCATTGTTTATTCGATACAACACGTTATAGTGGCCCAATTGTAATGAATGATACCTTAATCAAAAGCTCTGATCATCAGTATAAATACTACTATAAAATATTTATACATTTCAGCAAAAAAATTGTATACAAAAAATTAGCAAATCTGCAAAGGTGTTAGCCTTTGCAAATTTACGAATTTCATTGTTTATTCGATACAACACGTTATAGTGGCCCGATTGTAATGAATGATACCTTAATCAAAAGCTCTGATCATCAGTATAAATACTACTATAAAATATTTATACATTTCAGCAAAAAAATTGTATACAAAAAATTATCAAATCTGCAAAGGTGTTAGCCTTTGCAAATTTACGAATTTCATTGTTTATTCGATACAACACGTTATAGTGGCCCAATTGTAATGAATGATACCTTAATCAAAAGCTCTGATCATCAGTATAAATACTACTATAAAATATGTTTACATTTCAGCAAAAAAATTGTATACAAAAAATTAGCAAATCTGCAAAGGGGTTAGCCTTTGCAAATTTACGAATTTCATTGTTTATTCGATACAACACGTTATAGTGGCCCAATTGTAATGAATGATACCTTAATCAAAAGCTCTGATCATCAGTATAAATACTACTATAAAATATGTATACATTTCAGCAAAAAAATTGTATACAAAAAATTAGCAAATCTGCAAAGGTGTTAGCCTTTGCAAATTTACGAATTTCATTGTTTATTCGATACAACACGTTATAGTGGCCCGATTGTAATGAATGATACCTTAATCAAAAGCTCTAATCATCAGTATAAATACTACTATAAAATATTTATACATTTCAGCAAAAAAATTGTATACAAAAAATTAGCAAATCTGCAAAGGGATTAGCCTTTGCAAATTTACGAATTTCATTGTTTATTCGATACAACACGTTATAGTGGCCCGATTGTAATGAATGATACCTTAATCAAAAGCTCTGATCATCAGTATAAATACTACTATAAAATATGTATACATTTCAGCAAAAAAATTGTATACAAAAAATTAGCAAATCTGCAAAGGGGTTAGCCTTTGCAAATTTACGAATTTCATTGTTTATTCGATACAACACGTTATAGTGGCCCAATTGTAATGAATGATACCTTAATCAAAAGCTCTGATCATCAGTATAAATACTACTATAAAATATTTATACATTTCAGCAAAAAAATTGTATACAAAAAATTAGCAAATCTGCAAAGGGGTTAGCCTTTGCAAATTTACGAATTTCATTGTTTATTCGATACAACACGTTATAGTGGCCCAATTGTAATGAATGATACCTTAATCAAAAGCTCTGATCATCAGTATAAATACTACTATAAAATATGTATACATTTCAGCACAAAAATTGTATACAAAAAATTAAGGTGTTAGCCTTTGCAAATTTACGAATTTCATTGTTTATTCGATACAACACGTTATAGTGGCCCGATTGTAATGAATGATACCTTAATCAAAAGCTCTGATCATCAGTATAAATACTACTATAAAATATGTATACATTTCAGCAAAAAAATTGTATACAAAAAATTTGCAAATCTGCAAAGGGATTAGCCTTTGCAAATTTACGAATTTCATTGTTTATTCGATACAACACGTTATAGTGGCCCAATTGTAATGAATGATACCTTAATCAAAAGCTCTGATCATCAGTATAAATACTACTATAAAATATGTATTCATTTCAGCAAAAAAATTGTATACAAAAAATTAGCAAATCTGCAAAGGTGTTAGCCTTTGCAAATTTACGAATTTCATTGTTTATTCGATACAACACGTTATAGTGGCCCGATTGTAATGAATGATACCTTAATCAAAAGCTCTGATCATCAGTATAAATACTACTATAAAATATGTATACATTTCAGCAAAAAAATTGTATACAAAAAATTAGCAAATCTGCAAAGGTGTTAGCCTTTGCAAATTTACGAATTTCATTGTTTATTCGATACAACACGTTATAGTGGCCCGATTGTAATGAATGATACCTTAATCAAAAGCTCTGATCATCAGTATAAATACTACTTTAAAATATGTATACATTTCAGCAAAAAAATTGTATACAAAAAATTAGCAAATCTGCAAAGGGGTTAGCCTTTGCAAATTTACGAATTTCATTGTTTATTCGATACAACACGTTATAGTGGCCCGATTGTAATGAATGATTCCTTAATCAAAAGCTCTGATCATCAGTATAAATACTACTATAAAATATGTATACATTTCAGCAAAAAAATTGTATACAAAAAATTAGCAAATCTGCAAAGGGGTTAGCCTTTGCAAATTTACGAATTTCATTGTTTATTCGATACAACACGTTATAGTGGCCCGATTGTAATGAATGATACCTTAATCAAAAGCTCTGATCATCAGTATAAATACTACTATAAAATATGTATACATTTCAGCAAAAAAATTGTATACAAAAAATTAGCAAATCTGCAAAGGTGTTAGCCTTTGCAAATTTACGAATTTCATTGTTTATTCGATACAACACGTTATAGTGGCCCGATTGTAATGAATGACACCTTAATCAAAAGCTCTGTTCATCAGTATAAATACTACTATAAAATATTTATACATTTCAGCAAAAAAATTGTATACAAAAAATTAGCAAATCTGCAAAGGGGTTAGCCTTTGCAAATTTACGAATTTCATTGTTTATTCGATACAACACGTTATAGTGGCCCAATTGTAATGAATGATACCTTAATCAAAAGCTCTGATCATCAGTATAAATACTACTATAAAATATGTATATATTTCAGCAAAATAATTGTATACAAAAATTAGCAAATCTGCAAAGGGGTTAGCCTTTGCAAATTTACGAATTTCATTGTTTATTCGATACAACACGTTATAGTGGCCCAATTGTAATGAATGATACCTTAATCAAAAGCTCTGATCATCAGTATAAATACTACTATAAAATATGTATACATTTCAGCAAAAAAATTGTATACAAAAAATTAGCAAATCTGCAAAGGTGTTAGCCTTTGCAAATTTACGAATTTCATTGTTTATTCGATACAACACGTTATAGTGGCCCGATTGTAATGAATGATACCTTAATCAAAAGCTCTGATCATCAGTATAAATACTACTATAAAATATTTATACATTTCAGCAAAAAAATTGTATACAAAAAATTAGCAAATCTGCAAAGGGGTTAGCCTTTGCAAATTTACGAATTTCATTGTTTATTCGATACAACACGTTATAGTGGCCCAATTGTAATGAATGATACCTTAATCAAAAGCTCTGATCATCAGTATAAATACTACTATAAAATATGTATACATTTCAGCAAAAAAATTGTATACAAAAAATTAGCAAATCTGCAAAGGGGTTAGCCTTTGCAAATTTACGAATTTCATTGTTTATTCGATACAACACGTTATAGTGGCCCGATTGTAATGAATGATTCCTTAATCAAAAGCTCTGATCATCAGTATAAATACTACTATAAAATATGTATACATTTCAGCAAAAAAATTGTATACAAAAAATTAGCAAATCTGCAAAGGGGTTAGCCTTTGCAAATTTACGAATTTCATTGTTTATTCGATACAACACGTTATAGTGGCCCGATTGTAATGAATGATACCTTAATCAAAAGCTCTGATCATCAGTATAAATACTACTATAAAATATTTATACATTTCAGCAAAAAAATTGTATACAAAAAATTAGCAAATCTGCAAAGGGGTTAGCCTTTGCAAATTTACGAATTTCATTGTTTATTCGATACAACACGTTATAGTGGCCCAATTGTAATGAATGATACGTTAATCAAAAGCTCTGATCATCAGTATAAATACTACTATAAAATATGTATACATTTCGGCAAAAAAATTGTATACAAAAAATTAGCAAATCTGCAAAGGTGTTAGCCTTTGCAAATTTACGAATTTCATTGTTTATTCGATACAACACGTTGTAGTGGCCCGATTGTAATGAATGATACCTTAATCAAAAGCTCTGATCATCAGTATAAATACTACTATAAAATATTTATACATTTCAGCAAAAAAATTGTATACAAAAAATTAGCAAATCTGCAAAGGGGTTAGCCTTTGCAAATTTACGAATTTCATTGTTTATTCGATACAACACGTTATAGTGGCCCAATTGTAATGAATGATACCTTAATCAAAAGCTCTGATCATCAGTATAAATACTACTATAAAATATGTATACATTTCAGCAAAAAAATTGTATACAAAAAATTAGCAAATCTGCAAAGGGGTTAGCCTTTGCAAATTTACGAATTTCATTGTTTATTCGATACAACACGTTATAGTGGCGCGATTGTAATGAATGATTCCTTAATCAAAAGCTCTGATCATCAGTATAAATACTACTATAAAATATGTATACATTTCAGCAAAAAAATTGTATACAAAAAATTAGCAAATCTGCAAAGGGGTTAGCCTTTGCAAATTTACGAATTTCATTGTTTATTCGATACAACACGTTATAGTGGCCCAATTGTAATGAATGATACCTTAATCAAAAGCTCTGATCATCAGTATAAATACTACTATAAAATATGTATACATTTCATAAAAAAAATTGTATACAAAAAATTAGCAAATCTGCAAAGGTGTTAGCCTTTGCAAATTTACGAATTTCATTGTTTATTCGATACAACACGTTATAGTGGCCCGATTGTAATGAATGATACCTTAATCAAAAGCTCTGATCATCAGTATAAATACTACTATAAAATATGTATACATTTCAGCAAAAAAATTGTATACAAAAAATTAGCAAATCTGCAAAGGGGTTAGCCTTTGCAAATTTACGAATTTCATTGTTTATTCGATACAACACGTTATAGTGGCCCAATTGTAATGAATGATACCTTAATCAAAAGCTCTGATCATCAGTATAAATACTACTATAAAATATGTATACATTTCAGCAAAAAAATTGTATACAAAAAATTAGCAAATCTGCAAAGGGGTTAGCCTTTGCAAATTTACGAATTTCATTGTTTATTCGATACAACACGTTATAGTGGCCCGATTGTAATGAATGATTCCTTAATCAAAAGCTCTGATCATCAGTATAAATACTACTATAAAATATGTATACATTTCAGCAAAAAAATTGTATACAAAAAATTAGCAAATCTGCAAAGGGGTTAGCCTTTGCAAATTTACGAATTTCATTGTTTATTCGATACAACACGTTATAGTGGCCCAATTGTAATGAATGATACCTTAATCAAAAGCTCTGATCATCATTATAAATACTACTATAAAATATGTATACATTTCAGCAAAAAAATTGTATACAAAAAATTAGCAAATCTGCAAAGGTGTTAGCCTTTGCAAATTTACGAATTTCATTGTTTATTCGATACAACACGTTATAGTGGCCCGATTGTAATGAATGATACCTTAATCAAAAGCTCTGATCATCAGTATAAATACTACTATAAAATATTTATACATTTCAGCAAAAAAATTGTATACAAAAAATTAGCAAATCTGCAAAGGGGTTAGCCTTTGCAAATTTACGAATTTCATTGTTTATTCGATACAACACGTTATAGTGGCCCGATTGTAATGAATGATTCCTTAATCAAAAGCTCTGATCATCAGTATAAATACTACTATAAAATATGTATACATTTCAGCAAAAAAATTGTATACAAAAAATTAGCAAATCTGCAAAGGGGTTAGCCTTTGCAAATTTACGAATTTCATTGTTTATTCGATACAACACGTTATAGTGGCCCGATTGTAATGAATGATTCCTTAATCAAAAGCTCTGATCATCAGTATAAATACTACTATAAAATATGTATACATTTCAGCAAAAAAATTGTATACAAAAAATTAGCAAATCTGCAAAGGGGTTAGCCTTTGCAAATTTACGAATTTCATTGTTTATTCGATACAACACGTTATAGTGGCCCAATTGTAATGAATGATACCTTAATCAAAAGCTCTGATCATCAGTATAAATACTACTATAAAATATGTATACATTTCAGCAAAAAAATTGTATACAAAAAATTAGCAAATCTGCAAAGGTGTTAGCCTTTGCAAATTTACGAATTTCATTGTTTATTCGATACAACACGTTATAGTGGCCCGATTGTAATGAATGATACCTTAATCAAAAGCTCTGATCATCAGTATAAATACTACTATAAAATATTTATACATTTCAGCAAAAAAATTGTATACAAAAAATTAGCAAATCTGCAAAGGGGTTAGCCTTTGCAAATTTACGAATTTCATTGTTTATTCGATACAACACGTTATAGTGGCCCGATTGTAATGAATGATTCCTTAATCAAAAGCTCTGATCATCAGTATAAATACTACTATAAAATATGTATACATTTCAGCAAAAAAATTGTATACAAAAAATTAGCAAATCTGCAAAGGGGTTAGCCTTTGCAAATTTACGAATTTCATTGTTTATTCGATACAACACGTTATAGTGGCCCGATTGTAATGAATGATTCCTTAATCAAAAGCTCTGATCATCAGTATAAATACTACTATAAAATATGTATACATTTCAGCAAAAAAATTGTATACAAAAAATTAGCAAATCTGCAAAGGGGTTAGCCTTTGCAAATTTACGAATTTCATTGTTTATTCGATACAACACGTTATAGTGGCCCAATTGTAATGAATGATACCTTAATCAAAAGCTCTGATCATCAGTATAAATACTACTATAAAATATGTATACATTTCAGCAAAAAAATTGTATACAAAAAATTAGCAAATCTGCAAAGGGGTTAGCCTTTGCAAATTTACGAATTTCATTGTTTATTCGATACAACACGTTATAGTGGCCCGATTGTAATGAATGATTCCTTAATCAAAAGCTCTGATCATCAGTATAAATACTACTATAAAATATTTATACATTTCAGCAAAAAAATTGTATACAAAAAATTAGCAAATCTGCAAAGGGGTTAGCCTTTGCAAATTTACGAATTTCATTGTTTATTCGATACAACACGTTATAGTGGCCCGATTGTAATGAATGATACCTTAATCAAAAGCTCTGATCATCAGTATAAATACTACTATAAAATATTTATACATTTCAGCAAAAAAATTGTATACAAAAAATTAGCAAATCTGCAAAGGGGTTAGCCTTTGCAAATTTACGAATTTCATTGTTTATTCGATACAACACGTTATAGTGGCCCAATTGTAATGAATGATACCTTAATCAAAAGCTCTGATCATCAGTATAAATACTACTATAAAATATGTATACATTTCAGCAAAAAAATTGTATACAAAAAATTAGCAAATCTGCAAAGGTGTTAGCCTTTGCAAATTTACGAATTTCATTGTTTATTCGATACAACACGTTATAGTGGCCCGATTGTAATGAATTATACCTTAATCAAAAGCTCTGATCATCAGTATAAATACTACTATAAAATATTTATACATTTCAGCAAAAAAATTGTATACAAAAAATTAGCAAATCTGCAAAGGGGTTAGCCTTTGCAAATTTACGAATTTCATTGTTTATTCGATACAACACGTTATAGTGGCCCGATTGTAATGAATGATTCCTTAATCAAAAGCTCTGATCATCAGTATAAATACTACTATAAAATATGTATACATTTCAGCAAAAAAATTGTATACAAAAAATTAGCAAATCTGCAAAGGGGTTAGCCTTTGCAAATTTACGAATTTCATTGTTTATTCGATACAACACGTTATAGTGGCCCGATTGTAATGAATGATTCCTTAATCAAAAGCTCTGATCATCAGTATAAATACTACTATAAAATATGTATACATTTCAGCAAAAAAATTGTATACAAAAAATTAGCAAATCTGCAAAGGGGTTAGCCTTTGCAAATTTACGAATTTCATTGTTTATTCGATACAACACGTTATAGTGGCCCAATTGTAATGAATGATACCTTAATCAAAAGCTCTGATCATCAGTATAAATACTACTATAAAATATGTATACATTTCATAAAAAAAATTGTATACAAAAAATTAGCAAATCTGCAAAGGTGTTAGCCTTTGCAGATTTACGAATTTCATTGTTTATTCGATACAACACGTTATAGTGGCCCGATTGTAATGAATGATACCTTAATCAAAAGCTCTGATCATCAGTATAAATACTACTATAAAATATGTATACATTTCAGCAAAAAAATTGTATACAAAAAATTAGCAAATCTGCAAAGGGGTTAGCCTTTGCAAATTTACGAATTTCATTGTTTATTCGATACAACACGTTATAGTGGCCCAATTGTAATGAATGATACCTTAATCAAAAGCTCTGATCATCAGTATAAATACTACTATAAAATATGTATACATTTCAGCAAAAAAATTGTATACAAAAAATTAGCAAATCTGCAAAGGGGTTAGCCTTTGCAAATTTACGAATTTCATTGTTTATTCGATACAACACGTTATAGTGGCCCGATTGTAATGAATGATTCCTTAATCAAAAGCTCTGATCATCAGTATAAATACTACTATAAAATATGTATACATTTCAGCAAAAAAATTGTATACAAAAAATTAGCAAATCTGCAAAGGGGTTAGCCTTTGCAAATTTACGAATTTCATTGTTTATTCGATACAACACGTTATAGTGGCCCAATTGTAATGAATGATACCTTAATCAAAAGCTCTGATCATCAGTATAAATACTACTATAAAATATGTATACATTTCAGCAAAAAAATTGTATACAAAAAATTAGCAAATCTGCAAAGGTGTTAGCCTTTGCAAATTTACGAATTTCATTGTTTATTCGATACAACACGTTATAGTGGCCCGATTGTAATGAATGATACCTTAATCAAAAGCTCTGATCATCAGTATAAATACTACTATAAAATATTTATACATTTCAGCAAAAAAATTGTATACAAAAAATTAGCAAATCTGCAAAGGGGTTAGCCTTTGCAAATTTACGAATTTCATTGTTTATTCGATACAACACGTTATAGTGGCCCAATTGTAATGAATGATTCCTTAATCAAAAGCTCTGATCATCAGTATAAATACTACTATAAAATATGTATACATTTCAGCAAAAAAATTGTATACAAAAAATTAGCAAATCTGCAAAGGTGTTAGCCTTTGCAAATTTACGAATTTCATTGTTTATTCGATACAACACGTTATAGTGGCCCGATTGTAATGAATTATACCTTAATCAAAAGCTCTGATCATCAGTATAAATACTACTATAAAATATTTATACATTTCAGCAAAAAAATTGTATACAAAAAATTAGCAAATCTGCAAAGGGGTTAGCCTTTGCAAATTTACGAATTTCATTGTTTATTCGATACAACACGTTATAGTGGCCCGATTGTAATGAATGATTCCTTAATCAAAAGCTCTGATCATCAGTATAAATACTACTATAAAATATGTATACATTTCAGCAAAAAAATTGTATACAAAAAATTAGCAAATCTGCAAAGGGGTTAGCCTTTGCAAATTTACGAATTTCATTGTTTATTCGATACAACACGTTATAGTGGCCCGATTGTAATGAATGATTCCTTAATCAAAAGCTCTGATCATCAGTATAAATACTACTATAAAATATGTATACATTTCAGCAAAAAAATTGTATACAAAAAATTAGCAAATCTGCAAAGGGGTTAGCCTTTGCAAATTTACGAATTTCATTGTTTATTCGATACAACACGTTATAGTGGCCCAATTGTAATGAATGATACCTTAATCAAAAGCTCTGATCATCAGTATAAATACTACTATAAAATATGTATACATTTCATAAAAAAAATTGTATACAAAAAATTAGCAAATCTGCAAAGGTGTTAGCCTTTGCAAATTTACGAATTTCATTGTTTATTCGATACAACACGTTATAGTGGCCCGATTGTAATGAATGATACCTTAATCAAAAGCTCTGATCATCAGTATAAATACTACTATAAAATATGTATACATTTCAGCAAAAAAATTGTATACAAAAAATTAGCAAATCTGCAAAGGGGTTAGCCTTTGCAAATTTACGAATTTCATTGTTTATTCGATACAACACGTTATAGTGGCCCAATTGTAATGAATGATACCTTAATCAAAAGCTCTGATCATCAGTATAAATACTACTATAAAATATGTATACATTTCAGCAAAAAAATTGTATACAAAAAATTAGCAAATCTGCAAAGGGGTTAGCCTTTGCAAATTTACGAATTTCATTGTTTATTCGATACAACACGTTATAGTGGCCCGATTGTAATGAATGATTCCTTAATCAAAAGCTCTGATCATCAGTATAAATACTACTATAAAATATGTATACATTTCAGCAAAAAAATTGTATACAAAAAATTAGCAAATCTGCAAAGGGGTTAGCCTTTGCAAATTTACGAATTTCATTGTTTATTCGATACAACACGTTATAGTGGCCCAATTGTAATGAATGATACCTTAATCAAAAGCTCTGATCATCAGTATAAATACTACTATAAAATATGTATACATTTCAGCAAAAAAATTGTATACAAAAAATTAGCAAATCTGCAAAGGTGTTAGCCTTTGCAAATTTACGAATTTCATTGTTTATTCGATACAACACGTTATAGTGGCCCGATTGTAATGAATGATACCTTAATCAAAAGCTCTGATCATCAGTATAAATACTACTATAAAATATTTATACATTTCAGCAAAAAAATTGTATACAAAAAATTAGCAAATCTGCAAAGGGGTTAGCCTTTGCAAATTTACGAATTTCATTGTTTATTCGATACAACACGTTATAGTGGCCCGATTGTAATGAATGATTCCTTAATCAAAAGCTCTGATCATCAGTATAAATACTACTATAAAATATGTATACATTTCAGCAAAAAAATTGTATACAAAAAATTAGCAAATCTGCAAAGGGGTTAGCCTTTGCAAATTTACGAATTTCATTGTTTATTCGATACAACACGTTATAGTGGCCCGATTGTAATGAATGATTCCTTAATCAAAAGCTCTGATCATCAGTATAAATACTACTATAAAATATGTATACATTTCAGCAAAAAAATTGTATACAATAAATTAGCAAATCTGCAAAGGGGTTAGCCTTTGCAAATTTACGAATTTCATTGTTTATTCGATACAACACGTTATAGTGGCCCAATTGTAATGAATGATACCTTAATCAAAAGCTCTGATCATCAGTATAAATACTACTATAAAATATGTATACATTTCATAAAAAAAATTGTATACAAAAAATTAGCAAATCTGCAAAGGTGTTAGCCTTTGCAAATTTACGAATTTCATTGTTTATTCGATACAACACGTTATAGTGGCCCGATTGTAATGAATGATACCTTAATCAAAAGCTCTGATCATCAGTATAAATACTACTATAAAATATTTATACATTTCAGCAAAAAAATTGTATACAAAAAATTAGCAAATCTGCAAAGGGGTTAGCCTTTGCAAATTTACGAATTTCATTGTTTATTCGATACAACACGTTATAGTGGCCCAATTGTAATGAATGATACCTTAATCAAAAGCTCTGATCATCAGTATAAATACTACTATAAAATATGTATACATTTCAGCAAAAAAATTGTATACAAAAAATTAGCAAATCTGCAAAGGGGTTAGCCTTTGCAAATTTACGAATTTCATTGTTTATTCGATACAACACGTTATAGTGGCCCGATTGTAATGAATGATTCCTTAATCAAAAGCTCTGATCATCAGTATAAATACTACTATAAAATATGTATACATTTCAGCAAAAAAATTGTATACAAAAAATTAGCAAATCTGCAAAGGGGTTAGCCTTTGCAAATTTACGAATTTCATTGTTTATTCGATACAACACGTTATAGTGGCCCAATTGTAATGAATGATACCTTAATCAAAAGCTCTGATCATCAGTATAAATACTACTATAAAATATGTATACATTTCAGCAAAAAAATTGTATACAAAAAATTAGCAAATCTGCAAAGGTGTTAGCCTTTGCAAATTTACGAATTTCATTGTTTATTCGATACAACACGTTATAGTGGCCCGATTGTAATGAATGATACCTTAATCAAAAGCTCTGATCATCAGTATAAATACTACTATAAAATATTTATACATTTCAGCAAAAAAATTGTATACAAAAAATTAGCAAATCTGCAAAGGGGTTAGCCTTTGCAAATTTACGAATTTCATTGTTTATTCGATACAACACGTTATAGTGGCCCGATTGTAATGAATGATTCCTTAATCAAAAGCTCTGATCATCAGTATAAATACTACTATAAAATATGTATACATTTCAGCAAAAAAATTGTATACAAAAAATTAGCAAATCTGCAAAGGGGTTAGCCTTTGCAAATTTACGAATTTCATTGTTTATTCGATACAACACGTTATAGTGGCCCGATTGTAATGAATGATTCCTTAATCAAAAGCTCTGATCATCAGTATAAATACTACTATAAAATATGTATACATTTCAGCAAAAAAATTGTATACAAAAAATTAGCAAATCTGCAAAGGGGTTAGCCTTTGCAAATTTACGAATTTCATTGTTTATTCGATACAACACGTTATAGTGGCCCAATTGTAATGAATGATACCTTAATCAAAAGCTCTGATCATCAGTATAAATACTACTATAAAATATGTATACATTTCAGCAAAAAAATTGTATACAAAAAATTAGCAAATCTGCAAAGGGGTTAGCCTTTGCAAATTTACGAATTTCATTGTTTATTCGATACAACACGTTATAGTGGCCCGATTGTAATGAATGATTCCTTAATCAAAAGCTCTGATCATCAGTATAAATACTACTATAAAATATGTATACATTTCAGCAAAAAAATTGTATACAAAAAATTAGCAAATCTGCAAAGGGGTTAGCCTTTGCAAATTTACGAATTTCATTGTTTATTCGATACAACACGTTATAGTGGCCCAATTGTAATGAATGATACCTTAATCAAAAGCTCTGATCATCAGTATAAATACTACTATAAAATATGTATACATTTCATAAAAAAAATTGTATACAAAAAATTAGCAAATCTGCAAAGGTGTTAGCCTTTGCAAATTTACGAATTTCATTGTTTATTCGATACAACACGTTATAGTGGCCCAATTGTAATGAATGATACCTTAATCAAAAGCTCTGATCATCAGTATAAATACTACTATAAAATATGTATACATTTCAGCAAAAAAATTGTATACAAAAAATTAGCAAATCTGCAAAGGGGTTAGCCTTTGCAAATTTACGAATTTCATTGTTTATTCGATACAACACGTTATAGTGGCCCGATTGTAATGAATGATTCCTTAATCAAAAGCTCTGATCATCAGTATAAATACTACTATAAAATATGTATACATTTCAGCAAAAAAATTGTATACAAAAAATTAGCAAATCTGCAAAGGGGTTAGCCTTTGCAAATTTACGAATTTCATTGTTTATTCGATACAACACGTTATAGTGGCCCAATTGTAATGAATGATACCTTAATCAAAAGCTCTGATCATCAGTATAAATACTACTATAAAATATGTATACATTTCAGCAAAAAAATTGTATACAAAAAATTAGCAAATCTGCAAAGGTGTTAGCCTTTGCAAATTTACGAATTTCATTGTTTATTCGATACAACACGTTATAGTGGCCCGATTGTAATGAATGATACCTTAATCAAAAGCTCTGATCATCAGTATAAATACTACTATAAAATATTTATACATTTCAGCAAAAAAATTGTATACAAAAAATTAGCAAATCTGCAAAGGGGTTAGCCTTTGCAAATTTACGAATTTCATTGTTTATTCGATACAACACGTTATAGTGGCCCGATTGTAATGAATGATTCCTTAATCAAAAGCTCTGATCATCAGTATAAATACTACTATAAAATATGTATACATTTCAGCAAAAAAATTGTATACAAAAAATTAGCAAATCTGCAAAGGGGTTAGCCTTTGCAAATTTACGAATTTCATTGTTTATTCGATACAACACGTTATAGTGGCCCGATTGTAATGAATGATTCCTTAATCAAAAGCTCTGATCATCAGTATAAATACTACTATAAAATATGTATACATTTCAGCAAAAAAATTGTATACAAAAAATTAGCAAATCTGCAAAGGGGTTAGCCTTTGCAAATTTACGAATTTCATTGTTTATTCGATACAACACGTTATAGTGGCCCGATTGTAATGAATGATTCCTTAATCAAAAGCTCTGATCATCAGTATAAATACTACTATAAAATATGTATACATTTCAGCAAAAAAATTGTATACAAAAAATTAGCAAATCTGCAAAGGGGTTAGCCTTTGCAAATTTACGAATTTCATTGTTTATTCGATACAACACGTTATAGTGACCCAATTGTAATGAATGATACCTTAATCAAAAGCTCTGATCATCAGTATAAATACTACTATAAAATATGTATACATTTCAGCAAAAAAATTGTATACAAAAAATTAACAAATCTGCAAAGGTGTTAGCCTTTGCAAATTTACGAATTTCATTGTTTATTCGATACAACACGTTATAGTGGCCCGATTGTAATGAATGATACCTTAATCAAAAGCTCTGATCATCAGTATAAATACTAATATAAAATATTTATACATTTCAGCAAAAAAATTGTATACAAAAAATTAGCAAATCTGCAAAGGGGTTAGCCTTTGCAAATTTACGAATTTCATTGTTTATTCGATACAACACGTTATAGTGGCCCGATTGTAATGAATGATTCCTTAATCAAAAGCTCTGATCATCAGTATAAATACTACTATAAAATATGTATACATTTCAGCAAAAAAATTGTATACAAAAAATTAGCAAATCTGCAAAGGGGTTAGCCTTTGCAAATTTACGAATTTCATTGTTTATTCGATACAACACGTTATAGTGGCCCGATTGTAATGAATGATTCCTTAATCAAAAGCTCTGATCATCAGTATAAATACTACTATAAAATATGTATACATTTCAGCAAAAAAATTGTATACAAAAAATTAGCAAATCTGCAAAGGGGTTAGCCTTTGCAAATTTACGAATTTCATTGTTTATTCGATACAACACGTTATAGTGGCCCAATTGTAATGAATGATACCTTAATCAAAAGCTCTGATCATCAGTATAAATACTACTATAAAATATGTATACATTTCAGCAAAAAAATTGTATACAAAAAATTAGCAAATCTGCAAAGGGGTTAGCCTTTGCAAATTTACGAATTTCATTGTTTATTCGATACAACACGTTATAGTGGCCCGATTGTAATGAATGATTCCTTAATCAAAAGCTCTGATCATCAGTATAAATACTACTATAAAATATGTATACATTTCAGCAAAAAAATTGTATACAAAAAATTAGCAAATCTGCAAAGGGGTTAGCCTTTGCAAATTTACGAATTTCATTGTTTATTCGATACAACACGTTATAGTGGCCCAATTGTAATGAATGATACCTTAATCAAAAGCTCTGATCATCAGTATAAATACTACTATAAAATATGTATACATTTCATAAAAAAAATTGTATACAAAAAATTAGCAAATCTGCAAAGGTGTTAGCCTTTGCAAATTTACGAATTTCATTGTTTATTCGATACAACACGTTATAGTGGCCCGATTGTAATGAATGATACCTTAATCAAAAGCTCTGATCATCAGTATAAATACTACTATAAAATATTTATACATTTCAGCAAAAAAATTGTATACAAAAAATTAGCAAATCTGCAAAGGGGTTAGCCTTTGCAAATTTACGAATTTCATTGTTTATTCGATACAACACGTTATAGTGGCCCAATTGTAATGAATGATACCTTAATCAAAAGCTCTGATCATCAGTATAAATACTACTATAAAATATGTATACATTTCAGCAAAAAAATTGTATACAAAAAATTAGCAAATCTGCAAAGGGGTTAGCCTTTGCAAATTTACGAATTTCATTGTTTATTCGATACAACACGTTATAGTGGCCCGATTGTAATGAATGATTCCTTAATCAAAAGCTCTGATCATCAGTATAAATACTACTATAAAATATGTATACATTTCAGCAAAAAAATTGTATACAAAAAATTAGCAAATCTGCAACGGTGTTAGCCTTTGCAAATTTACGAATTTCATTGTTTATTCGATACAACACGTTATAGTGGCCCGATTGTAATGAATGATACCTTAATCAAAAGCTCTGATCATCAGTATAAATACTACTATAAAATATTTATACATTTCAGCAAAAAAATTGTATACAAAAAATTAGCAAATCTGCAAAGGGGTTAGCCTTTGCAAATTTACGAATTTCATTGTTTATTCGATACAACACGTTATAGTGGCCCGATTGTAATGAATGATTCCTTAATCAAAAGCTCTGATCATCAGTATAAATACTACTATAAAATATGTATACATTTCAGCAAAAAAATTGTATACAAAAAATTAGCAAATCTGCAAAGGGGTTAGCCTTTGCAAATTTACGAATTTCATTGTTTATTCGATACAACACGTTATAGTGGCCCGATTGTAATGAATGATTCCTTAATCAAAAGCTCTGATCATCAGTATAAATACTACTATAAAATATGTATACATTTCAGCAAAAAAATTGTATACAAAAAATTAGCAAATCTGCAAAGGGGTTAGCCTTTGCAAATTTACGAATTTCATTGTTTATTCGATACAACACGTTATAGTGGCCCAATTGTAATGAATGATACCTTAATCAAAAGCTCTGATCATCAGTATAAATACTACTATAAAATATGTATACATTTCATAAAAAAAATTGTATACAAAAAATTAGCAAATCTGCAAAGGTGTTAGCCTTTGCAAATTTACGAATTTCATTGTTTATTCGATACAACACGTTATAGTGGCCCGATTGTAATGAATGATACCTTAATCAAAAGCTCTGATCATCAGTATAAATACTACTATAAAATATTTATACATTTCAGCAAAAAAATTGTATACAAAAAATTAGCAAATCTGCAAAGGGGTTAGCCTTTGCAAATTTACGAATTTCATTGTTTATTCGATACAACACGTTATAGTGGCCCAATTGTAATGAATGATACCTTAATCAAAAGCTCTGATCATCAGTATAAATACTACTATAAAATATGTATACATTTCAGCAAAAAAATTGTATACAAAAAATTAGCAAATCTGCAAAGGGGTTAGCCTTTGCAAATTTACGAATTTCATTGTTTATTCGATACAACACGTTATAGTGGCCCGATTGTAATGAATGATTCCTTAATCAAAAGCTCTGATCATCAGTATAAATACTACTATAAAATATGTATACATTTCAGCAAAAAAATTGTATACAAAAAATTAGCAAATCTGCAAAGGGGTTAGCCTTTGCAAATTTACGAATTTCATTGTTTATTCGATACAACACGTTATAGTGGCCCAATTGTAATGAATGATACCTTAATCAAAAGCTCTGATCATCAGTATAAATACTACTATAAAATATGTATACATTTCAGCAAAAAAATTGTATACAAAAAATTAGCAAATCTGCAAAGGTGTTAGCCTTTGCAAATTTACGAATTCCATTGTTTATTCGATACAACACGTTATAGTGGCCCGATTGTAATGAATGATACCTTAATCAAAAGCTCTGATCATCAGTATAAATACTACTATAAAATATTTATACATTTCAGCAAAAAAATTGTATACAAAAAATTAGCAAATCTGCAAAGGGGTTAGCCTTTGCAAATTTACGAATTTCATTGTTTATTCGATACAACACGTTATAGTGGCCCGATTGTAATGAATGATTCCTTAATCAAAAGCTCTGATCATCAGTATAAATACTACTATAAAATATGTATACATTTCAGCAAAAAAATTGTATACAAAAAATTAGCAAATCTGCAAAGGGGTTAGCCTTTGCAAATTTACGAATTTCATTGTTTATTCGATACAACACGTTATAGTGGCCCGATTGTAATGAATGATTCCTTAATCAAAAGCTCTGATCATCAGTATAAATACTACTATAAAATATGTATACATTTCAGCAAAAAAATTGTATACAAAAAATTAGCAAATCTGCAAAGGGGTTAGCCTTTGCAAATTTACGAATTTCATTGTTTATTCGATACAACACGTTATAGTGGCCCAATTGTAATGAATGATACCTTAATCAAAAGCTCTGATCATCAGTATAAATACTACTATAAAATATGTATACATTTCATAAAAAAAATTGTATACAAAAAATTAGCAAATCTGCAAAGGTGTAAGCCTTTGCAAATTTACGAATTTCATTGTTTATTCGATACAACACGTTATAGTGGCCCGATTGTAATGAATGATACCTTAATCAAAAGCTCTGATCATCAGTTTAAATACTACTATAAAATATTTATACATTTCAGCAAAAAAATTGTATACAAAAAATTAGCAAATCTGCAAAGGGGTTAGCCTTTGCAAATTTACGAATTTCATTGTTTATTCGATACAACACGTTATAGTGGCCCAATTGTAATGAATGATACCTTAATCAAAAGCTCTGATCATCAGTATAAATACTACTATAAAATATGTATACATTTCAGCAAAAAAATTGTATACAAAAAATTAGCAAATCTGCAAAGGGGTTAGCCTTTGCAAATTTACGAATTTCATTGTTTATTCGATACAACACGTTATAGTGGCCCGATTGTAATGAATGATTCCTTAATCAAAAGCTCTGATCATCAGTATAAATACTACTATAAAATATGTATACATTTCAGCAAAAAAATTGTATACAAAAAATTAGCAAATCTGCAAAGGGGTTAGCCTTTGCAAATTTACGAATTTCATTGTTTATTCGATACAACACGTTATAGTGGCCCGATTGTAATGAATGATACCTTAATCAAAAGCTCTGATCATCAGTATAAATACTACTATAAAATATTTATACATTTCAGCAAAAAAATTGTATACAAAAAATTAGCAAATCTGCAAAGGGGTTAGCCTTTGCAAATTTACGAATTTCATTGTTTATTCGATACAACACGTTATAGTGGCCCGATTGTAATGAATGATTCCTTAATCAAAAGCTCTGATCATCAGTATAAATACTACTATAAAATATGTATACATTTCAGCAAAAAAATTGTATACAAAAAATTAGCAAATCTGCAAAGGGGTTAGCCTTTGCAAATTTACGAATTTCATTGTTTATTCGATACAACACGTTATAGTGGCCCAATTGTAATGAATGATACCTTAATCAAAAGCTCTGATCATCAGTATAAATACTACTATAAAATATGTATACATTTCATAAAAAAAATTGTATACAAAAAATTAGCAAATCTGCAAAGGTGTTAGCCTTTGCAAATTTACGAATTTCATTGTTTATTCGATACAACACGTTATAGTGGCCCGATTGTAATGAATGATACCTTAATCAAAAGCTCTGATCATCAGTATAAATACTACTATAAAATATTTATACATTTCAGCAAAAAAATTGTATACAAAAAATTAGCAAATCTGCAAAGGGGTTAGCCTTTGCAAATTTACGAATTTCATTGTTTATTCGATACAACACGTTATAGTGGCCCAATTGTAATGAATGATACCTTAATCAAAAGCTCTGATCATCAGTATAAATACTACAATAAAATATGTATACATTTCAGCAAAAAAATTGTATACAAAAAATTAGCAAATCTGCAAAGGGGTTAGCCTTTGCAAATTTACGAATTTCATTGTTTATTCGATACAACACGTTATAGTGGCCCGATTGTAATGAATGATTCCTTAATCAAAAGCTCTGATCATCAGTATAAATACTACTATAAAATATGTATACATTTCAGCAAAAAAATTGTATACAAAAAATTAGCAAATCTGCAAAGGGGTTAGCCTTTGCAAATTTACGAATTTCATTGTTTATTCGATACAACACGTTATAGTGGCCCAATTGTAATGAATGATACCTTAATCAAAAGCTCTGATCATCAGTATAAATACTACTATAAAATATGTATACATTTCAGCAAAAAAATTGTATACAAAAAATTAGCAAATCTGCAAAGGTGTTAGCCTTTGCAAATTTACGAATTTCATTGTTTATTCGATACAACACGTTATAGTGGCCCGATTGTAATGAATGATACCTTAATCAAAAGCTCTGATCATCAGTATAAATACTACTATAAAATATTTATACATTTCAGCAAAAAAATTGTATACAAAAAATTAGCAAATCTGCAAAGGGGTTAGCCTTTGCAAATTTACGAATTTCATTGTTTATTCGATACAACACGTTATAGTGGCCCAATTGTAATGAATGATACCTTAATCAAAAGCTCTGATCATCAGTATAAATACTACTATAAAATATGTATACATTTCAGCAAAAAAATTGTATACAAAAAATTAGCAAATCTGCAAAGGGGTTAGCCTTTGCAAATTTACGAATTTCATTGTTTATTCGATACAAAACGTTATAGTGGCCCGATTGTAATGAATGATTCCTTAATCAAAAGCTCTGATCATCAGTATAAATACTACTATAAAATATGTATCCATTTCAGCAAAAAAATTGTATACAAAAAATTAGCAAATCTGCAAAGGGGTTAGCCTTTGCAAATTTACGAATTTCATTGTTTATTCGATACAACACGTTATAGTGGCCCAATTGTAATGAATGATACCTTAATCAAAAGCTCTGATCATCAGTATAAATACTACTATAAAATATGTATACATTTCAGCAAAAAAATTGTATACAAAAAATTAGCAAATCTGCAAAGGGGTTAGCCTTTGCAAATTTACGAATTTCATTGTTTATTCGATACAACACGTTATAGTGGCCCGATTGTAATGAATGATACCTTAATCAAAAGCTCTGATCATCAGTATAAATACTACTATAAAATATTTATACATTTCAGCAAAAAAATTGTATACAAAAAATTAGCAAATCTGCAAAGGGGTTAGCCTTTGCAAATTTACGAATTTCATTGTTTATTCGATACAACACGTTATAGTGGCCCAATTGTAATGAATGATACCTTAATCAAAAGCTCTGATCATCAGTATAAATACTACTATAAAATATGTATACATTTCAGCAAAAAAATTGTATACAAAAAATTAGCAAATCTGCAAAGGGGTTAGCCTTTGCAAATTTACGAATTTCATTGTTTATTCGATACAACACGTTATAGTGGCCCGATTGTAATGAATGATTCCTTAATCAAAAGCTCTGATCATCAGTATAAATACTACTATAAAATATGTATCCATTTCAGCAAAAAAATTGTATACAAAAAATTAGCAAATCTGCAAAGGTGTTAGCCTTTGCAAATTTACGAATTTCATTGTTTATTCGATACAACACGTTATAGTGGCCCGATTGTAATGAATGATACCTTAATCAAAAGCTCTGATCATCAGTATAAATACTACTATAAAATATTTATACATTTCAGCAAAAAAATTGTATACAAAAAATTAGCAAATCTGCAAAGGGGTTAGCCTTTGCAAATTTACGAATTTCATTGTTTATTCGATACAACACGTTATAGTGGCCCGATTGTAATGAATGATACCTTAATCAAAAGCTCTGATCATCAGTATAAATACTACTATAAAATATTTATACATTTCAGCAAAAAAATTGTATACAAAAAATTAGCAAATCTGCAAAGGGGTTAGCCTTTGCAAATTTACGAATTTCATTGTTTATTCGATACAACACGTTATAGTGGCCCAATTGTAATGAATGATACCTTAATCAAAAGCTCTGATCATCAGTATAAATACTACTATAAAATATGTATACATTTCAGCAAAAAAATTGTATACAAAAAATTAGCAAATCTGCAAAGGGGTTAGCCTTTGCAAATTTACGAATTTCATTGTTTATTCGATACAACACGTTATAGTGGCCCGATTGTAATGAATGATTCCTTAATCAAAAGCTCTGATCATCAGTATAAATACTACTATAAAATATGTATACATTTCAGCAAAAAAATTGTATACAAAAAATTAGCAAATCTGCAAAGGGGTTAGCCTTTGCAAATTTACGAATTTCATTGTTTATTCGATACAACACGTTATAGTGGCCCAATTGTAATGAATGATACCTTAATCAAAAGCTCTGATCATCAGTATAAATACTACTATAAAATATGTATACATTTCAGCAAATAAATTGTATACAAAAAATTAGCAAATCTGCAAAGGTGTTAGCCTTTGCAAATTTACGAATTTCATTGTTTATTCGATACAACACGTTATAGTGGCCCGATTGTAATGAATGATACCTTAATCAAAAGCTCTGATCATCAGTATAAATACTACTATAAAATATTTATACATTTCAGCAAAAAAATTGTATACAAAAAATTAGCAAATCTGCAAAGGGGTTAGCCTTTGCAAATTTACGAATTTCATTGTTTATTCGATACAACACGTTATAGTGGCCCGATTGTAATGAATGATTCCTTAATCAAAAGCTCTGATCATCAGTATAAATACTACTATAAAATATGTATACATTTCAGCAAAAAAATTGTATACAAAAAATTAGCAAATCTGCAAAGGGGTTAGCCTTTGCAAATTTACGAATTTCATTGTTTATTCGATACAACACGTTATAGTGGCCCGATTGTAATGAATGATTCCTTAATCAAAAGCTCTGATCATCAGTATAAATACTACTATAAAATATGTATACATTTCAGCAAAAAAATTGTATACAAAAAATTAGCAAATCTGCAAAGGGGTTAGCCTTTGCAAATTTACGAATTTCATTGTTTATTCGATACAACACGTTATAGTGGCCCAATTGTAATGAATGATACCTTAATCAAAAGCTCTGATCATCAGTATAAATACTACTATAAAATATGTATACATTTCAGCAAAAAAATTGTATACAAAAAATTAGCAAATCTGCAAAGGGGTTAGCCTTTGCAAATTTACGAATTTCATTGTTTATTCGATACAACACGTTATAGTGGCCCAATTGTAATGAATGATACCTTAATCAAAAGCTCTGATCATCAGTATAAATACTACTATAAAATATGTATACATTTCATAAAAAAAATTGTATACAAAAAATTAGCAAATCTGCAAAGGTGTTAGCCTTTGCAAATTTACGAATTTCATTGTTTATTCGATACAACACGTTATAGTGGCCCGATTGTAATGAATGATACCTTAATCAAAAGCTCTGATCATCAGTATAAATACTACTATAAAATATTTATACATTTCAGCAAAAAAATTGTATACAAAAAATTAGCAAATCTGCAAAGGGGTTAGCCTTTGCAAATTTACGAATTTCATTGTTTATTCGATACAACACGTTATAGTGGCCCAATTGTAATGAATGATACCTTAATCAAAAGCTCTGATCATCAGTATAAATACTACTATAAAATATGTATACATTTCAGCAAAAAAATTGTATACAAAAAATTAGCAAATCTGCAAAGGGGTTAGCCTTTGCAAATTTACGAATTTCATTGTTTATTCGATACAACACGTTATAGTGGCCCGATTGTAATGAATGATTCCTTAATCAAAAGCTCTGATCATCAGTATAAATACTACTATAAAATATGTATACATTTCAGCAAAAAAATTGTATACAAAAAATTAGCAAATCTGCAAAGGGGTTAGCCTTTGCAAATTTACGAATTTCATTGTTTATTCGATACAACACGTTATAGTGGCCCAATTGTAATGAATGATACCTTAATCAAAAGCTCTGATCATCAGTATAAATACTACTATAAAATATGTATACATTTCAGCAAAAAAATTGTATACAAAAAATTAGCAAATCTGCAAAGGGGTTAGCCTTTGCAAATTTTAGAATTTCATTGTTTATTCGATACAACACGTTATAGTGGCCCGATTGTAATGAATGATTCCTTAATCAAAAGCTCTGATCATCAGTATAAATACTACTATAAAATATGTATACATTTCAGCAAAAAAATTGTATACAAAAAATTAGCAAATCTGCAAAGGGGTTAGCCTTTGCAAATTTACGAATTTCATTGTTTATTCGATACAACACGTTATAGTGGCCCGATTGTAATGAATGATTCCTTAATCAAAAGCTCTGATCATCAGTATAAATACTACTATAAAATATGTATACATTTCAGCAAAAAAATTGTATACAAAAAATTAGCAAATCTGCAAAGGGGTTAGCCTTTGCAAATTTACGAATTTCATTGTTTATTCGATACAACACGTTATAGTGGCCCGATTGTAATGAATGATACCTTAATCAAAAGCTCTGATCATCAGTATAAATACTACTATAAAATATGTATACATTTCAGCAAAAAAATTGTATACAAAAAATTAGCAAATCTGCAAAGGGATTAGCCTTTGCAAATTTACGAATTTCATTGTTTATTCGATACAATACGTTATAGTGGCCCAATTGTAATGAATGATACCTTAATCAAAAGCTCTGATCATCAGTATAAATACTACTATAAAATATGTATACATTTCAGCAAAAAAATTGTATACAAAAAATTAGCAAATCTGCAAAGGTGTTAGCCTTTGCAAATTTACGAATTTCATTGTTTATTCGATACAACACGTTATAGTGGCCCGATTGTAATGAATGATACCTTAATCAAAAGCTCTGATCATCAGTATAAATACTACTATAAAATATTTATACATTTCAGCAAAAAAATTGTATACAAAAAATTAGCAAATCTGCAAAGGGGTTAGCCTTTGCAAATTTACGAATTTCATTGTTTATTCGATACAACACGTTATAGTGGCCCGATTGTAATGAATGATTCCTTAATCAAAAGCTCTGATCATCAGTATAAATACTACTATAAAATATGTATACATTTCAGCAAAAAAATTGTATACAAAAAATTAGCAAATCTGCAAAGGGGTTAGCCTTTGCAAATTTACGAATTTCATTGTTTATTCGATACAACACGTTATAGTGGCCCGATTGTAATGAATGATTCCTTAATCAAAAGCTCTGATCATCAGTATAAATACTACTATAAAATATGTATACATTTCAGCAAAAAAATTGTATACAAAAAATTAGCAAATCTGCAAAGGGGTTAGCCTTTGCAAATTTACGAATTTCATTGTTTATTCGATACAACACGTTATAGTGGCCCAATTGTAATGAATGATACCTTAATCAAAAGCTCTGATCATCAGTATAAATACTACTATAAAATATGTATACATTTCATAAAAAAAATTGTATACAAAAAATTAGCAAATCTGCAAAGGTGTTAGCCTTTGCAAATTTACGAATTTCATTGTTTATTCGATACAACACGTTATAGTGGCCCGATTGTAATGAATGATACCTTAATCAAAAGCTCTGATCATCAGTATAAATACTACTATAAAATATTTATACATTTCAGCAAAAAAATTGTATACAAAAAATTAGCAAATCTGCAAAGGGGTTAGCCTTTGCAAATTTACGAATTTCATTGTTTATTCGATACAACACGTTATAGTGGCCCAATTGTAATGAATGATACCTTAATCAAAAGCTCTGATCATCAGTATAAATACTACTATAAAATATGTATATATTTCAGCAAAAAAATTGTATACAAAAAATTAGCAAATCTGCAAAGGGGTTAGCCTTTGCAAATTTACGAATTTCATTGTTTATTCGATACAACACGTTATAGTGGCCCGATTGTAATGAATGATTCCTTAATCAAAAGCTCTGATCATCAGTATAAATACTACTATAAAATATGTATACATTTCAGCAAAAAAATTGTATACAAAAAATTAGCAAATCTGCAAAGGGGTTAGCCTTTGCAAATTTACGAATTTCATTGTTTATTCGATACAACACGTTATAGTGGCCCAATTGTAATGAATGATACCTTAATCAAAAGCTCTGATCATCAGTATAAATACTACTATAAAATATGTATACATTTCAGCAAAAAAATTGTATACAAAAAATTAGCAAATCTGCAAAGGTGTTAGCCTTTGCAAATTTACGAATTTCATTGTTTATTCGATACAACACGTTATAGTGGCCCGATTGTAATGAATGATACCTTAATCAAAAGCTCTGATCATCAGTATAAATACTACTATAAAATATTTATACATTTCAGCAAAAAAATTGTATACAAAAAATTAGCAAATCTGCAAAGGGGTTAGCCTTTGCAAATTTACGAATTTCATTGTTTATTCGATACAACACGTTATAGTGGCCCGATTGTAATGAATGATTCCTTAATCAAAAGCTCTGATCATCAGTATAAATACTACTATAAAATATGTATACATTTCAGCAAAAAAATTGTATACAAAAAATTAGCAAATCTGCAAAGGGGTTAGCCTTTGCAAATTTACGAATTTCATTGTTTATTCGATACAACACGTTATAGTGGCCCGATTGTAATGAATGATTCCTTAATCAAAAGCTCTGATCATCAGTATAAATACTACTATAAAATATGTATACATTTCAGCAAAACAATTGTATACAAAAGATTAGCAAATCTGCAAAGGGGTTAGCCTTTGCAAATTTACGAATTTCATTGTTTATTCGATACAACACGTTATAGTGGCCCAATTGTAATGAATGATACCTTAATCAAAAGCTCTGATCATCAGTATAAATACTACTATAAAATATATATACATTTCATAAAAAAAATTGTATACAAAAAATTAGCAAATCTGCAAAGGTGTTAGCCTTTGCAAATTTACGAATTTCATTGTTTATTCGATACAACACGTTATAGTGGCCCGATTGTAATGAATGATACCTTAATCAAAAGCTCTGATCATCAGTATAAATACTACTATAAAATATTTATACATTTCAGCAAAAAAATTGTATACAAAAAATTAGCAAATCTGCAAAGGGGTTAGCCTTTGCAAATTTACGAATTTCATTGTTTATTCGATACAACACGTTATAGTGGCCCAATTGTAATGAATGATACCTTAATCAAAAGCTCTGATCATCAGTATAAATACTACTATAAAATATGTATACATTTCAGCAAAAAAATTGTATACAAAAAATTAGCAAATCTGCAAAGGGGTTAGCCTTTGCAAATTTACGAATTTCATTGTTTATTCGATACAACACGTTATAGTGGCCCGATTGTAATGAATGATTCCTTAATCAAAAGCTCTGATCATCAGTATAAATACTACTATAAAATATGTATACATTTCAGCAAAAAAATTGTATACAAAAAATTAGCAAATCTGCAAAGGGGTTAGCCTTTGCAAATTTACGAATTTCATTGTTTATTCGATACAACACGTTATAGTGGCCCAATTGTAATGAATGATACCTTAATCAAAAGCTCTGATCATCAGTATAAATACTACTATAAAATATGTATACATTTCAGCAAAAAAATTGTATACAAAAAATTAGCAAATCTGCAAAGGGGTTAGCCTTTGCAAATTTACGAATTTCATTGTTTATTCGATACAACACGTTATAGTGGCCCGATTGTAATGAATGATTCCTTAATCAAAAGCTCTGATCATCAGTATAAATACTACTATAAAATATGTATACATTTCAGCAAAAAAATTGTATACAAAAAATTAGCAAATCTGCAAAGGGGTTAGCCTTTGCAAATTTACGAATTTCATTGTTTATTCGATACAACACGTTATAGTGGCCCAATTGTAATGAATGATACCTTAATCAAAAGCTCTGATCATCAGTATAAATACTACTATAAAATATGTATACATTTCAGCAAAAAAATTGTATACAAAAAATTAGCAAATCTGCAAAGGTGTTAGCCTTTGCAAATTTACGAATTTCATTGTTTATTCGATACAACACGTTATAGTGGCCCGATTGTAATGAATGATACCTTAATCAAAAGCTCTGATCATCAGTATAAATACTACTATAAAATATTTATACATTTCAGCAAAAAAATTGTATACAAAAAATTAGCAAATCTGCAAAGGGGTTAGCCTTTGCAAATTTACGAATTTCATTGTTTATTCGATACAACACGTTATAGTGGCCCGATTGTAATGAATGATTCCTTAATCAAAAGCTCTGATCATCAGTATAAATACTACTATAAAATATGTTTATATTTCAGCAAAAAAATTGTATACAAAAAATTAGCAAATCTGCAAAGGGGTTAGCCTTTGCAAATTTACGAATTTCATTGTTTATTCGATACAACACGTTATAGTGGCCCGATTGTAATGAATGATTCCTTAATCAAAAGCTCTGATCATCAGTATAAATACTACTATAAAATATGTATACATTTCAGCAAAACAATTGTATACAAAAAATTAGCAAATCTGCAAAGGGGTTAGCCTTTGCAAATTTACGAATTTCATTGTTTATTCGATACAACACGTTATAGTGGCCCAATTGTAATGAATGATACCTTAATCAAAAGCTCTGATCATCAGTATAAATACTACTATAAAATATGTATACATTTCATAAAAAAAATTGTATACAAAAAATTAGCAAATCTGCAAAGGTGTTAGCCTTTGCAAATTTACGAATTTCATTGTTTATTCGATACAACACGTTATAGTGGCCCGATTGTAATGAATGATTCCTTAATCAAAAGCTCTGATCATCAGTATAAATACTACTATAAAATATGTATACATTTCAGCAAAAAAATTGTATACAAAAAATTAGCAAATCTGCAAAGGGGTTAGCCTTTGCAAATTTACGAATTTCATTGTTTATTCGATACAACACGTTATAGTGGCCCGATTGTAATGAATGATACCTTAATCAAAAGCTCTGATCATCAGTATAAATACTACTATAAAATATGTATACATTTCAGCAAAAAAATTGTATACAAAAAATTAGCAAATCTGCAAAGGGATTAGCCTTTGCAAATTTACGAATTTCATTGTTTATTCGATACAACACGTTATAGTGGCCCAATTGTAATGAATGATACCTTAATCAAAAGCTCTGATCATCAGTATAAATACTACTATAAAATATGTATACATTTCAGCAAAAAAATTGTATACAAAAAATTAGCAAATCTGCAAAGGTGTTAGCCTTTGCAAATTTACGAATTTCATTGTTTATTCGATACAACACGTTATAGTGGCCCGATTGTAATGAATGATACCTTAATCAAAAGCTCTGATCATCAGTATAAATACTACTATAAAATATTTATACATTTCAGCAAAAAAATTGTATACAAAAAATTAGCAAATCTGCAAAGGGGTTAGCCTTTGCAAATTTACGAATTTCATTGTTTATTCGATACAACACGTTATAGTGGCCCGATTGTAATGAATGATTCCTTAATCAAAAGCTCTGATCATCAGTATAAATACTACTATAAAATATGTATACATTTCAGCAAAAAAATTGTATACAAAAAATTAGCAAATCTGCAAAGGGGTTAGCCTTTGCAAATTTACGAATTTCATTGTTTATTCGATACAACACGTTATAGTGGCCCGATTGTAATGAATGATTCCTTAATCAAAAGCTCTGATCATCAGTATAAATACTACTATAAAATATGTATACATATCAGCAAAAAAATTGTATACAAAAAATTAGCAAATCTGCAAAGGGGTTAGCCTTTGCAAATTTACGAATTTCATTGTTTATTCGATACAACACGTTATAGTGGCCCAATTGTAATGAATGATACCTTAATCAAAAGCTCTGATCATCAGTATAAATACTACTATAAAATATGTATACATTTCATAAAAAAAATTGTATACAAAAAATTAGCAAATCTGCAAAGGTGTTAGCCTTTGCAAATTTACGAATTTCATTGTTTATTCGATACAACACGTTATAGTGGCCCGATTGTAATGAATGATACCTTAATCAAAAGCTCTGATCATCAGTATAAATACTACTATAAAATATTTATACATTTCAGTAAAAAAATTGTATACAAAAAATTAGCAAATCTGCAAAGGGGTTAGCCTTTGCAAATTTACGAATTTCATTGTTTATTCGATACAACACGTTATAGTGGCCCAATTGTAATGAATGATACCTTAATCAAAAGCTCTGATCATCAGTATAAATACTACTATAAAATATGTATACATTTCAGCAAAAAAATTGTATACAAAAAATTAGCAAATCTGCAAAGGGGTTAGCCTTTGCAAATTTACGAATTTCATTGTTTATTCGATACAACACGTTATAGTGGCCCGATTGTAATGAATGATTCCTTAATCAAAAGCTCTGATCATCAGTATAAATACTACTATAAAATATGTATACATTTCAGCAAAAAAATTGTATACAAAAAATTAGCAAATCTGCAAAGGGGTTAGCCTTTGCAAATTTACGAATTTCATTGTTTATTCGATACAACACGTTATAGTGGCCCAATTGTAATGAATGATACCTTAATCAAAAGCTCTGATCATCAGTATAAATACTACTATAAAATATGTATACATTTCAGCAAAAAAATTGTATACAAAAAATTAGCAAATCTGCAAAGGTGTTAGCCTTTGCAAATTTACGAATTTCATTGTTTATTCGATACAACACGTTATAGTGGCCCGATTGTAATGAATGATACCTTAATCAAAAGCTCTGATCATCAGTATAAATACTACTATAAAATATTTATACATTTCAGCAAAAAAATTGTATACAAAAAATTAGCAAATCTGCAAAGGGGTTAGCCTTTGCAAATTTACGAATTTCATTGTTTATTCGATACAACACGTTATAGTGGCCCGATTGTAATGAATGATTCCTTAATCAAAAGCTCTGATCATCAGTATAAATACTACTATAAAATATGTATACATTTCAGCAAAAAAATTGTATACAAAAAATTAGCAAATCTGCAAAGGGGTTAGCCTTTGCAAATTTACGAATTTCATTGTTTATTCGATACAACACGTTATAGTGGCCCGATTGTAATGAATGATTCCTTAATCAAAAGCTCTGATCATCAGTATAAATACTACTATAAAATATGTATACATTTCAGCAAAACAATTGTATACAAAAAATTAGCAAATCTGCAAAGGGGTTAGCCTTTGCAAATTTACGAATTTCATTGTTTATTCGATACAACACGTTATAGTGGCCCAATTGTAATGAATGATACCTTAATCAAAAGCTCTGATCATCAGTATAAATACTACTATAAAATATGTATACATTTCATAAAAAAAATTGTATACAAAAAATTAGCAAATCTGCAAAGGTGTTAGCCTTTGCAAATTTACGAATTTCATTGTTTATTCGATACAACACGTTATAGTGGCCCGATTGTAATGAATGATACCTTAATCAAAAGCTCTGATCATCAGTATAAATACTACTATAAAATATTTATACATTTCAGCAAAAAAATTGTATACAAAAAATTAGCAAATCTGCAAAGGGGTTAGCCTTTGCAAATTTACGAATTTCATTGTTTATTCGATACAACACGTTATAGTGGCCCAATTGTAATGAATGATACCTTAATCAAAAGCTCTGATCATCAGTATAAATACTACTATAAAATATGTATACATTTCAGCAAAAAAATTGTATACAAAAAATTAGCAAATCTGCAAAGGGGTTAGCCTTTGCAAATTTACGAATTTCATTGTTTATTCGATACAACACGTTATAGTGGCCCGATTGTAATGAATGATTCCTTAATCAAAAGCTCTGATCATCAGTATAAATACTACTATAAAATATGTATACATTTCAGCAAAAAAATTGTATACAAAAAATTAGCAAATCTGCAAAGGGGTTAGCCTTTGCAAATTTACGAATTTCATTGTTTATTCGATACAACACGTTATAGTGGCCCAATTGTAATGAATGATACCTTAATCAAAAGCTCTGATCATCAGTATAAATACTACTATAAAATATGTATACATTTCAGCAAAAAAATTGTATACAAAAAATTAGCAAATCTGCAAAGGGGTTAGCCTTTGCAAATTTACGAATTTCATTGTTTATTCGATACAACACGTTATAGTGGCCCGATTGTAATGAATGATTCCTTAATCAAAAGCTCTGATCATCAGTATAAATACTACTATAAAATATGTATACATTTCAGCAAAAAAATTGTATACAAAAAATTAGCAAATCTGCAAAGGGGTTAGCCTTTGCAAATTTACGAATTTCATTGTTTATTCGATACAACACGTTATAGTGGCCCGATTGTAATGAATGATACCTTAATCAAAAGCTCTGATCATCAGTATAAATACTACTATAAAATATTTATACATTTCAGCAAAAAAATTGTATACAAAAAATTAGCAAATCTGCAAAGGGGTTAGCCTTTGCAAATTTACGAATTTCATTGTTTATTCGATACAACACGTTATAGTGGCCCGATTGTAATGAATGATTCCTTAATCAAAAGCTCTGATCATCAGTATAAATACTACTATAAAATATGTATACATTTCAGCAAAAAAATTGTATACAAAAAATTAGCAAATCTGCAAAGGGGTTAGCCTTTGCAAATTTACGAATTTCATTGTTTATTCGATACAACACGTTATAGTGGCCCGATTGTAATGAATGATTCCTTAATCAAAAGCTCTGATCATCAGTATAAATACTACTATAAAATATGTATACATTTCAGCAAAACAATTGTATACAAAAAATTAGCAAATCTGCAAAGGGGTTAGCCTTTGCAAATTTACGAATTTCATTGTTTATTCGATACAACACGTTATAGTGGCCCAATTGTAATGAATGATACCTTAATCAAAAGCTCTGATCATCAGTATAAATACTACTATAAAATATGTATACATTTCATAAAAAAAATTGTATACAAAAAATTAGCAAATCTGCAAAGGTGTTAGCCTTTGCAAATTTACGAATTTCATTGTTTATTCGATACAACACGTTATAGTGGCCCAATTGTAATGAATGATACCTTAATCAAAAGCTCTGATCATCAGTATAAATACTACTATAAAATATGTATACATTTCAGCAAAAAAATTGTATACAAAAAATTAGCAAATCTGCAAAGGTGTTAGCCTTTGCAAATTTACGAATTTTATTGTTTATTCGATACAACACGTTATAGTGGCCCGATTGTAATGAATGATACCTTAATCAAAAGCTCTGATCATCAATATAAATACTACTATAAAATATGTATACATTTCAGCAAAAAAATTGTATACAAAAAATTAGCAAATCTGCAAAGGGGTTAGCCTTTGCAAATTTACGAATTTCATTGTTTATTCGATACAACACGTTATAGTGGCCCGATTGTAATGAATGATTCCTTAATCAAAAGCTCTGATCATCAGTATAAATACTACTATAAAATATGTATACATTTCAGCAAAAAAATTGTATACAAAAAATTAGCAAATCTGCAAAGGGGTTAGCCTTTGCAAATTTACGAATTTCATTGTTTATTCGATACAACACGTTATAGTGGCCCGATTGTAATGAATGATTCCTTAATCAAAAGCTCTGATCATCAGTATAAATACTACTATAAAATATGTATACATTTCAGCAAAAAAATTGTATACAAAAAATTAGCAAATCTGCAAAGGGGTTAGCCTTTGCAAATTTACGAATTTCATTGTTTATTCGATACAACACGTTATAGTGGCCCAATTGTAATGAATGATACCTTAATCAAAAGCTCTGATCATCAGTATAAATACTACTATAAAATATGTATACATTTCATAAAAAAAATTGTATACAAAAAATTAGCAAATCTGCAAAGGTGTTAGCCTTTGCAAATTTACGAATTTCATTGTTTATTCGATACAACACGTTATAGTGGCCCGATTGTAATGAATGATACCTTAATCAAAAGCTCTGATCATCAGTATAAATACTACTATAAAATATTTATACATTTCAGCAAAAAAATTGTATACAAAAAATTAGCAAATCTGCAAAGGGGTTAGCCTTTGCAAATTTACGAATTTCATTGTTTATTCGATACAACACGTTATAGTGGCCCGATTGTAATGAATGATTCCTTAATCAAAAGCTCTGATCATCAGTATAAATACTACTATAAAATATGTATACATTTCAGCAAAAAAATTGTATACAAAAAATTAGCAAATCTGCAAAGGGGTTAGCCTTTGCAAATTTACGAATTTCATTGTTTATTCGATACAACACGTTATAGTGGCCCGATTGTAATGAATGATACCTTAATCAAAAGCTCTGATCATCAGTATAAATACTACTATAAAATATGTATACATTTCAGCAAAAAAATTGTATACAAAAAATTAGCAAATCTGCAAAGGTGTTAGCCTTTGCAAATTTACGAATTTCATTGTTTATTCGATACAACACGTTATAGTGGCCCGATTGTAATGAATGATACCTTAATCAAAAGCTCTGATCATCAGTATAAATACTACTATAAAATATTTATACATTTCAGCAAAAAAATTGTATACAAAAAATTAGCAAATCTGCAAAGGGGTTAGCCTTTGCAAATTTACGAATTTCATTGTTTATTCGATACAACACGTTATAGTGGCCCGATTGTAATGAATGATTCCTTAATCAAAAGCTCTGATCATCAGTATAAATACTACTATAAAATATGTATACATTTCAGCAAAAAAATTGTATACAAAAAATTAGCAAATCTGCAAAGGGGTTAGCCTTTGCAAATTTACGAATTTCATTGTTTATTCGATACAACACGTTATAGTGGCCCAATTGTAATGAATGATTCCTTAATCAAAAGCTCTGATCATCAGTATAAATACTACTATAAAATATGTATACATTTCAGCAAAACAATTGTATACAAAAAATTAGCAAATCTGCAAAGGGGTTAGCCTTTGCAAATTTACGAATTTCATTGTTTATTCGATACAACACGTTATAGTGGCCCGATTGTAATGAATGATACCTTAATCAAAAGCTCTGATCATCAGTATAAATACTACTATAAAATATGTATACATTTCAGCAAAACAATTGTATACAAAAAATTAGCAAATCTGCAAAGGGGTTAGCCTTTGCAAATTTACGAATTTCATTGTTTATTCGATACAACACGTTATAGTGGCCCGATTGTAATGAATGATACCTTAATCAAAAGCTCTGATCATCAGTATAAATACTACTATAAAATATGTATACATTTCAGCAAAAAAATTGTATACAAAAAATTAGCAAATCTGCAAAGGGGTTAGCCTTTGCAAATTTACGAATTTCATTGTTTATTCGATACAACACGTTATAGTGGCCCGATTGTAATGAATGATTCCTTAATCAAAAGCTCTGATCATCAGTATAAATACTACTATAAAATATGTATACATTTCAGCAAAAAAATTGTATACAAAAAATTAGCAAATCTGCAAAGGGGTTAGCCTTTGCAAATTTACGAATTTCATTGTTTATTCGATACAACACGTTATAGTGGCCCGATTGCAATGAATGATTCCTTAATCAAAAGCTCTGATCATCAGTATAAATACTACTATAAAATATGTATACATTTCAGCAAAAAAATTGTATACAAAAAATTAGCAAATCTGCAAAGGTGTTAGCCTTTGCAAATTTACGAATTTCATTGTTTATTCGATACAACACGTTATAGTGGCCCGATTGTAATGAATGATACCTTAATCAAAAGCTCTGATCATCAGTATAAATACTACTATAAAATATGTATACATTTCAGCAAAAAAATTGTATACAAAAAATTAGCAAATCTGCAAAGGTGTTAGCCTTTGCAAATTTACGAATTTCATTGTTTATTCGATACAACACGTTATAGTGGCCCGATTGTAATGAATGATACCTTAATCAAAAGCTCTGATCATCAGTATAAATACTACTATAAAATATTTATACATTTCAGCAAAAAAATTGTATACAAAAAATTAGCAAATCTGCAAAGGGGTTAGCCTTTGCAAATTTACGAATTTCATTGTTTATTCGATACAACACGTTATAGTGGCCCGATTGTAATGAATGATACCTTAATCAAAAGCTCTGATCATCAGTATAAATACTACTATAAAATATGTATACATTTCAGCAAAAAAATTGTATACAAAAAATTAGCAAATCTGCAAAGGGGTTAGCCTTTGCAAATTTACGAATTTCATTGTTTATTCGATACAACACGTTATAGTGGCCCGATTGTAATGAATGATTCCTTAATCAAAAGCTCTGATCATCAGTATAAATACTACTATAAAATATGTATACATTTCAGCAAAAAAATTGTATACAAAAAATTAGCAAATCTGCAAAGGGGTTAGCCTTTGCAAATTTACGAATTTCATTGTTTATTCGATACAACACGTTATAGTGGCCCGATTGTAATGAATGATACCTTAATCAAAAGCTCTGATCATCAGTATAAATACTACTATAAAATATGTATACATTTCAGCAAAAAAATTGTATACAAAAAATTAGCAAATCTGCAAAGGTGTTAGCCTTTGCAAATTTACGAATTTCATTGTTTATTCGATACAACACGTTATAGTGGCCCGATTGTAATGAATGATACCTTAATCAAAAGCTCTGATCATCAGTATAAATACTACTATAAAATATTTATACATTTCAGCAAAAAAATTGTATACAAAAAATTAGCAAATCTGCAAAGGGGTTAGCCTTTGCAAATTTACGAATTTCATTGTTTATTCGATACAACACGTTATAGTGGCCCGATTGTAATGAATGATTCCTTAATCAAAAGCTCTGATCATCAGTATAAATACTACTATAAAATATGTATACATTTCAGCAAAAAAATTGTATACAAAAAATTAGCAAATCTGCAAAGGGGTTAGCCTTTGCAAATTTACGAATTTCATTGTTTATTCGATACAACACGTTATAGTGGCCCGATTGTAATGAATGATTCCTTAATCAAAAGCTCTGATCATCAGTATAAATACTACTATAAAATATGTATACATTTCAGCAAAAAAATTGTATACAAAAAATTAGCAAATCTGCAAAGGGGTTAGCCTTTGCAAATTTACGAATTTCATTGTTTATTCGATACAACACGTTATAGTGGCCCGATTGTAATGAATGATACCTTAATCAAAAGCTCTGATCATCAGTATAAATACTACTATAAAATATGTATACATTTCAGCAAAAAAATTGTATACAAAAAATTAGCAAATCTGCAAAGGTGTTAGCCTTTGCAAATTTACGAATTTCATTGTTTATTCGATACAACACGTTATAGTGGCCCGATTGTAATGAATGATACCTTAATCAAAAGCTCTGATCATCAGTATAAATACTACTATAAAATATTTATACATTTCAGCAAAAAAATTGTATACAAAAAATTAGCAAATCTGCAAAGGGGTTAGCCTTTGCAAATTTACGAATTTCATTGTTTATTCGATACAACACGTTATAGTGGCCCGATTGTAATGAATGATTCCTTAATCAAAAGCTCTGATCATCAGTATAAATACTACTATAAAATATGTATACATTTCAGCAAAAAAATTGTATACAAAAAATTAGCAAATCTGCAAAGGGGTTAGCCTTTGCAAATTTACGAATTTCATTGTTTATTCGATACAACACGTTATAGTGGCCCGATTGTAATGAATGATTCCTTAATCAAAAGCTCTGATCATCAGTATAAATACTACTATAAAATATGTATACATTTCAGCAAAACAATTGTATACAAAAAATTAGCAAATCTGCAAAGGGGTTAGCCTTTGCAAATTTACGAATTTCATTGTTTATTCGATACAACACGTTATAGTGGCCCGATTGTAATGAATGATACCTTAATCAAAAGCTCTGATCATCAGTATAAATACTACTATAAAATATGTATACATTTCAGCAAAACAATTGTATACAAAAAATTAGCAAATCTGCAAAGGGGTTAGCCTTTGCAAATTTACGAATTTCATTGTTTATTCGATACAACACGTTATAGTGGCCCGATTGTAATGAATGATTCCTTAATCAAAAGCTCTGATCATCAGTATAAATACTACTATAAAATATGTATACATTTCAGCAAAAAAATTGTATACAAAAAATTAGCAAATCTGCAAAGGGGTTAGCCTTTGCAAATTTACGAATTTCATTGTTTATTCGATACAACACGTTATAGTGG